>CM021105.1:553450329-553951557 GCA_007115665.2 Sequoiadendron giganteum
ATTTCACCAAATTGGAAAGCTAGTGGGCCCACTAGTTTGCCAATTTAGTGAAATTAGAAAGAAGAAGCTTGTTTTAAAAAATGGGTCCAAGAAATGGGGTCTCATGATTTCACTCAATGACCCCTGCTTCTTGGACCCATTTTTTCAACAAGCAAAGAGCCAATTTCATTGAATTGCCAAGCTAGTGGGCCCACCTGCTTGCTAATTCGATGAAATTGGCAATGTAGTGGCCTGTTTGAAAAATGGGTCCAAGAAATGGGGTCTCCAGGTGATTTACATCACCGAGAGACCCCATTTCTTGGACCCATTTTTCCAAACATGCAAGTTAGGTTGCCAATTTCACCGAATTGCCAAGCTAGTGGGTCCACTAGCTTGCCAACTCAGTGAAATTGCCAATGTAGTGGCCTGTTTGAAAAAAAATGAGTCCAAGAAATGGGGTCTCCAGGTGATTTACATCATCAGGAGACCCCATTTCTTGGACCCATTTTTTCAAATAGGACAAGTTAGGTTGCCAATTTCACCAAATTGGCAAGCTAGTGGGCCCAGTAGCTTGCCAATTTAGTGAAATTTAAAATGTAGTGGCCTGTTTGAAAAAATGGGTCCAAGAAATAGGGTCTCTCGCCCACTAGCTTGCGAATTTAGTGAAATTGGAAATGTAGTGGCCTGTTTGAAAAAATAGGTCCAAGAAATGGGGTCTCTCGATGATGTAAATCACCGATAGAATCCATTTCTTGGACCCATTTTTTCAAACAGGGCAAGTTAGGTTGCCAATTTCACCGAATTGGCAAGCTAGTGGGCCCACTAGCTTGCTAATTTGATAAAATTGGCAATATAGTTTCCAATTTCACCCTCTCTCAGGTCTCTCTCTCTCCCCTAAACCCTAATCCCTATACCCTATAAACTTAACCTTAAACCTTCAACCCAATGCCATCAACTCTATACCTAATATCCTAAACCCTAATCCCTATACCCTATAAACTTAACCTTATACCTTCAACCCTATACCTTAAACCATAAACCCTACACTCTAAATCCTCATCCCTATACCCTATACCCGAAACCCTAAACATTATCCCTGAAGCCTGAACCCTATAATTAAACACTAAATCCTACATTAAACCTTGTACCCTAAACCTTAAACCCTCAACCCTAAACCCAGTACCCTCAACCCTATACCAAATATTCTAATCCCTAATCCCTATACTCTATACAATTAACCTTACACCCCCAACCTTGAACACTATACCTCAACCCTACACGTTCAACCCTCATCCTTATACCCTATACGCTCAACCTTATAACCTAAGCCTTGAAAATCATCCCCCAACCCTATACTTAAACCCTAAACCCTACATTCAACCTTGTACACTAAACCATAAACCCTAAACCTCAATCTGAAACCCAATACCCTCAACCCTATACCCATTATTCTAAACCCTAATCCCTATACCCTATACCCTCAACCCTATACCCATTATTCTAAACCCTAATCCATATACCCTATACACTTAGCCCTATACCCTCAACCTTGAACACTATCCCTCAACCCTCAAGCCTCATCTCTTTACCCTACATCCTCAACCTTATACCCTAAACCATAAACATTATCCCTCAACCCTATAGTTAAACAGAAAACCCTACAATCTCAAGTCTTAACCCTATACCTTATAACTTTAACCCTACAACCTAAACCCTAATCCCTATACCCTATACACTTAACCTCATACCCTTAACCCTGAATATACCTCAACCCTCAACCATTAAACTTATACATAAATCCGAAAACCTAAACCATCAACCCTAAACCTAAAATCCTCAAACCAATACCCTCAACTATATACCCAATATCCTAAACCATAATCCATATACCCTATACATGTAACCTTATACCCTCAACCCTAAACACTATCCCTGAACCCTCAACCCTCAACCCTCAACCCTATACCTTAAACCCTAAAACCTCATCCATCATCCCTATACCATATACCCTCAACTTTATACCTAATATCCTAAACCCTAAACCTTATTCCCTATACAATTAACCCTATAACCTCAACCCTATACCTTAAACACTAAACCTGACACTCTCAACCCTCATAGGGGGGGAGAGAAATAGGGGGAGGGAGGGATTGGGGAGAGAGAGAGAGAGGTTCAGAGGGAAAGAGCAGATAAAGATAAGTAGAGAGGGAAGGAGAGGTAGAGATACATGAGAGGTAAAGATTAGATAAGGAAGTATAGATGGAGGGAGAGGTATGGAGGGAAAGAGAGGGAGGTGAGAGAGAGGTGAGATAGAGATAAATAAAGATAGTTTGGTAGGGAGTGATAGAGGGATATGCAGGTAGAGAGGGATAGGTGAGATAGAGAGAAGTAGAGAGAGATAGAGATAGAGGGAAGGAGGGAGGGTGGGAAAGAGAGGGGAGGAAGGGAGAGGTAAAGAGGGATATGTTAGATAAAGATAAGTAGAGAGAGAATGGTGACATATAGAGAAGGAGAGAGTTATAGAGAGGGAAAGAGAGAATGGTGAGATAGAGAGGAGAGAGTGAGAGAGAAAGAGGGTGAGGGAGGAGTGAGAGAGAGTGAGAGAGAGAGAAAGGTAGAGGGAGGGAGAGGAGAGATAGAGAGTAGATAGGGGAAAAGATAGGGAGAGAGATATCTAGTGAGAGAGAGAGAGGGCTAGGGGAGATAACTTAGATAATTAGAGAAAGACAAAGAGGTAGAGATAAGTAGAGAGAGAATAAGGGAGGGAGAGAATCGATATAGAGAGGTATAGAGAGAGTGGTGGGGAGTGATGGATGGAGAGGTAGGTAGAGAGGTATTAGGGAGATAGAGAGTAGAGAGAAGTAGAGAGAGATAGAGATAGAGGGAAGGAGGGAGGGTGGGTGCGAGACGGGAGGAAGGGAGAGGTAAAGAGGGATAGGTGAGATAAAGATATGTAGAGAGAGAATGGTGACATATAGAGAAGTGGAGAGTTACAAAGAGGGAAAGAGAGAATGGTGAGATAAAGAGGAGAGAGTGAGAGAGAAAGAGGGTAAGGGAGGAGTGAGAGAGAGAGAGAGAGGTAGAGGGAGGGAGAGGAGAGATAGAGAGTAGATAGGGGAAAAGGTAGGGAGGGAGACATCTAGTGAGAGAAAGAGGGATAGGGGAGATAAAGATAATTAGATTGGGAAGGAGAGGTAGAGAGAGAGTAAAGAGGGAATGAGGGAGGGAGGGAGAGAAGCAATATAGAGAGGTGTAGAGAGAATGTTAGGGAGTGATGGATGGAGAAGTAGGTAGAGAAGGATTAGGGAGGTAGAGAGTAGAGAGGGAAGGAGAGGGAGAGGTATTGATGGAGAGAGTGGGAGGTTATATAGAGAGTAATGGAGAGAGTGGTAGGTTGTGATGGATGGAGAGCTAGGTAGAGAGGGAGATGGGATATATATATGTAGAGAGGGAGGGAGAGAGGGAGAGAGATGTAGTGAGGGAGAGAGAGGTGAGATAGAGAGAAATAAAGAGTGTTTGAAGGAGAGGTAGGTAGAGAGAGGGAGAGAGGAGATAAAGATAAGTAGAGATGGAAGGAGAGGTAGAGAGAGAGGTGAGATAGAGAGAAGTAGAGAGGGAATGACTCGGGAGGGAGGGAGAGGTGTAGAGAGAGTGGTAAGGTTTGATGGATGTAGAAGTAGGTAAAGAGAGATGGGAGATAGAGAGTAGATAGGGAAGAAGAGAGGGAGAGAGAAGTATGGAGGGAGAGAGATGGAGGTGAGAGAGAGGTTAGCTAAAGAGAAATAGAGATAGTGGTAGGGCATGATGGAGGGAGAGGTAGGTAGGTAGAGAGAGAGAGAGGGGGGGGGGAGGGATATAGAGACAAGTAGAGAGGGAAGGTGGGAGAGGGAGAGATAAGTGAGGTAGAGAGAATTAGAGGGAAAAGGAGACAGAGACAGAGACAGAGATTTCTTGAGATCAAGGGAGAGAGAGAGTCAAAAAAAGGGATAGAGATAGCGAGAGAGAGGTCTAGAGTGTAAGGGATAAAAATGAGTGAGATAGAGAGAGAAATAATACAATTTTCTAATTACTAAAATTTGACTAAGTTTGAAATTTGTGAGATCTTCCAAAAACTAGAAGAGAGAGAGGGGAGAGAGGGAGGAAGGGAGAGAGAGAGGTAGTGGAGAGATAAAGAGTAGAGAGAAGGAGAGAGTTAGAGAGAAAGATGATAGAACTTGTTGACTACTAAAATCTAACCTCCTGATTATTGAAATTTGACATGCTGATTACTGAAATTTTAAAGATCTTCCAAAAACTAGAATTTGCATTATAACTCCTAGAGATCTGAAACCACTCTCAAACATCCTGGAAGTATATACATGAAATATAACTTAAAGTATAAGAAAGTAAATGTCCATATATAAATGTCAACTTATACTTTAATGTTTATTTCATGTATATAGTTTCCCTAAAAGATAACAAGAAGAAAGAGACAAGAAAAAGAGAAGAAAATATTTTCAATGTAGACCAAAACGCGAGCACGTTATAATGTGCTCGCGTTTTGGAAATGTTTTTTTTATTTCAAAAAATGCACATTTTTGAACTCAAAATGCACGCATTTTTTGAAATTTAAACCATAACGCGAGCGTGTTATAATGCGCTCGCATTTTAAAACACCCATGTTAGGCTTGATAATGATCGAGCTTAGGCTCAGTCATTACCAAGCCATAACGCGAGCGCATTTTACTATAACGCGTTCGCATTTTTTCTATTTCGGGATGAAAAAGTAAGTTGTTCACGAAATTGCTACCCATTTCCATGCACCTGCCCGGCTATAGTTACATACATATTCTTTATGATTGGTTATTCATGATTTTAAGAGTAATGTGAAGTTCATATATATATATATATATATATTTAGCACTTCAACCAAAAGGGGTGTAATGGTCAAGCTGATAGAAAAATATTTTTAAGTTAATATGCTAGAGATTACAATATTATTTTTATTTTCTATTTATTGTATATAAAGATATTGAATGAGTGATGCATTAGACTGCAATGTTTGTGTATATAATACTATTTTTGGGAATTGGATGGAGAGGTGGAATTGGATGAAAAGAAGGCATGGGTTGTGTCAAAAGACATAAGATGCGTAAAGTCGCCTATATTAGTGTAGGAGGATTCAAGGTCCAACTCCATGCTTTGTAGCGCATAGATCATGTTTGGCGAAGGATGGTTAATGAATTCAAGGATACGAAGAACATTAGGATTGAAGGCCTACACCCAACTCATGGGTGGGCACATTGCAACACCAATAACAAAACCTCTCCATAATTTTCTTGCAACTAGAATGTTGAATCCTATCATCTATTGTTTTGGTGGAGTGCCCATTCTAACTCATGTCTACCACCCAGTTTAAAATGAGGACATGCTTAAGGAAATTAGTGCATGAGTTGAAATCCTAATGATCAATCAAGAGCTTAAGCACTATGATTCCATAGAGGAATACATCACTCTTGTTGTTGAGGTGGTTGTAGAGTGCATACTCAAGAGCCACCAAAACAATGACACTTGGAAATGACTACCATGTTGTAGCCTTTTAGAGGCAACAAGTTGTGATGCTTGGTGCTACTGATCACCTACACCTCATGGTTGAACTCCTCTTCCACTCTATCAAAAGTCCTTAAATATCTTCACTGCTATTCACATTTCATCTACTAGAGTTCCTAAGTATACCATGTTGAGGCTCCCCTCCCTGATAAGGTTTAACTCTAATAAATTCACTATTGATATTCAAGCATACTCTTCAAAAGGAAAAGTTGAAAATCTTAAACTTCTAAAAGATTATATTCAATGTTTCTACCATATGAAAATGGGTTCAAGATAATATGAGAGAAGACTACAAAGAATCCAAGAATGAGTAAGTTGACATCTTCAAGCTTACTCATCACTGAAATGGCTTGTGATAGACAATTGTTGAGGGTGGACACTAAGTCCATTATTTTGGTGAAGCTTATTGCTCTAGACTATAGATAAACAAGTTGATAGTCAAAGGGAATTTTATTTAATACCAAAAAATTCTTCAACCATGTGAGCTATAGTTTCACCTTTGTTATATAATTTTAACAGACTTCTTTATTCCTTATACGCATTTGAGCAACACATATCCCCTAGTTACATATTTGACATTACATTTGGATCATATTTGAAAACATAAGAAGTTTGGTAATGTTTATTCTTACCACCATGGTAACATTTGTAATAGCATAATCATTTCTATTTAGAGTGAAGTATGATTGAGTGATTTAGGTGATGAGAATCATTATTTTGAGATATAGTGACATTCTTGAAATTCCCAACTTGGATGCTCAACTTTGGAACTCCCAATGAGTCAAATATGGGCCTTGTATGCTATTGTAAAGTTTATGTTAAATCGTATGCTACTATATGATGGATACCATACATAATGATATATTATAGCAATTGAACATATATTTAATCAAATATCCACCTAGTTCTATTGATGTATTATAGAGAAAAAAACACATAATTGAGACTTACTCCAAAATGTTTTCTATAACTTTCTATGCCAAAACCTTGTCAAATTTTTGAAAGTGCGTCTTTTGTATGATCTCTATGAAATCAAAGTTCGTGTGCATCTTATCACCTCCCTTCTTAATTGATTTTAAATACATGCAAACAAAGCAGAAATTTGTTTGATGGAATAAGATGCTAATGGACATGGATCTAATTATATTAAAAAAATTAGTCAAAATTTAATATTCAATTTCTAGCGATATTTGAGTTCACAATAGAAAGACGCTTGGAACCTGTTATAATTGACGTTTGGACACAATAAAAGTAGATGATTTGACATGAAATTATCAGCGCCAACATAAGAAGATGGTGATGACTAAACTCACTTTTAAGGGTTTTCTTCTTTGGTTTTCAATTCCTTGTTCGACTTTTGCGATAGACTGCTAGTATTCATTGAGACTAATTACGGCCTCAAAAAGTAGACATGATTTACAAACTAAAATCCAAAACAATTTTCTACCCTCTCTATTATTGTTGTTATACTTCTACAAACACTCTTCACTATAAAATAAATTGTAGTACACCTTTTATCCTCCATGACCTAGTTTCATAGCCATTTCTCAAACTTAATGTATCCTATCAAAAATCATAAGAGCTCCATTAACATTTTCTTATATAGAAAAAAGTCTCAAAAGAAAAGCCATTTATGAAAAAATGCTTCTAAAAGCAGTTCAGGAACCTTACAACGTGCCTTTCTAGACAACTATAAGAGCAGAAGCATGAGTCTAATTGTCACCTCTCTAACTACACATACACAACAGACGACCAAATAAAAAACCCAAAAACATCAACTAAGGAAATCTCTAAGTTACCAACCCGGAGGTCAAAATTGGACAGATAAAAAACAATTGTGCGAATAATGAGTATCAGTCGGTAAAAGGATATACATTGTATACAAAGGTAGATTTAAATAGATTTTATATTTTTCAAATAACAACTTAGCACCGACAATATCTTCTATTCACCCCTTAAACAAACACAGGAAAAAATATGCAATGTGTTAATGCGTGGTTGTGCATGGATTGATGTGTGCTGGCAAATTCTAGTGTTCATTTTGTTTCATTTGGCATGTGGCGTAGCAGGTGGCTATAGATTGCATTTGTAGCGAGATTGCGTGATCATGCTTCCTTATTCCTGCAAATCATGAGAAAATCCATACCACTTATTTCTTTCGAGGATATGAATTCCTTCTTATTCCCACTCACCTGACATAGAATTCAGGCTGGTTATCAGTTGCTGGAATAGGCATGTCAAATCTATTCATTGTCAGAAAAAGGTGACGGGAATATATCAAACAACATATTTAATGTGTATTTCATGCTTTTAGAACTTATTTTCATGGTTATCCTAATCCATGAATACAAGGTGTAAAAACATATGGATACCATAACCTTGAAAAAAATCTGTATGAACTTTTTGAACAGCTACAATTCATAGATGTGTCTAGTTAATAGCTGTGTAGGAAAATATAATGGTGTATGTTTGATGTTTAGACGTAGTCGTGTAAGCATTTAAATATTGGTTCTATATCTACTGATAATTGATGTTTTTATACTGCTATTAAAAGACAAGAGAACTAAAATCATGTTTCCTTTTGTAAGCTGCCATTTATATGGCAACTACTTCTCTTTATCCATGCTTGCTCAATAGGGATGTTATCAAATGGCTTCAAAGATAATGGCTATGTAAATATTATATATTGCCGTAGTGTTTTTAAAGCTGACAACAATTTACCCATTTTCTATATTGCTCTAATGTTTTTAGAGCTGACAACAATTTTTGCCCTAATATTTTTACAGCTTACAACAATTTATACCCACTTTATATATTGCTATAATGTTTTTAGAGCTGACAACAATTTATACCCACTTTATCAGTGAATGTTTACAATTACAAGCATCCAAACTAACTCGTTGAAAGCACATGAAGAAAAAAATGTATATTTGCCTAGATTTATATATCAAACGTATTTACAAATTGATATTTGATATATTTAAAATTCACAATATCCAAACAATATATATACCCATGGCAAGAGCTTTGTTCAGAAGGAGCTGCATAAGTTTTACAGGAGGAATGATACGCTGGTTTTGGTTCAAAGCTTCCTTTATACCCTGTTCAATGGGGGTGGATAAAAAACAAATATACTGAAACAAAGAAAGAAGAAGCAGGTGTCCGTTTAAAGGTACCATTTGATAGGGGATATGATATGGCTGCCTGCTGTGAAGGAGCATTCCTTTGCTTTGGGAACCGTGTGTATTTCCGTCCGAATATAATCTACCTCCTTGAAGCCCCCCCCCTGCAGGGAGGGTATATAACTGGGGGCCCATAAAATAATCAGAGATAGGATACGATTTGGAGTAAATATAAAAATATCAGGGTTATTGAGCTTCTCGATTCTTGAGCTCGAGACAAGATTTTTATAGCCTTCTAAACGAAGATATGATTTGGGGAGATCCGATTTCATCTGACGGCGATCGAAAATCTATAAACCATTTGCTGGTTATCGTCAGTTGTTTCACGATGTGAGACAGGTTTCAGGTGAAACTTCACTATATATGTAGCCTATCGGCTAATCCTTTCACCCCAACATCAATGTTGTAAGTGGTCTAATGGTGATATTTGTGTATTCTGTGTATGTTTTAGATAGCAGTATTGGTGGCCGTAGAAGTGGGGCCTGTTAACCACACATGAAACTCATGGTTCTCACTATTCAGGACTGAATTTTGGTGTAACAATTTCCCATTTCTCTCCCCTATATTTTTCCTCGCCAGTAAGTAATAGATAGTGCAAAACTTTAAGCAGAAATGGGTATAACCGTCACAGATTCGGTGCTAGTTAAGCCAGTAAAATCCACTCCACACCACCAAATGTGGGTCTCAAATATTGATTTGACTATGGTTAGATTCCATTCTGCAGTGGCTTATGTTTACAGAAGGCCTCCCAATGGAGATTCCGATGTGGTTGAAATACTGAGAGAGGCGCTTTCTAAGGTGTTGGTGGATTTTTATCCGCTGGCGGGCAGACTGAGTGTTGACGCCTCTGGTAGAATTGCTGTGGACTGTAGTGGTGAGGGCGCTCTGTTTGTGGAAGCCGTCATCGACTCAGCGATCGATGATTTTGGGGATTTCACCTCCCCTTCACAACTCACGGCTTTCGTTCCCTCTGCCACTTACGAGAATGGCATCACTACATCTCCTCTGCTTATGGTTCAGGTAAATTTAATTTTAAAGGTTTATTTGAAGGAACTGTTACACTGTACGGTTTGAGCAATAAACTTTACTTGAAAGATCTATTAAGGAGCTTTTATCAAGAGAATCTGAAAATAGATCTATTAGAAACCATCTTGCTTTTCCAGTTTCTGTTTTATATATATATATAGTACGGTTCTAGCAATAAATTGTAATTGAAAAATCTATTAAGGAGGTTTTTTTTAAGAGAATCTGAAAATAGATCTATTAGAAACCATCCTGTTTTTCCAGTTTCTATGACATTAATTATATATATATATATATATATATAATTCATTTCTATTTAAAGAGGCGGAGGTAAATAAACTCTGAAAGTAAGTTATTACGTTATCTTGTTTTAGTTTGTTAGAAAAGATATATGGAAGAGGAACATTCTATGTGAAATGGGATAAATATTTGTTTTATTTTTTAAGTTATGAGGTGTAAGATTTTGATTCTTGAATCTGTGGGAGATAACTGTCTATTGAATCTGTTGGAGATAATATGCGAGAAAAGATATATGGAATGGGAAAAGACATTACGGAAGATGAACATTTTATGTGAAAATGGGATAAATATTTTATTTTTTTAATTGTGGATGAGGTATAAGATTTAATTCTTGAATCTGTGGGTGATAACTGTATAATGAACATCTATACACATTTGTTAACTGTTATGAATTTGAAGCACTGTTAGTGTTTTGATTAAGATAAAACAAAAAAAAAGATCCGGACCCGTTAGAAAGCATCCATAAAGACAAACAGAACAAGTCTCACACGCAACAACCAGCCAGACCAGCCAGAAACAGGAGAACCAACACAAGCAACTTTAGGTCACCAATGACCTACCACTTCATACCACTTCAGGAACTCCAATTTCTCTTTGAAGCACTGGTAGTGTTAGTTTTAGTTCTCAGAAGTTTGTTAGGGTAGGAGTCTTAGATCTGTTCACATTCAATCAATAGACGTCAATAAATAAATCAGTTTGCTGTCAGTTTTAGATTCAGATTTGTAGGAACTGATTGTGCTTCTTTAAGACTATATGTATTGCATTCATCTTTTATTAAATATTATACAATACTTTTCTATTGTTGTATTTCTTCTGCTGTTCATTTTTATATAATGAAATGATATTTAAGTAGAATGATCTGAAAGCCAATTTAGTTTCAAATTACAGGTAACCAAGTTCAAATGTGGAGGGGTGGCTTTAGGAACGGCGCTACAACATATCCTATCAGACGGTGTATCTTCTCTACATTTTGTGAACAGCTGGTGTGACGTAGCTCGGGGATTACAAGTACATTTGCCTCCTCATTTGGATCGCAGCCCACTCCGAGCTCGAAACCCTCCCAGAGTGAGCTTTTCTCACGAAGAGTTTGACCCACCTCCAACCCTTGTTATTCTGAAAGAAGAGGCAAACAATGTCTCATTTGGAAGGTTCAATCTTAGCAAAGAGCAAGTTAATGCCCTCAAAGCCAAGGCAAGCGAGAACCCTTTTAACAAGACTTACTCCACCTACGTAAGCTTGGCTGACCATATTTGGAAATGTTGTACCACAGCGCGAGGTTTACTCGAAAAGCAGAGTTGCAAACTCTACATTCCTGTAGATGGGAGAGGCCGTATGTGCAGACCACCATTGCCTTGTGGGTATTATGGCAATGCCATTCTTATGGCCACGCCAATAGACATTGCAGGAGAAATTGTGTCGAATCCTTTGTGGTACAGTGCTAAAAAGATTCATGAGTCAATAGCCAAGATGGATGATGAATATTTACGGTCTGGTTTGGACTTCCTGGAGTTACAGCCAGATTTAAATGCTTTTGTGAGAAGGGATGATGTGTTCAAGTGTCCTAATATGTCTATCGTTAGTTGGAATTGTTTGCCCTTTTATGAGGCGGATTTTGGTTGGGGAAGGCCAAGTGTGTTGGGACCTGCAACAACTCCTACGGATGGACTCTGCCGTATTTTGCCGACCCCTACAAATGACGGGAGTGTGTCTGTTTGTCTGGGATTACTAAGGGATGATATGGTGAAATTTGGCAAGCTGTTTTACGAGTTTTAGTGTAATTTGTTTTAATTCTGTTCTGTAACGAACTTTAGTTCCCTATTTGCTTACTTGGATTGAAGTCTTGTCCGTTTTTTTTTTGAAGTCTAATAGTCGGGCAATACTAAAATTGCTCTTTAATTGGTTGGTGTCACATTTATGATGCATCATATGTTTATGATTATGTATCTTCTTATTCATACTCGTGTTTAAGTCATTTGTTCATTATTACATTTATATGGCATAGTCATGTTTGGTTAATGAAAGTGATTAGTGCTTTGTATTATGTTATAATTAAAATTTTAAAAATTAAAGATAATATGCATGATTATCATGTTTTATAGTTTTAGGAAAATTTACCTTCTATAATTTACTATCGGAAAATTCACCGTCAACGATTAATTTTATGTGGTGGTTAATTGTTGGTGGTGAATTTTTTTTGAGATGTGTGTGTCATGGCGGTGAATTTTCCACCGATGAATTGTTGGCAATGAATTTGCTTGATACCATGTTCTATAATGTTATACATAGCTTGTTTACTATGTATGAAAACATGATATATTGGTCTAATTATACTTGCTCTATGATCTTCATTATTGGATATGATGTGCGTTGTAGGATGGCCAATAGAATGTCATGGGTATCACATAATCTCTAACTTCACCTTCTGCAAGTTACAAGATATTTTTCGATTATTGTGTTAAGTTTAAAAGATATAAGCTCACAATCCTATAGCAAAAAAATCAACATATAGAGTTGTGGAAAAATGTCAACGTGGACAAAAAAGAAAGCATGAATATGATGATACTATAGTAGTTAACATGCCAATCAACAAAAGTGGACTTCTCACCTATATTTTAGGCTTGGTAGAACCTGAGAGGGTGATCCAAGAGGCTTGAAAAAGGAAATTAAAGAGAAATAAAAGTGACACATTTATGCCTTTAGAAAGATATATCTTTTATATACAAATACCTTAAAAGGTTTGTCATTAGATACTAGTTAATATTAAAGACTTATGTAGAACTCTAATAATTACATAAGAGAAGGTTTGTCACTAGATACTTAGTATACTAGTTAATAATAAAGACTTATGTAGAACTCTAACAATTAGATAAGAGCATGTCACACAAAAAAAAAAAAAGTTTTTATCCCTCTAACAAAATTCCCTTAAACTTTGTATACATCATGTGCATTAAAAAATTCACAATTCACAAATGAATGCTTATCTAAATACATATTAGTTTTGAGTTCTAAGGATTTAGCAGAAATTGTAATATCAAACCATGTATGTGGGAAAAACCCCAATTTATTCCTAAACTACATGAAGAACACAAGAAAAATAATTTAATAAAAAGGTTGATCATATTACTAAAATGACTAGTGTCTTAGTTTATTGGGTAACAAAGTAGAAGAATAGAAACATCAATATAGAGCTAACATCGAGAACCACTACACCCTATCATTCAAGTACAATGTGCATAAAATCAAGAATATTCAAATAATGTGTACTTTAGATATCCACTATTGTTCAAAAAAACATTCCATATGACATTATGAGTTGTTTTTGTTGGTGTTAAAAATTACAACTCAACTCTCTTTGAGTAGATGTTCAATATCAAGGTAAGGGGAACAATATTATTCTAGACAAGGTGGCAAGAACCATCATCAAATGATAGATAGTTAGATACCAATTGATAAGAGCGGGTATTTTATTTTTATTTTAGGTTCTTCTAAACCTAAGAAGTTAGACCTTAGAGGTCCTTTGAAATGAAAATTTATGATAAATGTGATCAAACATGAGATCCATGAAATTGTACTCTATTGTATAACTAGACCTACAACATACTAGCTACAAACTTCACACTATTAATTAGATAAAAAGTGATGAATTGTACATGCACAAAAGATGTAAATGGTCTCAAATAACTTAAGAAGAATCTCATTAGTTACATATGAAATATATATTTTGGATGCACAATTCATGATCCACTAAAGTTATGGTAGTCAACTATTCTCTCAATATCTAGCATATATTCCTAACATAATATCATACATTATTACAAGATCCAAATGTGCATAGCTCTCTAAATGTGTATTAATTTCTAGCTCACCAAAAATTTATCATGAGTTATAAAATTGAGTTATGCATATAGACAACATTGAAATGAACACTAAATAGAAATGAAAAATATATTTAAATTATTTAAATGGTTGTGGGAGGACAAGTTGCAAGAGAAAAGTGCCTTGATCACATAAAAACTAAATCGAGCATTAGGCCTTATACAAAAACACACATGAAAATCACATGAAAGAGTTAAAAAAGATTAAAAACCCTAAGCATGACTCTATGACACTCCAAATGCACACTTATATGTATTAAAAAATGTAGAAACTAAAACTATTGATTTTTGAACCCTAATTATCAACATATTATTCATCAAATATCACCTATCACAACATTAATTAATCACTTATTAATAATCATCATTATTATTTTTCATTTTTCATATTTATCAGATTCAATTAAATAATATTTTATTATTTAATTAAATAGGAGCTAATAGTCCATTTTCAATAAATTATAAAGTCCATAATTACCTCTCATATCTTATCCAATAGTTAACTCATTCATCAATTAACTTCTTCATCAAAACATCTATTAAATAAATTAATAAAATTGTTGTTATCTTCTCACAAGTTAACTTATTTTCTCAAATTAGAAACTTCTTCTCTCATTAGTTAACTCTATCTTTGAATTGGAAATTACTCTCACCAAGTAACTCTATCTTTGAATTAGAATCTTCCTCTTCTCATTTATCCATTTAATAAATTAAATATTTCATTATTACCCTTTTAAGAGTTTGAAATGGAAGATTTCAAATTTATGTTGAGTTGACTCTATAATCAATTTAGTTAGCAAGTCTCAAATCTTATCCTCGTCCATTTTTTTTTTTTTCCAAATCAATTCTATAAATACCCTCATTCGTTCATCATGTTAACACAATAAAATCTGTATGCAAATCCACTCTATTAGAATCTATCATTAATAAAATATAGAGTTATGAGCTGCTAGGTTGCATCTACATTGATAATGAGTAAGTCAACATAGAAAACTTGATATGAGGTTTGCAATCAAAATGGTAAATAGAATTTGATTTGGTTCAAATTAGTTTAGCAATGCCTTCAATTTGTATTTTTTTGTTTTTCAATTACATTCTTACATTTTAGTGAACCTAAAGTTAACACACTAACCCACTAATCAATTGTGTTATTTGCAAGATTTTTGATATTTCTTGTTTTTTTAGGTTTCTCCCTTTTTAGGTGGTTTTGGAGATCATCAATTTTTAGAAGCTTCCTAGTGAAACAAATGCCACAATTGCATCTGGAGGGGCCAATAAATTAATTTGATATATAACACTTTCTATATTTGTGTAGGATAAAGTTTTAAACAAAAAAAATCACTTTCTAGGCACTTTATTTAGTAATCCATATATTTGTATCTTTTGGGTTTTAATTGTTGCATGTTTTAAATTTTGTTAATAATTAATTTTATTTCATTTATTGGTTAAAATTTATATTCATAGAGGTTTAATAACTTGGCCAAACTCCTTTCCCTTCCACTTTGTAATTTCCAAAAATTCCAACCTATAATAAAAAGCTTGTCACTTTTGTAATATTAATCCGATTTTTAATTTTTTTATAGGTGTTGGAAAGCTAGTTCTAAGTTATATGCAATGGATCAAGCCAATTTTTTAGATCATACACCATGAATCAGGTAACATTGTTCAAATTGATTACTTCATTTGAAATCTTCAAAAACACATAAATTTAATATACAAAATTATAATTTAATCAATTCTTTCAAATGCATATAATTTCATGAAAAATATAATGGTCCATTCTATTTTTTGCTTTGAAGTATTTAGTTTAATTCTTTTGGCTAATATTTTAATGTAGCATCCTTACTTGAGGAAAGACTAAAAGCATAGAAACCATCCTTTTTTCAAGCCAAAGAACAAAAGCCATAATAATTCTAACTCATTGATTTTGGAGGAAAACCTTAAGAAGACTATTATTTATATACTATTTTCTAGTTTTATTTGATGTTGTATTAATGGAAAAAGTATCCATTTTTCTTAATTTGGGAATAATCAATATTAAAACGAGCTTAATATTTCCTTGATTTAGTTTTGTAATGTGTTTTACACATTCACATTAAGTTTAGGGCCTTTTTCAATAAAATGGACTTAATTGTGTCTTATTTAGGGTGTTGTAAGGTGTATTTTTACACTTTCACACTAATCTAGGGCTTCATTAATTAATTGAGGTTAATTCTCCTTAATTGGCCCCTTTAATTCAAATCCAAACCTAATTAAATGTGAATTCTTAGGGATAAAACCCGACATTCATAAATTCCATTTAACAACACTTAATTTTAGGTGTGTGTCCTAGGTAGGTGACCTAAGACCCAATCGCCACATGGAAAATGGGTCCTCACTAGGTCCTAGGATCCTATTTTTACATGATGTTTCAGCTTGTTTGATGTGTGTCCTAGGTAAGTAGCCTATGACCCATTCGCCACACGGTGAATGAGTCCTCACTTAGACCTAGGACCCCTCTTTGAAATATGTTTTTGGCAATATTTTAATGATTTCAAATCCATGATTTGATGTTGGATTGTGATATATGAATTTTGAGAATTAATATTAAGATATGTATAAATATAAGGCTATTTCACTTAGTTTCATCCTAGCAAATCTAAGACTTTCAAGCAATCAAGCAATTTCCACAAGAGAATTATTGAGAGCATTCAAGAGCATGTTCAAGGCATTCAAGGGAAAATTTGTAGAAGAATATTGCAACAATCAAGATTCTATTATCATGTCAAAGATGGATTGCATCATGCATTTTTTTTGAGCTAATGTGTTGATGCAACAAATTCAAGATCTATCAAGCATATCAAAGGAATTGTTTCACATCAAAGTTCATGATTAAGATCTACATTCATTGAAGCCAATTCTTGCTAGTTTGTAGGTTTATCCAAGGTTCAAATAAGGTGTTGTGAGTTGTGATATTGTTTTGTTCATTCATCATTCCTTCATGCATTTCTATTTCATTCCAAGGTTTAGTTACCAAAATGGGATTTGACCAAGGCAAACCCCTATTCCCTAACAAAACAACATTTTTCTCTCTTTGATGTGTGATTCTAGGTTTTAGGTTGAAGATCATATGGAAATAAAAATTGAAGAAAGTTGCAAAGTTGTCAAATCATGGAAAATTAGTTGTAGGTTTTATTTATGGCTTTTCAACAATGCCCGACTAGAATCTGGAAGTGTCTACTAAGAGGAACATAACCCATAAACTAATTTTCGGAGCCCTAGCTAGGACCCATTCACCATTGGACGAATGATTCCTCAATGAAGTTTGAAAAATAAATTTTGGTGAAAGTGTGAATGCTCCTCCTATACCTACTCAAACATGATCAAATAAGGAATCATTAGTCAAGAAACAAGTAAAGACAAAGCATACCCTATGAAATTCATTTGAGCACAAGAACATGAAAAAAAGTAGAATATTAAATATAATACTAATGAAATAATATTCTAAATGCTCAAACCAGCATCCCATAGGGGGATTAGTGCTCCTTTGATGTGGAAAGAATCCCTTTCCTAACCCCTTGATAAGCTTGATGATGAATGTGATGAAAAAGTATGAAATTTCTTCTAATCTTGCTAAAATGGATGAAAATATGAAATGCTATGAACTTAAATGGCTATAGTGATTACGCTCTTAGTTGGATCCATATTGTGAAAATGATGCCTCTATTTATAGAAGCCAAGGATGGAAGAATGAAGGAGATTGATGAATGTGGGTGAACCACCAAAAAGATATGCTCTTAGGGAAAGAGGATTCCCCAAGTAGGCTCCTAGGGTTTCTCACCTAGGAGCTAGGTTAGGAAATGACTCTCTTTCGCACTAAGGATATGTTCTTGATGATTTCATTCAAAGATAGGGGTTTAATGGGGGTTGTGTTATGTGTGATTAAGTGTTTCTAAGTGTTGCAATGTAATGAAATGAACTAACTATAAAATGTAAAGTAAAGAAAATGCAAAACTATGTAAACTAAACTAAAATGCATGTAAACTAGAAAGAAACTGGAAAAGATAAAAATCGTGCACCTAGAAACCGGAGGTTGAAGAAGAGGATCTTGGGAATATTCTGGAATCTGTTGAAAAATACTTACAAGTACACTTACGCCAGAATGGGCGACCTAGTCCTCCTGCCGAGAAACTTTGTCAGAATGGGTTTTTGGAAAAGGGTATCCAGAAACACATAAACCGCTTTTTAGGCCTAGGGTAGGGACTAGTTCACCGATGATGGCGAACTAGTCCTCCTAGAGCTTTCAAGAGTTTCGAGGTTGGAATCTGTAGGTGCCAGCTTGTACTTCCATTTCTGATAGAGACCCATGTCTGAATCTTCAAAAACTGACTTGCAAGTTGTCTTTTGGCTCCTTCTTAGGGTTTTATGACTTGGTTGATATGGATGGAATGATTGCACCCTTTTCAACACTTTACTCTTTGACTAATCAGCATACAAACCTACAAAACACACATGAAAAGAGAAGGAAAAGGTTAGGGTTAGAGAATAGGGGTTTGCCTTAGTCAAACCCCCTGTTGGTAATCAAACCTGAATGAAATAGAATGTAAAAGGAAAGGTGAATGAACAACATGCAAAAGTAAACACTCACCAAGCCCTTGTTGATGAAATCTAAAGATGTGCAATAACTAGCTCCAATGGATGTTGCTTGAAGTGCTTAGTGCTTGAATGCTTGCTTGAGAAGATGGAGTGCTTGTGAAGATGCAAGAGTGAAAAATTGTGTGGGAGAGAGATAAAATGAGGATGAAAAGCCTTACTTATACATGTTATTCCCCAATTTCCCAAAAATAACACATGATAGGCTGACCTTAGGGTTTTGGAGGTAAATTCCCATTATAATTTAGGGTTTAATTTGAATTTTAAGTCAAAAGGGACTAGGTCACCCAAGGTGGCGACCTAGACCACTTGGAAAAATTCAAGTGGTGGTTGATAATTAATAGGTGTTAAAGTTTTCTTAACGGGCTTGTCTCCTAAAACACACTTAAGTAGGGCCTAAAAGCACATTAATAGGCCAATTTATTATGAGAAAGGGTTAAATTGGTGATGACAAGCCTAGAAAAGTGTGAGGGTTAATTACAAAACTTTAGAATAAGGCTTGGAAAAGGGTTATTTAGGTTAATTATTGTAGAAAAGTCCTAGAAAAGTGAGGAATATGTTACAACACTTCACAACGCCCTTGTAAGACTTTGTTAGGTTTTTGTTGATTTGCAACTGTTCAAGGTCTAATGTGAATATGTTGGCCACATTACAACATTAGATCAAAGAAAAACCAACCCAAAATCCAAGGGAAAAGGCCATGAAAAAGTGTCAAGGCTACACTTTTGGTGACAAATTTAGCCCCCACTTTAGTGAGAGGGTGAACTTTCTTCAAACTCGCACTAAAGTAGCCAAGTCATACATATCGAGAGGGATCAATGTATTCATGCTAGTAGGATGAGATGACTACAATCAAGAGGGATGATCAAGCCCCTAGGATAAAGATCCCATGGCAAACCAAACATAAGCACAAAATATTACACAAGAAAGTGATGTGAAGGAGTGAAGAGAGAGGGAAAGTCGGATCAAGCTTCGACCGTTTGTCCAACTAGTTGTGGATCAGATCTAGGTTGTTTGTCTGAAAAGATATGTACTCACTTTGGGGCAATGAGACTATTGGATTTTCGTTGGGTGAGAAGGCCCAAAATGTGAGAAACATACACACAGCTGGTATGTACTCACACACACACAAAGGTGGCTATGGGGAAAGTTGTGCTACTAGTTGGGCTTCCCACTCGACCATACCAAAGTTATACCTCTTGATAACTTTGATAAGGCGCCACTAAAGACAAGGGTTGAGGTTTATGAGACAAGAAAATTTGTGTATGCTTGGAGCTCATAAACAAGTGCAAGATGGCACCACAAGCATGCAAGTTGTGTTATGCAAGGTGGCCATGTTCGCAAAATGCAAGAATGTGAAATGCAACATGAAAAATGAAAAATGAGTGTTTGAAGGAGTCTTGTTTATTTTGTGTGAGGTCTTTGACTTAAGGAACATTGTTTCTAATGTTTTCAAAAGACGGCCAATCAAAGGATAGAAAATTCACAACTTAGGGGATGCAATGCATCACATCAGGCCGCTAAGAGGAATGTAATATGTTAAGATAAGTCACTTTCATGAAAGACATTACACCCAATGTCATCCACAAAGAAAAAAAAACATCATATAAAGTAACAAGGTTGCACTAGGAACCAAGGGCAAAGAAAAGAAAATGAATAATGCCAATGTATGCCCCCACTTTAAAGGAATTTCTACACATCATTTTGTGAGCAATTGCTTTAAAGTAGAGAAATGCAAAAAAAAAAAAAATGGACATGAGAGCCAACTTGGAAATCCCTATATGCCAAGTCATATGTTTCCAGGGGAGGTTGCATCATGAAAAGGATGTATGTCACATGTGAGCCAATTTAAGGCATGTCATCCACATACCAAGCTTGCTTTGTTATATTCATGAAAAGTGGTCAACTAGCTAAAAGAGGCAACAACAAGTGACATACAAAGACAAAGCTAATGAACCCCACTTAGTGAGAGGAATTAGGTGCCCCCACAAAAGGGAGGGCACCAAGCTCTGTGAGATGTTTGAATTTTATTTTTTGAATAAAATGGAGAGAATGGAGGTAACCCTAAATATTTCTTGAAAGAATATGATATGTCAATTTGTGTCATGTGTACATTACATTCATGTGTAGAAGGGAAATGGTATCTGATACCATAACAACTGTCCAAGTTAAATGAAGGGGTTGTGTGCTTTGGATAAGTATTGGTTGTTGTACAAGAACACAAATCCTTTTTAATGTTATGTTTTGTTCCTTCATGAGTGATGGGAGTTATATAGCCCCCATCACTATCATGGGGTAATGTTGTTAATATAGAATCAAGTTGAGCATATAAAACATAGGGTTGTTTTGGTTTAGTTTGTGAGATTTCACACTCTCCTTTAAAGGGAGGCGTAAAACCCCACTTGTTACTAGAACTTGTATCTAAAAATGAATTGTTTGTATATGACTCTTTGTACCAAGAGGGTGAGATTTTGGAGATGTTATTGAAAGGAGGTGTAGAATCTAACAACCCCCAATTATCACAAAAGTGCTTTGTTGTAGGTGAAGGATTATCATCAACTTGTATAAGTTTTGATCTAGGAATGAAAGAATTAGGGGAGTTGGAAATGTTGTGATTAGTTGATTCACATCTTTGTTCATTTGGGTCAACCCTATATATCTTGTTATTGTACTCAAATTTCATTATGCGGTGAAGGGTAGATGGGACTCCTTTTGTAGCATGAATCCATGGTCTCCCTAGGATAAGATTGTATGGAAGGGGTCCTTGCATGATATGGATAAAGGTAGGAAAAACTTCAGGTTTGACCTCGATAGGTAATGTGATCATCCCTAGTGGTTTCCTATTAATATTGTCAAAGCCACGAATATGAACATCATTGAGTTGAATGAGCTTTTCGTTCATGCCAAGTTTTTTGAGGAGGTCCATGCTACAAACATTAATTTTTTCTCCATTGTCTATGAGAGTGTCCTTTATTGAAGTTTCATGAATGATCACCTTTATCATCAAGGGATCATTCTTGTTTTGAATCTCAAGTGAGGGTAATTCATGTTTAGGGAATGTGATTTCAGATTGGGTTACTTGCATGGGACGAGAGGAGGATTTGATATTGTTCGATTTTATGTAAGATTGGATCTCATCCATTTTTATTTGCAACATTTCTTGAAATAGAAATTTGAATATAGGTGATATTTGAATGAGTTTCCATATAGATAGATTAGCAGGAGTCTTTTTAAGATTCTCAACAGTAGGGACTCTAAGTTGAGAAAAGGGTAATGGCATAGGAGTTATGTGTGATCCCCTATATTTTTGAGTCACTAAGTTACAACTTAGCAGATAAAAAACATTGTTATGATTAGATTGCATCATGAATTTCAAGATACCTCTTAGTTTTTTATGTGATTCACTAGTGGGAGCAGACTTAGGAGGCTCACCAATTAAAGGAGATCCCACTTGTTTCGTCATAACCTCAAGAATCCTTTCTTTATTTGCATGAATTTTTAGTGAAGGGGATTCTAATGGCCTTTTATTATCTTCACCTAGGGAAGTTTGAGTGTTTTAAGGATAGGTGTCAAGGTTCCCATTTTCTTGCACAATGATATTCTCCCTAGGAGAAGAGTTTTCAGGAGAACTACAAACCAAATGTTATTCACATTAAAAGGTTGGTTCTTCTAAAGGGAATTTATCACAAGTAGGGTAATGATCAATGGTGAAATTGTCTTGTTTAAGGAGGGGTTCCCGAGGAGATGGGGGACAACTAAGATACTCATGACTATCATCGATTGTATGTTCTAACGAAAAATTATCTTCTTCACAACTAGGAGAGATACTAGGAGAAGGATGAATGCTATTGTCATGATCCCTTATGGTTGTGTTGTCTTGTTTTTTGAGAGAGGTAAGAGGAGAGAAACAACTAGAATTCTTATAACACTCATTGATTGGTTCTTTGAACACCAAAATATATTCTTCGCCCATAGGAGATATATTAGGAGAAGAACTAATATGATCGTTAGGAATGTCTAAGGTTGTATTCTCTATCACTAAAATGCTCTCATAGGGAGAAGGTAGGGAAGGTTTCTTAGAATATCTAGATTTGTACGATACTAGCATTGTTTGAACAAAAATGAAAAATGCATGTAACCATTTCATGCAATATTGCAGCAATATAAACAATGCATATGTAAAGATACAAAACATTTTTATCCAATGTATGCTAAGTTTTAAAAATGTAAACAATGTATATGAAAGAATGAAAATCACTTTTATCAAACTTAAGAAAAATGTTATGAATAGAAACATTCTATAAGAAAAAGTGAAAAGTACTTTTATCAATGTTATGCCTAATTTCATAAATGTAAACATTTTCATATGTAATGATGAAGGTATATCGAGAATGACTACTCTAGATTGATGATTTTGAGTTAGAAGCATAAAACCTATGTTTCCAAAATTTTCCAGACTTATAATATATGATACTAGGAGGCCTAGGAAGCACAAAAATGAGGTTTTTGGTGTTGTAACAGTCAGTTAGAAATTTGAACAAGGACTAAGTCACCCAGAATGGCGAATTAGTCCCAGTTAGGGTTTTTTTCAAAACTTATAGAAATTTTCAATAGGATTTGATGCTTTTGATGTTGGAGGACCAAAAGAGGAAAGATAAATGAAGATTTTGTATGATTGGTAAGGATTTGAGATGCAAGAATGAAAAGTATATGCACTTCATGCATGCACAAATGTGAAACCCTAGAATGCCAATTAAATAATGCAAGATGCAATGCCAACTAAATCTAGGGAGAGAAGGGACTCTAAATCAGAAAAGAAGGGCGTAGGAAGATTGAGTTCACCAAAATGAACCACCAAAAATGAGATTCTTTTAGGGAAAGAGGATTCCCCAAAAGGCCCCTAGGGTTTTCCGCTTTGGGGCTTGGTTGAGAAATAACTCTCTTTCACACTAATGATTGTGTTCTTGGTACGTTCATTTAAAGATAGGGGTTGAATGGGGGTTGTGTTGTGTGTGATTAAGTGTGTCTAAGTGTTGCAATGTAATGAAATGAACTAACTATAAAATGTAAACTAAACTAAAATGACCTACAATGCATGTAAACTAGAAAGAAATTGGAAAAGATAGAAATGGTGCACCTAGAAACCGGAGGTTGAAGAAGAGGAGTCTAGGAATATTCTGGAATCTCCTAAAAATTCTCATAGGGACACTTATGCCAGAATGGGCGACTTATTCCTCCTGTCAGGACACTTTGTCAGAACGAGTTTCTGGAAAAAGGGTATCCAGAAACACAGAAACCACTTTTCAGGCTTGGGATAGGGACTAGTTCACCAATGATTGTGACCTATTCCTCTTAGATTTTTCAATAGTTTCGAGGTTGGAATCTATAGGTTCCTGGTTGTACTTCCATTTCTAACAAAGACCCATGTTTGAATCTTCGGAAAATGACCTGCAAGTTATCTTTTGGCTCCTTAGGTTTTTTTGACTTGGTTGATGTGGATGGAATGATGGAACCCTTTTCAACACTTTACTCTTTGACTAATTTGTATACAAACCTACAAAGCACACATGCAAAGAGAAGGAAAAGGTTAGGGTTAGAGAATAGGGGTTTGCCTTAGTCAAACCCCTTGTTGGTAATCTAACCTAAATGAAATAGAATATAAAAGGAAAGGTGAATGAACAACATGAAAATGTAAACACTCACCAGGCCCTTGTTGATGAAATCGGAAGATGTGCAATAATGATCTCTAATGGATGTTTCTTGAAGTGCTTAGTGTTTGAATTCTTGCTTGATAAGATTGAGTGCTTATGAAGATGCAAGAGTGAAAAATTATGTGGGAGAGAGATAAAATTGTTAGTGTAATTAATATTTAATTACACTAGCATAACTTTACTTAGGTTTTGCTTAGGTAATAATTATTTTACTTAATTAATAAGTAAGCTTTATTTAGTTGAGCTGTTTTTAGGTCAACATTAGGGTTGCATACATTGCTTTTATAAAGCAATTCTCTTATCATAATTTCTTAATTCCTGAATATATCAATTTGCAAATTTCATGCAAAGCTCTGCTTTTTTTATGTTTTCTCTTTTGTGGAAGGTGTTTAGGTTTGCATGTCTGATCTAGGGTTTCTAACATGGTATCAGAGCCCTGACATGCAGCCCCTTCTCAAATTCTGGAGAAAATTATGCAGAGTTCGTTCGGGGTTCCTCAAGGATTTTACACCTTGAGTTCATTTATGCAACATCTTGGATCAGATCGAGCACCACCATTGGATTCAAAGCACTGGAAAAAGTCAGGTTTGGCTTTCATTTTGAAGATTTTGGTCATGATTTGTCAGATCTGTGAGGGTTTCATGTTTGCTGATTTTTTGGAAGCTCTAGAGGAAGCCTATTTTTTGGAGCATCTTGGAGCAAAATGAACACTGCCATCGTGTTTGCAGTGCTTCAAAACCCTAAGATCACCCTTCGTTTCATCTATTTTGGTGAAGTTGATCAGGAAGGCAAAAAAAAATTGCCAAGGAAGCCGTACGACCTCCCTAGCACGCGTTACGAGGCACAAAAATTTAAAAAAAAATTTAAAAAACATGTTTTTTGGGTTTCACACCACCGTTGCTAGTTCTAACCAGCTCCACCACTGAGTAGCCACCAGGTGGCCACTAGTCCACTGGTGGCTCCCCCTCCAGCTCCGTCGGCCACTTCAGCCCCCGCGAGCTCCATCTGCATAGGCCGCGGTCCTATGGGGGACTAGGCGCTATGCGCCCAGCCCCCAACCGACCCTTCAGGACTGGCGCAGGTCACATGGGTGACCAAGGGCTCTGCCCCAGCCCCCTGCCCGCCAGCCCCTAGTCGCACACAGGACCTGGGGCTGAAATATTTGTAGCCCCCTGGGTTGCCTACAGGTCTTATTGGTCAAATTGGAGCACTTTTACAAAATCGGGCGTAACTTTTGTGTACGGTGTCCCTTTTTCACAAACGAGATACCATTGGAAAGATGATTGCGACACCAATCTAGTGGTGTTAGTAGTTTTTTTAATTTTTCTCCAGTTTAATTTTGTAGGTCCTTGAACTTAGAAGTTGTGTTTTTCACTCCGGAGGGCATATCTTTTGACTCGGTGATCCTTATTTCCCCATTCTTGTAGCATTGGAAATCTAGTTGAGTCCTCTACATAGATCTGAGGTCTTTTTTAATTTTCTATTTATGCATGTTTAGGCATTCTCTCCTTTTTCAATCATTGGGTGTAATAAATGAACTGATATAAAGTTCCAACAGGGGGGTTTCTTGCATAATAATCTGATTAGAGTGTGCATGCACTTTGATCTTCATCATGTTTTGATGGCAACTCGCATGGGTTGTAATCTAGTTTCTTAGTTTCTTTTGGCCACATTTTTCTCTTAGCTTGACACATATCAGATTCATATCGATTCACACTTTAGATTGAGAGCCTATGGTTAATGATCCAAATCGGATCCATCTCAGTTTGAGGGCCACTACATTTGTGGTTAATGTTCCTGAGTATTTATGGTACTTTTTCCCATGGAAGAGTTTTAGTTTTAGTTTGGAATTGACATCAAGATTCATAGCTTCCAGATTCTGTCATCATTCATTTCATCTACTGTTGCTTTATGGATTTCAGGGTTGTTCCAGTTTGGAGTGTTCGAGTGTTCTGTGGCATTGGGTCTACTGTTGCTTTTATCATGATTCCTTGAGTCAATCAGTGACTCTCATCCAGTTTCAGTAGTAGACAGAAGTATCTTTCCTTGTTTGCCAGATTTTGGTTCCAATGTTACTCTACATAGTTCTTCCAGTGCTTCTTTGTAGCAGTCATCTCATTGTAGGGGGGGTTGTCCCACTGGGTTTTCCTTCTCTACCTCATTATTGCATTTGTACATGGGTACCTGATCAGACCTTGTTGTTGGGACCCATTGATGCTTTCTTCCATTCATCTTAGTTTTAGGTACATGCTTTTTTAGTCTCCCTAAGTTGCACTTATGGGGGGGTGTTAGTGTAATTAATATTTAATTACACTTGCATAACTTTACTTAGGTTTTGCTTAGGTAATAATTAGTTTACTTAATTAATAAGTAAGCTTTATTTAGTTGAGCTATTTTTAGGTCAACATTAGGGTTGCATACATTGCTTTTATAAAGCAATTCTCTTATTGTAATTTCTTAATTCCTGAATATATCAATTTGCACATTTCATGCAAAGCTCTGCTTTTTTTATGTTTTCTCTTCTATGAAAGGTGTTTAGGTTTGCATGTTTGATCTAGGGTTTCTAACAAAAATGAGGATGAAAAGCCTTACTTATACATTATATTGCCTAATTTCTCAAAAATAACACATGATAGGCTAACCTTAGGCTTTGGGAGGAAAATTCTCGTTACAATTTAGGGTTTAATTTGAACTTTATGCCAAAAGAGACTAGGTCACCCAAGGTGGCGATCTAGTCCACTTGGACAAATTCAAGTGGTGGTAGATAATTAATAGGTGTTAAATGTTGCTTAACAGGCTTATCTCCCGAAACACACTTAATTCGGTCCTAAAAGTACATTAAGGTGCCAATTTATCATGAGAAAGGGTTAAATTGGTGACGACAAGCCTAGAAAAGTGTGAGGATCAATTACAACACCTTACAACACTTTAGACTAAGGCTTGGAAAAGGGTTATTTAGATGAATTATTGTAGAAAAGTCCTAGAAAAGTGAGGAAATGTGTTACAACACTTCACAATGCCCTTGTAAAAACAAAATAGGTTTTTGTTTATTTGCAAGCGTTCAAGGCCTAATGTGAATGTGTTGGCCACATTACAACATTAAATCAAAGCAAAAAAATCCAAAATCCAATGGGAAAGGCCCAAATGAGTGAAAAACTAGAGGAATGGGAGATTAGTGTTAGGAGTTAATTAATTTAGGATAAATTAACTTAGATGGAATTAGTTGATTTGTGACACATGTTTTAAATGTTTGGATTTATTTAAATCATATGAGAGGATATTAGAACTTTAGGATTTTAATTAAATAACATTGATTTATTTAATTAAAAGAAGAACTATAGGATTTAATTAAACAAAATTGATTTATTTAATTAAAAGAGGAACATAAGGATTTAATTAAAAAAAATTGATTAATTTAATTAAGAGAAGAACTATAGGATTCAATTTAAAAAATTGATTTATTTAATTAAAAGAGGAACATGATGAAATAATATGACAAATTTCATTATTAGATTTAAGGAGAATTAATTAAATAAAGATTATTCAATTAATTGGTTAGCATGAAAATGATTAAGGAAGAATCGGTATTAGTAAATCGGGATAAAGTGCATGACATCAATAAGGATATTTTTGGTGTCTACATTTTTCCCCTCTTTGAAGCAATGTGCATGTTGCATTGATTCAAAAAATAGCACTGGCGAGATCCAAAGTCAAAAAAAAAAATGATTTTTCAGATGCCCCACTGTTGCCCCAACGAGAAGAATTACATTGGTATACTGCCTCCTCGAGAGATCAGATGAAAATTTGGATTTTTGGAGGAGATCTCAGAAAAAGACGACAAGCTGCCTGAAGGGTCCAAAAAGGCTCCAGGATACTAAAAATATGCCAAAACATAGAAAATAAGATGCGAAACGATTCTCGATTGGGCATAAATGATTTTGGTGGAGAAAACCCCTAGTTTGATGGCTTAATCGAGGCAAGAAACCCTAATTTCCATGCTTTAATGGGCTTGGAGGGGTCACTTTCTATTCATTTGTGCATTCACACCTTAGTAGTTCTAGTCTTTTGAGCTCTAACCCTTCTATGAGATGGCACAACGAGTGCTTCCCCGACACATTTCTGAGTGAGTTCGAGTGTTCTAGAGAGCTCCAAGCACAGGACCACCGGTATGTGATCTAAACCCAGCTTTGAATTTTTATTTTTTAGTGCATTTATTACCTATCAAAGAGTCAAAGTCCCCAGCATCGCTATATGGCGATGCGTCATCACTCATTCGACGACATTGGAAGGTCAAACAGTGTCGCTAGTGAAAATTGTGACGTTAATCACGATTTGACATTAGGGTTCATATTTTCAAATAGTGACGTTGTTGTTAAGAGCAATGCTAGGGTCGATTTGGGATTAGGGTTTGGATTTCAAAGAGTGACACTTGTGAAAATGGTAGGGCTTGAGCTGATTTAGCATTTCCAAAGAGTCTAGTGTCGCTATTTGGAGTTTGACAAATAGTGACACTTTTGCAAACAACGATGCATTCATTGTTCTGGGGGAGAGAACTCCAAACAGGTTGAGATATTTTTACAAAATTTTTATGTTGTGCATTTTATGGGTGCAGGAGGTGATCCAACCTATTCTTTCATGTGAGCATTGGCCCTCGATTATGAGTGCACTGAGCACTTTATCTAGTTTACGATAGGAGCATTTGGGTGAGATTGGTCTGTGGTACTTAGCTTATGCACCAGTTGTCTAAACCCATCTTGCAATGATGACTGCATTATGCAAGAGATGGCATAGTGAGACCTCATTTTTTCCAACTAGCGAGGTGACTGTGACCCTAGAGGATGTATGGTGCATCCAACGGTTGTCAATACATTGCATCCACGTGATTTATGATATAGATGTCGGCATCAATGGCTGCCATAATGTTATGGGGTATGAGGACCTGGTTTTGATCGAGGGTCAGATTGACTTAGATATTTACAGAGGTCGGGTGCCAATCTTTAGGTTGATCATTGCAACCATTATTTTTGGGCTAGTGGCTCCAAACCGATGGGGCCGGTTTTTCAACACAGGATGGGGTTTGGCTTCGGAGAGTATGCTAATACAGAGGACCTTATTTTTTTTGGGGGCCAATTATGTTGGCATATTTATACCATGATCTTCATTATTTTGGATACGACGATGGTCGTGCGATTGGAATAGGGGTGACACTTTTACACATTTGGGTCTAGGAGCATATTGTCACACTCCGACCGATAATTACCTTGGTGAACATAGATCCAGATGATCCTGTGGTCTGGATATATGGGGTGGGATCACCTTACGACATATAGGATAGTTTGGTCTCCCCTACTACCCTCCTATTATAGACTATTTGGCCTCATTCACTTGGAGGCAATGGCTACAAATACTTTCATGGTATGATAATGTTCAACAGTTGTTTTATGCTCATTAGACCTGATTGATGCAAGGGCGAGAGCATAAATGTAGACATCCAAATTTGATCACTTCCATATGATCAAAATCGTCTACACTATTCATCTATTTCATTAATAGTGATTAAATAATTTATTTAACCATTATTTCATTTTCTGCCGAAGGTTTCTAAAGTATGTAATTAAATGAATTAAATACTTTACCTTATCCCTTTTCTTCTCTAAATTAAATAAATATGACAAATTATTTAATTTAGTCTTTTAGCCCATTTGGATTAAAATCAATTTTTAATTCCCCTTTTTCTCTCTCCTTGTCACATCCTCCATAACCCTCTTTTAATCTAGATTAAATTAATTAATCTATGATTAGGATGTGCATCACTTAATCTTGATTAAGTGTCACATCCTCCATAATCTCCCACTTGCCTCTAATCTCTCATTAATTATCTTAATCTTGTGTTTGCACAACCTTAATCAGAATCATTAGCCACATTTAGCTTACCTTTTCTGGTCAACCTTCCCACTTACCATTTTTAGCCTGGACTCTCTTTACATGTGAATTTTTAATTCACGTTTATTTTCCCAAAGATCCTCTCTTCCCCATGTGAATTTTTAATCCACTTTTTTCTTTCCAAGGTCTTCCCCATCTCCATGCAAGATTCTAGAAGGCTTGACTTGTCACTTTACATGTGCCAAGGACTTCTAGAACCTTGGACTTGTCACATCACCCACATGTGACAAATCTCCAGCTTTTTGGAGACCTTCTTTTACCCAATAAACTCTCCAATGAATGTAAATTTTTAATTTGCATTTATTCTTCCAACCACTTCCCCTTTTCCCATGGAGATTTTTGAGGAATTCTAAAATTCCTCAAATGTCTCTTTCATCCTCATTTGGGGACAAGAAGTTCCTTTTTGAGGAAATATTCTCATCCCCCAAGGTACCTCAAAGGTATTTGTCCTTCATCCACCTCATGTACTTCTCTTCCACCTCATTTCCACCTCATTCCACTCTAAGAAATCTCACATTCCACATGTCAAGATGTGAGGGCTTGTGAGTCCTCAACTCACCATAGCCCTTCATCTTGATCTTGTTGGATCAATCTCAACCGTTGAATTCTCTAGAGAATTCCAATTATCCTATAAATACCCCCTCATTTCTCCCATTTTGAGATCAATTCTTTTGCTACCAAACTCTTTCCAAATTGTCATTTGCAGCATTTTATCTTTTCCATAGTATTTCTCATCAATCCATCTTGCATCTTGCATCCACTTCACTCCATTGTCATCTAAGGATCACACAAGACATCCAAAGATTAAGGGCCAACCAAGGAAGACGCAGCATTAAGGTATAACAATCAACAATCAATTTTCTTATCTTGCTTTCATGTTATCTATTTCTTAGGCTAATCTTTGAGGTGCCCTTTTCTTACGCTAGTTCTTCTTATTGCATCATTTTAGCATCTCACATTAGGACTTGAAATTTTAAAAGGATCACACTATCATAGAGCGGTATGTACCAGATAGGGTGGCTCATTAGTTTGGCAAGGTTCAGACAGGTCGACTGATGGATACACAACCATTTTTGCTAGATCAGCTCGGGAGATGGCATGGGGGTGAACCATCCCAGCAGCTAAGGCAGTTGATTCATTTAGACAGTTGGTTGCTAGGCCATGGGCCTACGGATAGGGACTGACAGATCTAGGAGTCACATAGGCATATGCAGAGTGGTTTAGACCTCCTCTGTGGCTAATTGATCTAGGGTTATCACTTCCATGGGGGAGACCTTTGGGGAGGACTGCTCAAAGAGCATAGGTGGGAGTAGGGGGACAGGATCTAGGGGCACCACCTAGAGATGAGCAACCCCCAAATCATCCACCACACCACTAGCCACCACACCAATCACTCTAACAACCTCATCAACCATAGGATCCTCAAGTTCAGCAGGTGTAGGGCCTACAGGCACAGGTATAGGCTATCATAGGTGAGCACGACCAGGCTCACCAACAATTACAAGACATCACCTTAGAGAGATATTATGCAAAACATTAGGTCCAGGCCCTCACCACTGAGAGAGTTCGGGAGAGGCAATAGAGATAGGCCTTAGAGCTTCAGTTAGCTCAGGAGACTGGTCATCGACAGTAGCTTGAAACCATGGCCTCCACGTCTCAAGGAAGGACAATACCAGCACAGATGTACTGTGAGGCACTGAGGGAGGCCAAGTATTATAGATTTCATTACCGTCAAGTAGTGCCTGCAACACTTAGACAGTTAGATTATTCATAGCAAACAACATTTTGACAAGTAGAGGATCAGCTAGAGAGGAAAGCAGGAGAGGAGAGTAGCCATCAGGGCTAGCCAATTTTTGATATCCCTATGGGATTTGTACCATGATTGATGTACATACACTTGATTCATATTTTTTATCATGACAATTATGATATGATATATATATGAGTTCTATATATTCATGATGATGTGTTCACTTTATTTATGCTTTATGTATGGATGCATTTGATGTTTTATGTATTCCTGATGTAATTCTACATGGATACGATGCACTTTTGTGATGGATGATCATGATATGTAGATGCTTATGGATGTGAATGCTTATGTTATGCAAATGATTTATAAGATTCTTAGAATAAAAAATCTATGTTATGTCATAAATGATAATGCAAAATGGATTTCTTATGTGATCATGAGATGTATGTGATGATATGATATGCAAATGCAATGTTTTTGTATCTTTTTCTTATATGTTTATGATGATGATATATGGATGTGAATTTTTATGATATGAAAATAATTTCTAAGATTTTTAGAATAAAAAATATTTATTATTCTTTGTAACTTAAAATGAGCATGATGTGATATGCAACGTTCATGATATACTATGATTATGATATGCAATGATGTGATATGAAATGACTATGATATTGAATTATTATGATGTGCAATGATTATGATATGCAATGATATGAATGGAATGATGTGATATGAAATGACTATGAAATTGAATGATTATGATTTATGATGTGCAATGATTATTATATGCAATGATATGCAATGATATGAATGCAATGATGTGATATGAAATGACTATGATATCGATTGATTATGATGTATATAATGATTATACTAATGAATTATTTATACCTTAAATATGAGATGTATGTGTGTCGATGATTCATGGATGTGGGATGAATGTATTAGTGATGTTTTTGTTAATTGTCATGATACCATGTTAGCGCAGAGAGAAGAAATAAGATGATAACAAGAGGATCCAACAAGTCTATGATTTGCTGAGACTTTATTAGAGATGATGATGAATGATGATGATTTTTTTCTTAATCAAAGATTAGGGACGTAAAGGACTTACTTTCCTTATGTTTGATAACACACATAGGTACGATGCATCAAGGTATGAAGAACTAGGATGGCATTGTACTTAGTGTGATGAACTTTGACTCAACAATCAGATAGGAGTATTCCTATTTACACCTAACATACAGAAACCCTACTAGGGTGTAATTTAGACATTTCAAACATCTCGAACCAAAACACAAAGAGTCCTAAAACTAAGAATGTAATAGTCAACAAGGTGTTCAAAACATCTTCCATACGCACCTAATAAAGCAAGTATTCGACAAGGTTATATTACAAGAACATCCAACAAGCACAAGAAACAAAAGATAATGATCAATACCCCATTCCTTTCTCTCTAAATCGTTTTGATTAGATATCATCGAGAGGTCATTGGAATGAGCGCAATAAGATAAGTCAACAAAAAAAAGATCTAGTAAACAAACAAGCTAATGTTCTTCATACCTCTAGCCAAGACTAAACTACGGTGATGCCCGATATTGATGTCCATTGTAGGAAGGATGCATCTTAGGACATAATATTATCAGATGATTTTGGGACTAACTGGATGATGGGCTATTAGTACCAAGAGTTGATCAACTTGTTTATCTATTGACCTAGACTTGAGACCTTGACATTTGAGAACACACTTTCGACTGCTAAGCTAGCTTCCGATTGTGTTGCCAAAGGGTGAAGGTACCGGTTGATTTATTGTGAGCGGATTCTTATTGTAGGTGAACGTTGAAATGGGATGGATGCACTTTTTGGGGTTTTTTTTAATGTTTTTTGGATATTTTGAAATGTTTTGAGGCTATTTTTGGTATTTTCAAGATGTTTTAAAAATGTTTTGATTTTCAAATTTTCTAATGTTTTTGGTGTTTTCTAAGATTTTAACCAAGAATCTAACCTAAAGACCTATCCTAGGGGCCTTGAGGGTTGATCAAAGATTAGCCTTGCCTATGTTATACATGCAAAAACCATGTAGTTCGATTGAAATAGACTTGCTTATTGATGAGATATGAATAATGGATTGCTAGCTTATTGTGACAGACTCCTAAAGGACTAACCTAGGGTGTCTTCAGGGCTCATCGATGATGGCCTTGCTTACGTTCAAGCTCAAAGATGACGTAGTTCAATTGGATGACTCTATTTTTTTTACTTTTTCTATTTTTTGACTTGTTTTTTGGATTTTTAAAATGTTTTGGATGTTTTTGGATTTTTTGAAGGATGTTATGAATGTTTTTGGATTTTTTCTATACATGAATCTGATTCAAATGTGGGTAAAAGAACATGCCCCCAGCGTAATGCGATAGACTACCTTGATAAGGCAAGACAAGCTGACCTTAGGGATGTGCCAAGTAGTTCTAGGGTGGAACATGATACAAACATAGGATCAAGCTATGATGCAGATGTGGAGGGGTGATGGAAGGATGTGATGGGATGTGATAGGTGCTGCGAAAGTTGATGGTAGGGATCATGGTGGATGGAGAGTTTTTTATTTACACAAGGTGCATTTTTTCCAAGTTTTCACCAAGGTACTTGACCAAAGCACCATCGAAGTGGTTTTACTAGAGGACAATTTTTACCTTTACTGTTTTCAATCCTTTTTCTAATTTTTTGGATTTTATATTTTTTTGATTTTTTGGTTTTTGGTTTTACACCTAGAAATTTAGGCATAAAACTTTTTGATATGGGAGTTATTTATAGGCTCCTGCAGAGGCTCACCTTCGGTTGTCGATAGCTTATATGCCCTAGATTTATAGCTTGCGGTGATGACAAAAGGTCCCAACCAGTTGGGTTAAAACTTTCCCTTATTATCTACATTCGACACATTTTTCTAATTTTCTTTCATCACAAGATCACCAACTTGAAAGGATTAGTTCCCTATCTTCTTGTTGTATCTCCTCTTTAGACAGTTCTGGTAGACTTGCAGGTGGTTTAAAGCATCCATGCACCGTTCATCAGATAGCTCTAGCTCATTCAACTGAGATACTTGATATTCTTCATACGTAATGAGTTTTTGCAATGATATCCTTAGAGATGGGAGCTTGATCTCGATAGGGAGGATGGTTTTGGATCCGTAGAGCAGGGAGAATGAGGTTGTACATGTTAGTGTGCAGATACTTGTTCACTAGGCCCATAGGGCAAGATTCAACTGCAAGTTCCAATCACGACCAACTTCATAGACTATCTTTTTGAGGATTCTTAGGATGTTTTAATTAGTAGCCTCAGCTTGGTCATTACCTTGGGGGTAGTATGGAGTAGAAAAATGATGTTGTATATTAAATTTTTGGCATAGGTCTCGAACATCCTTGTTTTTGAAAGGTGTCCCATTATCTGATATTATGGCTTGTGGGACACCGTAACGAAAAATGAGGTAATTCAAGATGAACTTTACTATCTTATTTTCAGTGATATAGGTCATAGGAATGGCCTCTATGCACTTTTTGAATTACTTTTTAGCAGTGATGATGAACTTGTGTCCATTAGATGAGGTGGGGATGATTTTTCCAATGAGATTGAGCCACCACTATGAGAAGGGCCAAGGTGTTACAATCGAGTGGAGCTCTTGAGTTGGCACATGGATGAGGTCCCCATGTTGTTGACATTGTAAGAAATTATTGACATATTCATGAGCTTCCCTTTTCATCATCGTCCAATAGTACCCTGTTCTCAACAGCTTCTTGGCCAAGTTCATACTACTCGAATGTGAACCATAGATGCCATCATGTACCTCCATTAAAGCGGTCAAAGCTTCCTCAACATTTAAGCATCATAAAATGGTTCCCTCAGTACTCCTACAGTATAGGATGTCACCTAAGATAACAAAGTGGGACAACTTCTTGACAAAGGTTCTCTTAAGGTTTGGAGTGATATCAGCTAGGACAACTCCTATTCTTAGGTAAGTGTATATGTCATGATACCATCCATTACAAGGACCGATGATTTTGCACACAAATTAAGACTCTAGTACCTCAAAATTTGGTACGAGAAGATTCTCTACCAGTAATTCATGTTTAAGGAAATTGCGTGGGATATCTAGTAGTGATCTGATTGTTACCATGGTGTTTGTTGCTCTATTTGTTTCCATTGGTATTTTCTCAAACGTGATGTCAATGAATAATTTATTGAGGTCTTCCACTAGTTTCTTGTATGGGATCATCTTTTCGTCCTTAGTTTGGTACTCATTGTTGACTTGATTGATGATTAGCTAAGAGTCTCCATAAAATTTAAGAGCCATGATCTGCCACTGTACTGTTATTCTGAGTCCAACCACAAGAGCTTCATATTCAGCAATGTTTCTAGTGAAAGAGAAAGATAACTTGTAGGATTTAGGAATAAAATCCCCTTGTGGTTTGATGAAGAAAATATCTGCGCTTGATCCATGTTGTGTATATGACCCATCAAAATAAACCTTCCAATGGTTTGCAGCACTGAGGTTGAACACGGGTTCATCTGTGAATTCTAATACAAGTGGGTTCTCTAAATAGATGGGTGCTTCTTCTAATTGATCAGCAATCACTTGTCCCTTGATAGCTTTTATTTCTACATATTCAATGTTGTATTATGAGAGGATCATGACCCACTTAGACATTCACCATGTAAGTGTCACCTTGGAGAGTAAATACTTGAGGGGATCTATTTTGGTGATGAGTTTGATTTGATGGTCTAACATGTAGTGCCTGAATTTTTGTGAGGCAAACACTACTACTAGCCAATCCTTTTTAATGAAGGTATAATTTAACTCATGCCCCACCATGGTTCGGCTGATATAGTATATGGCTCTCTCCTTCCCCATCTCATCATGTTGTGTTAGTAGAGCCCCAAGTGCTACTGTTGTTGCTTATATGTACAAGATTAGTGGCTTATTCCAGATTGATGGTATCAATACTGGTGGTGTCAGCAGGTATTCTTTTATTTTGTTGAAATATTGACCACATTTTTCATCCCACTTGTATGCTACCCCCTTGTGGAGTAGATGAGAATAGGGGAAAACTTTGTCTGCCAACTACGCTATGAACCTATGGATGGATTGGAGTCTTCCTTGTAAACCCTTTAACTATTTCAACATTTTTGATGCCTCCATTTTGAGAATTGCTTTGACTTTGGTAGGGTCTATCTCGATCCCTCTCATTGATACTATATACCCCAAAATATTTCTTGATTGTACACTGAAGACATAATTTTTAGGGTTGATCCTTACCTTGTATTCCTCTAATATATCAAAGATGGAGCTTAGTTTTGCTATGTAATCTTGACGCTTCCTTGATTTGGCCAATATGTCATCCACATAGTCCTCTACAGACTTGTGAATCATTTTGTGAAAGATGAGAGTCATGGCCCTTTGATACATGGCTCTATCATTCTTTAATCCAAACGGCATCATGTTCCAATAGTATTTACCCCATGGACAGGTAAAGGTTGTCTTATGTTGATCCTCTTTTTCTATCATTATTTGATTGTACCCTGACAACCCATCAATTAGTGACAACATTTCATGCCCAGTTGTTTGATTGACAATCATGTCAATGTCTAGAAGAGGAAAATTGTCCTTCAAGCATGCCTTGTTTAGATCCTTGAAGTTAGTGCATATTTGTATGCCCCCAGTGAGCTTAGTGATAGGTACTAAGTTTGAGACCCATTTAGGATAAACAATGGGCCTTACGAAGGCAACATCTAGGATTTTCTACAACTCAAGTTTGACTAACAGTGAGATCTGTGGATGCATTTTCCTTAGTTTTTGCTTCACTATCTTCACCTTTCGATTTATTGCAAGATGATGAACCACAACCTCTGGATTGAGACCCGGCATGTCAGTGTAGGCCCATGCGAATTTTACCTTTCTTTCTTTCAGAAATACAGCTAGGAGTTCATGTTCTTCAATCAAGAGATTTTGCATAGAAGGTTATGTGTGGCGTCTCTTCAGTCCCCAAGTTGATGGGGTTACACTGATCTGCCACTACGGATGACTTCTCCTGATGAATAACACTAAGAGGAAGATTGAATCCCTCATCCTTGGGTGCCTCAAAAAGGTTTTCACCCTCGGATGCGTCCTTGTTTTTTACTATTTTTGGGTCAGAAAGTGCCACATTGTGGTTTTCACTTAAAGACCTAGAGATTATTCTTAAATTTTCACTTTTGTAACTAAGGGATTCAATCATTTACCCATAGTATGCATGTGTATCTAGCTCAATGTCAAATCTTTCTTTATGGTCTTTGCATGGTATATTATCTCGCAGTCCCATGAATTCTAAGAGGGCCTCATCATTTTTGAATGTGTCTAAAATTGGTGGTCCTCGTTGGTTGTAGTCTATTAGTTGGGGATATACTAGCTTTAATTCATGGGTTTGGTTGTTTGACTGAAAATACACAGTGGAAATCATGAATAGGGAAGAGTCCTCAAACAACATGGGTAGGTCAGTAAGGTGATCCTCGTCACTGTCACTACATACATCAATTATATCAAAGGTAAGTTGTCTAAGGGTAGACTTGTGGATAATGGTAACCGAGGAGGAGCTTTGACTATTTTAATAGGGGTACCTCTACCACATATGGTTATCCTCAGAGGGGTACATCCAATGCCAAGGTTCTTTATGCACTTCTTAGCAATCATGGGTTCTAATCGATCGTTGCTATTTATCTTGAGGCTTTCATTCTTGTTGTAGCCCATGCCCAGCATTAACTGTAGACCTTTGTTAGCATCATCCATTGGAAGGGTAGGCACAGGACTTTCATCTTAGTATAGGAAACTAAATATATCCTTTTCATTGACCACTTCTTGGCCTGGATCCCCCCAACTTTTGAATCAGGAGGGGTTTGCTCTAAATTTTGGGGATATTGTGTTGGCTAGTTGTGGTTGTCCATGGGACCTAGGAGATTGAGGTAACTCTCCTATTACAAAGTCACCTTTCTTCATCTTGTAGTCTCCACATCCATTATCTTGAATAATGACTTTGATATCAGAAATTTCAGGAATGGAGGGTTTCTTTGTCTCAGAGGTGGAGGCTAGGTTAGATGGGTCTACATATGGAGTCGTAGGGCCTTCATCATTTTTAGGAACTTACGAAATTTTGTAATATTTGGATTTCAAGTTCCTGCAGTAAGCAAAGGGCTCTGGGTCACCATGAACAGTGACTTCTTTATTTTTGTAATGGAATTTAACACATTGATGGTATGTGGATGCAACAGCTTTCATCCCATGTATCCATGGCTGCCCTAGGAGAATGTTATAAGGGAGGTCAAGATCAAGGACCTGGGAAGTAGTGTCCATGATGGTTGGTCCTACCTGGATAGGAAGTTGGATAGTGCCTTGAGACACTCTTTCTTTATCATCATAAGCTCATATTGTGATTCCTTTTCCCTTTTCAATCATATCTTCAAAAATTCCCAGATTCTTTATTAGCTTGAGAGAACAAATATTCAGCCCTACACCTCCATCCACCAAGACCTGTTTGACTTTATTTTTATGGACAAATACTTCAAGATGAAGTGCCTAGTTATGAGATGGCTGGGTTGGGAGATCCAGTTTGAAGAACGTAAGGATATGTGGCATGGTGATGTGTTTGACCATAGCTTGGAACTAATCTACATCAAGGTCTATGGGTACGGAAGACGCAATGAGTTCCTTTTCTAGAATCTCCCTATGTGCAGGTGAAATTTTCAGCAACTCCATGATGGAGATCTAGGTGGGGGTCTTCTTTAGTTGTTCTAAGACATTGTAACCATTGGAAACTGACTTTGAGTTTGTAGGGGCTGCTCTGGCTTGCATGTATGGTCCAAGGATAGTGATTTTTCCACCTCGTGTTGTGACTCCACACTCGGCTTTGGACCCTAGGATATGGACAACACCTACCCATTCATCCAAAGATTAACAACATGGTCATAAATGTGGTTGATGTTGTCATAATTTTTCCTTTGCCATTGGTGTTTTCTTTATTGTGATCCAGCATCATATTCGTGTCTATCTTGAGGTCCTGATTTCTAGCTAGTTTCTCAATGGTGATAGCCTTTTCATCAATAAGATATTGGATCAGGTTCTTGAGTCTCATGCAACTAGTTGTTGTGTGCCCCTTTATGTTATGAAATCCGCAAAGGTGCTTCTTGTTATACCAGGGTGGTTTAACTTAAGACTCCTGGTAATTTTTAATGACTAGGAGTGTGATGATGTTGGCATCAATGAGTCACTTCATGACAGATTCGACTGATTCTTCAAGTGGTGTTTACTTTCACTTTGGGGGATATTGGTTTCTTGTGGATGGTCCACTTTGATCATTAACATTATTGAATGTTTGTGTGTTATTTTTCTATTGAGATGTGTTGGGTCAAGGGGTGTTTTGGGTATTATTCTGAGGTTGTTGGTATGTTTTTTGTTGTGTGTTTGGCTTTGGAGCATTGATTACAACCTTGGCATTAACAACACCATCATTAGTAAAAAAATTATTGTTTACCCATGTTCGATGTTTGTCATTGTAGCTTGTTGATGGGTGATTATCTTGATAAGTGGGTGTCACCCCTTATGCAATGAGGTCTCTTTCAATGTTAAGAGCTTTGGGGATGAGTTGATCATAGGTGGTGATGCATTGTACTTTGAGATGGAAATCTAAAAGCCCTTCAATATTTGAGATGATGGTTTTGACTTGATTTTTATTTTGGTATAGCCCACTTGCTCTTATTGGCCTTGGATCACCATCGTTGCAAGAAGGATGAGAATAATTCTCCCTTGTTTTGCTTAAGGTTGGATAACTCTTCTAAACTTACGTCCATGCCCATGTTAAATGAGTAATTTTGTATGAGTGTGTCCACAATTTCTTGGAACTTTTTGATTTCGAGAGGAAGATGGGAGAACCATTCCATGGTTGGGCCAGCTAGACTTCTAGGAAAGAGCCTCATTAGATAAGAGTCATCGTAGGAAACTTCCATGTAGTGTACATGGAATTATTTGACGTGATATTCAAGATTCTCGGTTCCAGGGTACTTGTCAAATTTGGGTATCTCAAAGCCTTGTGGGAACGACTTCATTACAATGCTTTTGTTGAATGGATAAGGGCATAAATTCCCATGTGATTTTGGTTTTTTCCTCGATTTTATGTCCAGTAATTTTTGTGACAACCTTTTTATTTGAGAGGACAAATCGCTTCGTGGATCAAGTGGTGGAATGAAAGTGTTTTGGGTCGATGTAGTGGCTTGAATGATGGGTAGGGTGACTTGCAGACTTGGTGGTGCGTTTGCAAGAATTTTTTGTGCAAGTAATGCTTGTTGATATGCTTGTTTTTGTGCCAATAAAGCTTGTTGTTGGTCTTGTTTTTGTTGTTGTGCCAACAATGCTTGTTGTTGGGCTTGTTGTTTTTTTTGTGCCAACAACACTTATTGTTGGGCTTGCTATTAGGATGCTTGTTGTTGTACCTGGTATTGTTGCAAAGCTTTTTGGTAAGCATGTTGTTGTAACAAGGCTTGTCTTGAGATTGTTGTGCTTGATGTTGGGCTTGTTCTTTTTCTTATTCTTTTGTTTTTTCTTGTACTTGTGCTTGTGCTTGTTCTTGTCCTTTTGCTTGTGCTTGTGCTTGATGATTTGTTGAATTTTTGTTTTCCAATGTTTTAGATCCAAGCAAAGTGTTTTGATTCAAGATAATGCACAACCCTAGGATAGAAAAAAGACAATATTTGTTGAGTTCCCACTTGGATTTCTCTAGTTGCGCTTATTCAAAGAAGATGATTAGAAGCTTGACCACACTGGCTTCCCCTTTCTTGGTACACACTTCTCTAGGCATCCAAGCTTTGAGTTCTCATTAATCTCCCATGAAAAACTCTTCATCTCTACTTAGAATCGCAAGTACGTGGGACGGCTTCAGAGGTCACACCTCCTAACACCAACAAATAGATAGGGATTTTGGATTCTACATAAGTTGGTTTGTAATCAAGGCACCCATTTAGAAGGCCACATGAGAGGAAAGATCGACCCATATAAAGAGTATCACTTGCTTGTCTATAGGAGCTCCTGTAATGCTAATATTTCCTCAATATTTGAATTTGTATACCACTTGGTAGTAGCTTGGCATTTAGCTTGTTACCATTTTGATTTGTTCCCTTGGGGTGAATACTTTTTCCCACTAAGGCAGACTCTCTAAGGGTAAACAATAGCGAAGAACTACATTTGTATTTTGACCACCTAACGCATTTAGGTGGGAGCACACACAATGCCTTTTCTTTACACTCACAAGACTTGTCCAATTTTAAAGCCCAAATTTGAAATGTGGAGGCAATCTTTTAGACAACCTAATGTCACTAAAATGCTTTTGATTCTCAAGATCATCATGAAGTGCATACGCATTTGAATGAAAAGAGCTTGTAAAAAATATTACAAAACAAGAACAAGCACGAATTATTTTTAATCCTTAAAAGTAATAAATGGGTGATCCCACAATAGTGGTTTACAATTTTTGGCCAAACTGGACACTGCAATTATTATTTTTAACTAAATCTTCATATTCAGGAACCTATAGCGGCTAAACCATGAGGAATTTGAAGATGATGCAAGCTAGAGTCTCATCACATTTTATTTGAAGATTCTAAAAATATTTTTTTCAAAATTTTTGGAATCAGATTGCACCTTTTTTCCCATCTCCCATGAAAATTGGTTTTTTCAGAAAACAACATTTTAAAAAAGTGACGCTCACCGTATACAACATAACTTTATTTGTATGAAGGATAAAATTCTAATTTTTTCGAATTTAGATTTGTAACTACCATATCTAGCACTTTCATTTGGTCTCATATTTTTTTATTGAATATTTTTTCCTTAATCAAGTTTCAAAGTCAAACCAAATGTGATTCAGACATAGGCGGACTGTATACAACATAACTTTTTTTATATGAATCGAAATTCAATTTTTTCTTTTTTAATGGATCAAGGACATGAATGCCTAGCCTCAACATATTTTAAAAAAAATCATTTTGATAATCTGCTATTTTTCCACATGTGCAAAACAAAGAGCTTGATTTCAATGAAAAACCTATGTTTAATCAAACTAAAAAAACACATACATAATAAAACCAAAACATATTAAAATTTAATTCATTGGATAGATCATTCTGAGGACTACCATCTTCTAGTTGGGTTTGTGAAGTCTCCTCCATTTTCATCCTCAACCCAAGCTTTGAAGGGCATAAATCTGCTAAAATTTGGTGGAAGACTGGGAGAAGGGCAAAAAAGGGGGGTTCAAGTGAACCCCCCTTCGCTCGAAAGGGTGAAGGGGGGTTTGTTCGAGCGAACCCCCCATTTTTTTTAATTTTCTATGAGGGAATGTGAAATCATAGGGTTTGAACGAACCCACTATGCAAAAGGGGGTTCGCTCGAACTAGGGATTCGACTGAACCCCTCTTTTGGGTTTGTGTGAACCCCCTAGTTCGAACGAACCCTTAAAAACATGAAATTTTGAATGTGTGAGAATTTTTACAAATTTCCTTCCTCATCAAAATTGTACACCACTATTATGGGTTTACCCAAATGGATTCTTTTATAGCACAAAATTTGAGTGTGAAAGTTGTTTGTTCTATTTTAACCCAAATCGAAATGCTCGTAAGTTTCTAAGGTTCTTTTTAACCAACTTTGAGAAAAATGAAATCTTTTATGTGTTCTTTTTAAAACCCAAACTAAATTGTAGTTGAGTCCTAAAACTAAAGGTAGCAATGTCAAAATATGGGAAAAATGTCCCCAAGTGTTAATAAAAACTTTTACAATTTTGAAAAAAAGGGTGCCATAGAGATTCCTTTTTGTTTCTTCTCCTTCTTTCTTACCAAAAATCTACAAAATTTGGTCAACCTACAAAACACAAAGCCATAAAATAGGTCAGAGGTTAGAAGAAATCAAAGCATAAAAACACATGTTGAAATAAAACTAAAAACTACCTTTTACCCAGACCCAGCATTGCTCCTCACGAAAGCGTCGCTATATGGCTTTTCCAGCGTTGCTCTGGTGAACCAGTGTCGCTCTATGGAGAAAAAAGAGATGATGAAGGCATCGCAATATTTCTCAATTTCACACTTTAGGATTTGACCTTTCAGCATTAGAGGAGACCATTTAGCGTCATGTTTTGGAAATAAGGGTAGCAGGGTATGTGCAGGATCATCATGGAAGGAACAGGTCCTTAAGTGGCAATAAAATTCAGAAAAATGGAGTTAGGAAAATTGACATAAAAATTTGAATAAGTTATCTATATTATTTCAAAAATATGTAAGAATAGAATCTGTAGCAAATTGAATATAGTTTCTAAACTACTAGGTTTATTTTATTTTTGTAAATCTATTTGATGAAAATTTGAAATTTCAATGCAGTAGTACTTAAATTTTAGGGAAAAAATAAGAAATAGGTGTCTATCTGACCACCCTAACCACAATAAAATAATAATATTTGGGTGAACCCACATAAGTGGTGAACACTTTTGTGGAGGAAGGGAAAAGTCATTTTTCCCCACTACACAAAGTGAAGGGGTTCAGCCGAACCCACCGTTCGCTCGAACCCCATTGACTTATGGGAAAAAGTATTAAAATAAAGGGGTTCGACCGAACAGGGGTTTGGCTGAACCCCTTTAATAGAGATTTTAAAAAAAAAATCTGTCACTTTCACCAACAGAGTTCGGCGAATAGTGACAGAGGCGGTCGGCGAAAAAGGCAGTGCGTGTGGTGAACCGGCGAAGAAGCACTTGCAGAAACACGACCCAAAAACACGTGAACCTTCCAGCAACCTCCATCACCTTCATCCTCTCAGGTTGGTTGCACTGTGCAAAATTCGTGGCATGAATTTGTTTGAAATTTTTTAAAGCATTTTCAAAAAATCCATTCATTTGTTGTTGAATTTAAATGTTTTGATGGGTATCCATACCCTGTTCGAAAATCCCCATTTTTTTTTTATGGGTATCCATACCCTGTTCGAAAACCCCCATTTTTTCCATCATGCTTTGATGGGTATCCATACCCTGTTCCAAAACCCCCATTTTTTCCATCATCATCTAATCTAACTTTCTTGTTATACTATATTTTTAATAATTTGAATAATTGATTCCATGTTTTTAATTTGTTTTTGATAATTGAAAATAATTTTTTTTTGATTATTTTGAATAATTGTATTTGATTGGTATATAATTCAACATAACACCAATAAAATAATCAAAGACTCAAATATCAAAAGAGTATGAAGTTGAGAATTCAAAGAAAAGATAATAAATGATACAACTTCATGAAACTAAGAAATTGAACTCCATAGATGAAGATATATCATCTTTTCCATTAATTAGATCATGAAACATTTATTGAAGGTATGGATTTAAGAAGAATTTGGAGAAAAAAAAGGGAAAATCTAAAACTTCATGTAGTTAAGAAATTGAATCACAATACTATAACTCCACTCAAATTGAAATATTTATGTACATATAACATTCATTAATCCAACCAAAAATACAAAGGAAGATAGAAAGACCTTGAAACTTGGTATTACTTTAAACTAGTGATGATCATGCACTTATTCTAGAGAGTTGTGCAAGGTTAATTTTAGATTATATATGGAAGTAGTAGGAGCATCATATTTGGTTAGCATATTACATATAGTCAAATAATTGTGCATTAAAAGTTATATATTCACATATACTTTATTGGCTAATTAGGATGCATAAAAAGAGTGGTGTTCAATATATATGGAACTTATTAGGATGGATGAGAATTTAGATGAAATATACTTTAGATCTAGTTCAAAGTTGATAGATGAAACACCAATTATACAATAGTGTGTAACTCTATAATTGGCCTAGGTAATGAAGTAAAGTCTATTTCATAAATTTTTGGTTGGTTGAAAAATATAGCATATAAATATGAATATGTTTTCACATTGAAAAAAATGATTTACATATATCACTTTGATTGATCCAAAAAAATATTTCACTTACTTCACATATCATTTTGATAGATCATGTGTGTTTTGGATCATGTGTTACACCTATGTATATTGGCCTCTTTGCATATTTTTCTAATCAAGAAGGGCCTCATACAATCCAAAAATAACAATATTTTTTTGTAACTTTGAGCTAAGCCTATAATTGGTGATCTTCTAAAAGAGAAAAATTAATTAGAATTTAGCGTTTTCCTTCAATACCCACAAATTTAATGATATGTTCGCACAATCTTATCCCCTCAAATAAGTCATCTAACTCAACCTCATTATGTGTGGATGGGTGGATTATCTTAGATACAACTCAAAGGAGATTACCTTTGTCATTTTTTATTATAGAAGCAACTCAAATTGAAGTTCAATTACCTTTGCAAACCTAATCCACATTTATTTATTATCTTCCAAAATGAGGTTCCAACCATCTGATTTCCATCATACCCACCTTACTCAAGCAATAGGGGAAACCCAATAGGAGACTGAAACCTAACTGTAAGTTATTTGTCATCCTATTGTCCTAGCTAGTGAACTCAATTTCTTTATGTGAAACCATTCTAAATTTGGTTGAAATATTCTCATAAATGATGATTTCAATTCTATTTTGTAAAGAATTAAATGAGATGTCCCTATAATTAAATATTCATCAATTTATTTCTTTCCATAAATTCTAACTCATCTTAAATGGGCTAGCCTTCCATATTCTATCCCAAGTGGAATTAAATGATAAGCATAAATTTTCAATTGATAAATAGAGATAAGAGATATTGTGAGAGGGAATTAGACCATTCTAACTCACAACAATGCTAATTCTAGACCTTAGAAGAATATGAATAGTTGAGTAATAGGTGATTGGAAGATTATTTAGTAGACATGCATAGTAGAAACCTTAGAGATAGATATATGTGAAGACAAATGTGTGACTTGTCTAGATATCCTATAAGTATTCTCATGTGAAATTTCATCTAAGGAAAATGCACTAGCTTTTGGGAGGCATGATTTCCCCAACACAATCTAGAAAGCCAACCTAAGGAATTTAATATTAAATTTTCCATTTGATAACCTAATTTGATTGAATAGTAATGCAATAGTGCCCATAAGAAAACCACAAACAAAGTGGATGGGACAAACCAATCAAATAACCATAAAATCACATGAACAAATTCCATATGCAATTCCAATGGACAAAGAAGGAAAATAGAGTTAAACAAGGAAGGTATACAATCCATTTTTGTATTCAGGCATAAGAAAGATCTTCTCACAACCTTATCAATCAAATATAGCTTGACCAAAATTTTAAACATCAAATATTGATAATACAAGTTCATACCATTTATTTATCAAGGCCTCAATAGCACAATTTTAATTTGCAAACATATTTCATAGATATTTTGGTAACATCATTACCAAATTTTAAAATTTCCAAGAAACATGCTTTTTAAAAATTAAATATAAAAAATATAATATCTCCTCAAAATGTTGATTTAATAGATGTTTTAAAATTGTATCCAAATTATATTGAAAGTATCGATGATGAAATATAAATTATTTAACCTCTTGATCACAATCCTCATATACAATATATTTAAATTCTCCAAAACACCTACATTTAAATATTAAAAATCGTTAAGCAAAATAAAATTGACATCAACTACAACTTAACATTTATTACAAAAAATATATTGGAAGATTAAGAATCGCTACTTAAAATTATATAAATTATATTAGATGCCACCTTAAGATCTATATCATATGTCTCCACAAAGAAATAAAATTAGCAGTGCTTCTCTTGTGACCAACTCACATCTAGAATCTTCACCTCCACTCTTCAAATTGTATTTTACTATCTCATATCTCTTTTTCTCAAACATTTTATTTCCTAGATCATTTTTCTTCCATCATGGGTACATGATATATAAACTTTGATAACCCACCGCATTGTAAACACTTCTCATTTAAATACATTTTTACAAAAACTACAATCATTGTATCTAACACATTAAAATAAATCTAATAAGTCCTTGGATAAATTTGGTATTTTAATTGTACCACACTCTTGTAAAATTTGGTTAGTATATACAAAGTATAATTAATATTACATAATAGTTCATGATAGATAAAAACTACACGTCGTATTTACAATATGTATTATAAATTTTAAGAGACATACAATAAAAAGGCTTACAAGATTCAAATTCCCTTTGTGATATTTTTAAATGAATATATTTTTAAAGAAATTTTACACAATTTTGTTTGGCTACATTCCAATTAATGTTTAATATGTGGTGTGTGGTCTTGATCACCAATTTTTTTATTTTAAAACATCATTCACATTGAGTGATACTCTAGAGTTAAAGTGCCAAAATCATTCAATTTCATCATTTGTGTTAGTAATTAGCTTTTTATGAACTCATGGAATCCTACCATTAAAATATCAAGTACCATTTTCAATAGGACTATCTAGTCTTGATCTTATTGCTAGTGCTTTTCACAATATTTTACAATTTATGCTTAAGTGAAGATGAGTTTGCCTCATTAATCAAACCTTTATTGATTTATTTCTCACTATTGAGGTTTTTATTACTCTACAAGTAGCTCTTTTATCTTTCTACTTACTAGTAATCCTAATAGAATTGAGAGAATTAAAAAAAAATAATAATAATAATTTTATTTTAATTAGAAATTTTGATTGCCTAAATATTTAATTTATTTTATAAAGGTCTTATTTTTTACAACTTTAGTAATTTTACAAAAGTATTCATTTAAAATTTTTGAAGCTCAAAATTGAATGGTTCATGATGATCTCTTTAATTTAAGACTTTATCTTATGTTCTCATCAATTTTAAGTAACCATTTTTGGGTTCCAGAATTATTACAATTTTATCAAGCTCATTAGAAAATTTTGAATATGGGATATCATTCTTATTCGGAAAGGTCCTCTCTTTTCTTAAGTAACTTGGAGATACAATGACTTTCATTTTTTTATGTGTGTTATCAATTTTATTAATATTATCAACAATTGGATCATGGAGTATAATTTTAATATCATGGGGTTCATTTCTACATTAGTCAAAAATATTTCTAAACTTGAATTCTTATTTTTCTATGATGTTACTCTTTTCAATATGTGTTTCATAACATTTTGCAACATTTTCCATTTCATGTTAAACATTTTTATTTTTATTATGGCTAAATAGTCTATATAATATTAAATAATTGTCCTATGTGGTATATAATTTTTTTACTTGTGAAATTCATCCATGTTTTAAAATCCTTTTGATTTTATGTGGAATGGGATCCGAAACAAAATTATTCCAAGTCCACTATAAGCCACTTGGATAATCCACATGGTTCAAATAATTAAGCATATAACCACCCTAGATATCTTCTATGATATATTTACATTCATATAATTCTAAATAGGTAATTAATCATTTATTTCCATTTTGATAAGACTTTAGTTCATGAGCCATCAAGACCTTTGGGAAGACATATAGTGTCCCATTTAATAAGAGGAATACACTTACTTTCATTTGAACCACCCCATAATAATTTCTTTATTATTTTATCTAAATCTTGAGAGATCTTGAAGAGGATCAATAAACATGACATCATATAGATTAGAATGTATTAGATCATAGCTTTAAGCATTAAGATTCTTCCATCCAATTTCAAATGATTATATTTTCATGAAGTAGATTTTTTTTCGGAAGCACTAATGTTGTCCTTCCATAGTTTAGAAATCATATTTACAAGCTTATCATTTGTCTCATTTTCTTCTCTTATTTGTGCCTTCAATAATGACTAAATTGATTTTACATGACCACCAATGTTAAGTAATGATGTTTTCCCTTTATTACTAGTTGTAGGAAATAAATCTTAGATGCAACCTTTATCAATGTTTTTTAAACTGTCTTTAATGACATATTTTGTACTAGAGTGCACACACGCACTTGTAAATTTAAATTTTAGAATTGTTTTAGATTATGTTTTTTGTGCAATCTAGTAATGTGAATGTTTTGATTATTAAAAACTATGATAGATGTTGAACATGTTTTTTGTTAATGGTATGGAAATATTATTGATGAGTAGATGAATTATTAGAACTGTTTTGGATTTGTATTCCTTATATCTAGATATATTATTTAAAGTAAGGTCTCATTGCTCCTTTAGGTACACATACATACATACATAACATGGATAATGCAAATGTTCCACCTCTGGAATCTTTGTTTGCACATACCACTAATGAGATTAATAAATTGAAAGACTCATTAGCGCAAAGTGCGAACCCAGGGATATATTCTGAACCATGCATGTCAATATTGCATAGTCTTGAAAAACTAAGAGATGAACTTGAGAGGACTAGTGCATTTTCTCCAGATAGAGTAGATGTTATTCTTTCCCGCATGCGGGAAGAAGTACATGGTGAGGTTCCCCTTAAACAAATACAGGATAGTGTGACCAAATAAATGATAAAAACTAATTGTTTTCCATTTTATCAAAACTCACGTAAGGTTAGGAGATACCAAGTCACTAGATGTGTCAATAGTGCTATGGCCTCATTGATCTACCCATGATTTCTTGTAGCACATGGTCAATACACAAACAAAGACCAGTTTCCATTATATTTTGTTCAACAATTGTATGTTGAGGTCCATTTGGGCCTCAAAGTCAACTACCTGAACATTCCACCATATGTTGGTCAGGGGCGTGGTAGGATTGCTGACAGACCCACTTATCATCGAGCAGATAGACCGACCCCAGTGTTTAGGGTATTGGTTGGTGAGAGGTCCCCTGCTCTCACCCCAGCTCTATCCCCCATAGCAGATGAGGTTGTTGTTGCTTCCCAAAAGGAAGCAATTGATAGTGTAGGTGACATTGCAGCTGCCACCACTAGGATATCTATTGATCGTGTAGGTCAGTATTTGATGTCTAGACATCCCTGACCCACGCCATATTCAGCACAATGGACCACCATGGATCCTTTCATAGTAGCAAGCATCCCTACTCCCACAGAGCCTGAGGCACTTACAGGAGATATGGCATGCAAGACTCTGCATTGTTTGGCTAAGGAACTCTTGGAGGCATATGCCTTCATTGACACAGACTATGGGATCAATATAGAGCATGTTAGAGATCGTTTGGCACGTGGAGGTCATTCACTTCTAGGATCCCATCACTCTCAACCCAGCACTAGTGCACGTCAAGATCCACCATCTGATCATTCGATAGCTGTACAGACTATGGATTTTACTAAGATGTTGGTTGGTGCCAGTTTGTTATCGTCGATGCCATCTCACCTACATAGTCCTCTCCATTCATCATTGCTGGCACGACATGAGATAGATAAAAGGGATGCAGATCTTGATTCGTCGCTTGATCGTATATTTGATATGGTGGAGGCAGCCGTTTCAGAGGACTTAGGTCATCCGATATCAGATGATGTGCATGTATGTGTGCATGTGCATGTTTCAATTCCTTTATAATTATTTTAAAATTTTAGTTTTAATAACTAGATATTCATGTACTGATATATATGAATTTATATATTTGTAGGTGGACATACCTAATGTCACTCCTAGCCTTGTTCCAGATCGTGCACATCGATGTGACTCTGTGGATGAATCTGATGCTAGTGGACATGTGAGTTTTAAATTTTTATATATACATGTGTATATGTACATGAATATGTATGAATAGATCTATATACATATTTAATATAAATTTTGTGTATTTAACACATTTTGTACACCATTTTATTTGTAGGGCTCAGCACATCCATCAGAGCAGGACCATTCTCATTCAGATGGTCGTTCGACTAGGAGTCGACATTTGTATTAGGCCATGCATTAGATTTATGATTGTTACTACATGTATTTTCTTATATGATGATATTTCTAGTATTTGAAATTTCATTATCTCTAACTTACATTTGCTATATATGATGATTTTTAATATTCGACATTTCCTTATATGATGATCTTTAGTATTCCACATTTGATGATCTTTAAATTACATTTGCTTTTATGATATACATACATTTGGCACTTTGCTTATAACATGTTACATGTTTATACATTGATAAATATTGAAATGTTTATATGATATATGTATACATTTGCTTATATTCAATATACATACATTTGTTTATTTGATGATCTCTTACAACTTACATTTCCTTATATGATATATACGTTTGATCTCTCTAGAGTAGAATTTTAGGAAATGAATGCCACTTTATAATTAAGTTCATTCACATGTTGATCACAATAAATATTTTGCACACGCATGCCTTGGATATATATGATCTTGAATGTTTTCTTTCTATGTATATTTTTTCATAAGATGGACCTCTATAAGCACTTGCAACTATTTATAGATCTAACTAGGAAAACCTTAGTGATAGAATATTCCCTCTCAAAAATTGGTTGCATTCATAGGATATAAGAAATTGCTAGAAAAGAGAAACAATAGTACATGGGGATTAAATATAATCTCAACATGTAGGCATATAATATTTTTAAAATATAATCATTTAATCATATAAAAATAGAACCATATACTCATATAAGCATTAAATTATAAATTTTGGCATTAAAGAAAAAATTTAAAATCCTAACTAACTCAAGAAAACCTTTTATTGAGCATTGTATGATTGTGCTCAAGATAACAATGATATGCATGTTCTCATTATACTAGCATAATATTACCATTCAGTGAGTGGACTAATTCAAGATTAATGAGTTAATTAATCTTGATTTATTAGTTAACTAAATGAGATGGAACTAGAAATTTTAATTCTTTATTTAAATGGATAATGTGTGCATTTGAGGTGGAGTTTGATAAAATAATTAATTATTTGATGGATAAGAGATGGACAATATGAATTTAATATATTTATTAAATGCGGGAAATTAATTAACTTTAAATAAATAATAGGAATTAATTCACTAAATTGTAATAAAGTATTAATGGACGATAATGAATAATAATGGATCTTAATTATGGTACATATGATAAAATAATAATAGTGGTTCGACAAAATTATTTTAGTGTCCTACAAGATGATGTTCAAAATAAAATTGTTTCAAAAAAAAGAACTTAAGAAGAACGAATTATAAGAGATGAAAAAAATAATGATATGCCTCAATTAGGTGGAGGAATAAGAAAATATTAGGTAGTTGATGATGATTGGACTCAAGAGATTATTTGTGTAAAAAATACACAAGTTAGCTCTCAAAAGAAGAATTATGAGGAAAATTTCATATGAAATATAGAAGATGATGGAAGAAAAGAAAAGGAGGAATGTAGAAAAGGATTTAAGAAAAGTAAAATTAGGTGAAAAATGTGATTGATTGTTTTTGAATACTTAGTTAATATGTTGGCATGTGAAGATCAACTTTATCTTAATATATTAGTAGATTTTATGCACCAAATTATGTAGGATTGAGGTTAAAATGTATTCAATAAGACATTTGATTTTCTTAGTGGGTCTAAGATGGGACAACCAATAGACACAAAGAGAAGTTCCCATCACATCTCAAGGTCTTTGACCTAGGTGGATACTATGAGAGAATGAATTTGAGATCAATCTTCCCTAATTTATTATATATAATTCTTTCACACACACTATGGGTTTTGACTTAACATGAAGCATGTCCATACTAGACACTTTTGGGATTTTTTGTTCGGTGCAACATTCTACAAGACACAAATTTTAATATGTTAGGTTTCTTTTTCTACAACAAAAAAGAAGATTGAGACAACATTCACTTTATATATATAGAAGGCATGGACTAATGAATCAATGATTTTTCTTGGATGTATAGGAGAAGAAACATCTTGAGATGTAGTCATGTAACATCTCCTTGTGTGCCAATTGTCTTTTTTGTTGAGATGCTAGATTTGGGGGATCATTGAAACTAACACTAAATTTTCTTCTACTCCCACCATCACTCTTCCAATGAATTTTTTCATGACAAGGTTTGCACATTATGTACATAACAAGTACTTGAATTCCATGGAACAAATATATAATTGGAAATATCTACTCAATTTAAGGTTCTTAATGTATTTCAACCCCTAATTTGTGTCCAGCCAAATTTAAAACACTTGTCATCAACATATATTATAAGTAACTAAAACAATCAAGAGTTCAAACAAGTTACTATAAGTTCTCGTCTTGAACATGTATGTACATGTACAAGTGAACTTGAAAATCATGGATATAATCTAACTCAAACATTCTGCTTCAACCCGCTCTTGAATAACATGTAAAAAATTTTGATGGTCATCACTATCTAGTCTCCATTTTTTTCATCCACGTGCATGTGGAACTGCATGAAGATGTAGGGCGGTAGCAATTATAAGGTGACTCTATTGATATACCTTGTTATCAACTTGATAGTCCACAAAATGAATCCCATGTTGAACAACTTTGACTTGTTTTAGATATATCCCTTGCACAACAACAAAACCTGCATGATAAACATGAACCTAAGGTAATACATGTGCATGTGTACAACATTTGCATGCTCAAGGTTTGTACAATATATATTTAATGTTTTAAAGGTAATGTACACATGTACACAATGTATATATATAATTTGAAATTCAAACTCACCTGTGGGAAATAACATTCCACCATTTGTTTCAGGTTGTGTTAGCTTATTCCTCTCTTTTGTGCAACATAGTAAATAATAGCTAACACCTTCTATGTTTCCAGGCTCTGCTATAACTGCAAAAGCATCTCTTGTACACCAAATTTACACAATAAAATTCTAAAAAAAATAGAATTGTCTCTACACAAGTAAAGATCATTAAATTTATATAATATTTAAATTATTGAAAACTTACACATGTACCTTTTCTAACCAATCCTGAAATATGGTCATATAATCAATTGAAATCAAAGGAATGTCTTGAAATCTTTCATCCTCATTTTCATCGTATGTGTCTGAAACAGATAGTGGCACCATATCCCATTTACTAACATATTCAAGTTCTTCATTTTTGCATGCATGAGAATTTCCTGCAATGCACTCAGTGCAGAAACAAGAGTAATCTTTTGTGTATAATGTCCATCCAGGGTGATTATCTGAACTCATAACACAATGCAAAGATCTTGTTTTTTCTACCCTCTTGCATCCATGCATCGATCTTCTATCCACACCTAGATAAATGTAATTTCAAAAAACTTATATGAACTTGAACATGTGTGTGTGTATATATATATATGTGTATATTTTAAATTTAATAAAATTTATTTTTTTTAAATGTAATTTATACATACCTGATATCTCCCAAAACACTCTATGTGGAATGTTTCAGTTTGTTCTTGAAGATGTGTCGACCTCATTTGATGTAAAGTGTTTCTTGCACCATTCAACAACATCATGTGCATCATCTATATGATCTTCTGAATAACTCATTTGATGCTTTCTTAAAGCATGTTTGATGCAAGCTCCTACGCCTTCATGTTCACCTCTCAAAGAAACTCCAAACATTTGGTATGTTGTAAATTTTATGATATCTAGAAACTGCATAAAATGGCCATGATGATTTGAATTATGTCGCACATCCATCTAACCATACAAAATGTTTTTCAAATTTTACACCCCTGCTTCTCAAATTCTCAAAAAAATATTTTGTAAAACAATGTTGTACAAAAAGTGTGTCATGCTCTTTATCATCACTAATATAAAAGTGATATTCTTTCTTGATGGCTCGTTGTTCATCTATACTCTCAACACCATCTAATTCCAATTGTGCATGTCAATAACACACATGAACCATAATAGTGACCTGTTTTGAAAAGTAATATTCTAATTGAATCTCTTTTTGATGTACAAAAGAGTAATTTTTTGCAAAGTCAACTACTGATAGAACTATTCCAAGTGGGAAAGTATCTCTTAATGTTTGAAATTGATGTGCTTTCCACTTAGCATAAAAGGAATGATGTATGTATGGTTGTATCAATTTTTCAAAATCTTCCATAAATTTCCCAATAGGTATCTCCTCTTCTACGTAGTTTAACCTTGTGGATTCTTTCCCAAATTTTGTTTGAAACTTTACATACTTGTAACTTTTGCAATTTACTATCTTTGTTAGGTCAACATTTTCATTTGTTGAAGGAAAGTTAGCCAAATTTCCACATGTTTCATAGAGTCCTTTTATGCATTTTATTTGAAGTCCATTTTCATGATCACATAATAGATCCTTTATGAACAAACTTACGTGTTTAGGAGGTGCCTTTTGAAAACCATATCTTTCTTCTATCATCTTTCGAAACACCTGATAGTAGAGATCAAATTTGATGTGATAACGACAACAAAAAGTTTCAAAAAACTTGTTTATCTTCACATAGTATGGCTTTAACCTTTCAAACATTGTTTGTCCAATCTTTATATGAGGATACATATTACAAAAGTTCATATACATCTCAAGCTGTGTTATGTCTAGCCAATGTTTAATATGTTCTTCATAAATACCAGGTCCAATCCTGCGCCTCATAACATCTCTAGTATTTGATGACGGACGGGTCTGATCATTCCAAAAACTTGAGATCAAGTTCCTAATAGCATCTTCAATCCTGTTAGAATGAGGAGCTCTACACATAATTGTCCAATTGCCTTCAGAACTATCATCTAAAACCTTTCTTTTTTTCTCATATTTTATTAGTGTGGTTCTACTATAACCAAATTCAGTGGAAAGTGCTGACATTTTTCTTTTTCTGGATATTTCTTTATTTAAAACAGATGTCAAATCACCTTTCTTGCAATGGTTCTATCCACTGATCGAGATCCTTTCCCAATGGAATCTAGACCTTTTTTTACATTTTCAACAATATATTTTTTCAGTCTCATGTGTTTCCTCTTATTAGATGCAGAATGTACACCCAACAATTGTAATGACTCTTTCAGCTCATCACGAAGAAGTAAACGTGATAACAATTGGGTTTTTTCAAGTGTTTCAAGATGATTGAAATGATCATGGATTATTCTATTTACAGATTTAGTCATTGACCTCTTGTATTTTTAGGTTGGTCGGCATAACATTTCAGTTTCTCCATATCCATTTCAAGTAAATGATCTAAATTTCTATAATAAATTTGTTTCCCCACTATTTCAGCTACTTCTATATGCTCATCCATTGGTGTAGAAGGAAGTGATCCTGACCCCTCTCCAACATGCATTGTTTGAACTCAGGCCTCCTCCCTATCTTCAAGGTCCATGTGTTCTTCAACTGATTCATTTGGTCCAATATCTAGATTGGGCTTGACTTCTACTTGAGAACTTCCTGCTTGTTGAGCCATTTGTACATGTCACAAAATATTGTGCAAAGAAAGTGAGAGATGGTGATATATAAGTGGAGTTGAACATATAAAATCAAATGAAATCAAAGATTCTTGAACTTAAGAATTCCATGGAAAAAATGCATTTGAAAAGGCTATGATTCTAAGATGGGATATATGAAAATGGTATGATATATGATGTGATAAGCTAAGAATGCAAGAGGTCAAATGCAACTCTAGGTCCAAATTTGGTTACGATGCAAGGCTTGACTTGTGTTATGATGGATAAACACAAGGGAACAATGATCAAGAGAGGGTATGCAGGAGATGATGGAGGATTTCCCTAGACACCAAGGATAATGGTATTTTCCCTAACTTGAAAGTCCATGATAAACCTTAAGTGATGTGGGCGATAGATAAAAAATGGACTGGTTTTGAGACCTATGAAGAGTAGTGGAACTCGTGCAAGATCTAAGGGTTCTATTTGATCAATGATGACTATGAAAATGACTAAATTCATGGAATGTATGCAACTTGGAAAGTTTAGGCATGATATGATCTTGATATATATGCGAGGTGTTGTACATGCAAGACCTAGGTGAAATGATAAATATGTATACATGGACTATGTAATATGATCTATGTATGAAAAAGTAGGAATATGTAAGGACTAGGATGCAATGAAAAGGATATGATTCTAAGATGACATATATGAAAATGGTATGATATATGATGTGATAAGCTAAGAATGCAAGAGGTCAAATGTAACTCTAGGTCCAAATTTGGTTACAATGCAAGGCTTGACTTGTGTTATGATGGATAAACACAAGGGAACAATGATCAAGAGAGGGTATGCAGGAGATGATGGACTCCAAAAGGATTTCCCTAGACACGCAAGGATAATGGTATTTTCCCTAACTTGAAAGCCCATGATAAACCTTAAGTGATGTGGGCGATAGATAAAAAATGGATTTGTTTTGAGACCTATGAAGAGTAGTGGAACTCGTGCAACAGCTAAGGGTTCTATTTGATCAATGATGACTATGCAAATGACTAAATTCATGGAATGTATACAACTTGGAAATTTTAGGCATGATATGATCTTGATATATATGCAAGGGGTTGTACATGCAAGACCTAGGTGAAATGATACATATGTATACACAGACTATGTGATATGATCTATGTATGCAAAATTAGGAATATGTAAGGACTAGGATGCAATGAAAAGGATATTATTCTAAGATGACATATATGAAAATGGTATGATATGATGTGATAAGTTAAGTTCATGCAAGAGGTCAAATGCAAATCTAGGTCCAAATTTGGCTACGATGCAAGGATATGACATGAATGGAGGACTAGGATATGACATGGATGGAGGATTAGGATATGACATGATTGGAGGACTAGGATATGAGATGAATGAAGGACTAGGATATGATGTGGATGGTTGGTTTCCCTTGTCAAGGTTAGGGTGGGTATGACTAATGGAAGGTTTTTGTGACTTACTGTCATGGGTGGTGTTAGGGGACTCTTGATAGTTTGACTGTATTGATTCAGATTTGGAGGATGATGTTCATTTGTTCATGTTGTCTAAAAATAGTTGGAAAACACGTGGTGTTGTAAAGAATGAAAATCAACCACATAGAAGACATTTACAAAAAAAAAATCCTAAGGCTGCAAGGATAGGATTCTTATGGATCCCACGAACCTCATATCCTTAGCGAATGAATTTTAGAAGCTTAGCCCCATGGGCTCCCCCTTACATTGCATTCACTTCTCAGGGAAACCAAGCTTCCAATCTCCATGAAACTCCCATGGCAGATTAATCATTTCTACTAAGAACTGCGCAGGTGCGGGTGCCTTGGCAACGACCGTTGCTACACCAAAGAATAGAAGGTTTGTGGTTTTCTGAAACAAAAGATTTATTTTGGGCACCCATTCAGAAAGCCACACAAGAGGCATTATCATCCCATTCTACAAAGGTTAGGCTCTGTAGGTTTTGATGCACCACAAGGGTACTGGGGAGTCAATTGCGTGTCCGTAAGAAGTTTTGTAATGCTAAGCTTTCCTTAACATTCAAATTTATACACCGGTTGGGCGTCGCTTGGCTTTAGCGTGTTCCCGATTTGAGTCGCTTTGGGGTGAGTACTTTTTCCCACCAAAGCAGGCCCAAGATCTAAGGCTTAACAAAATCGAACCAAAATATTCATAGTTCAATTGATCTTTGTTTAAAAACAAAGAAAGAGCACATGAATATTTCATATCACACTCGCATGGTGTTGTTTTTAAACCAAAATCAAAATGTGAACAAACAAAGAATGAACAAGGTTCATTTTATCCATTTGTAGTGTTTGTCAAGCAAAGGGGTTAATTTTAACCGTATGTAGTGTTTTCTATCTAAGAGTTAATTTTAAACTGGTGCAGGAGCACCTATTTGATTTCTTGCCTCCATGAGGCCATTTGTAAATAGTTGATATATTTTTTGTATTGGGTATTATAATAAGGTTTATAAAACCATTTTATAGGTGTTTGAGTCTTAGGAAGTAATATTTGAAGTCATTTGTCAAATAATGTTTAAAGTTGTTCCATATTGTAAAAATTATAAAAGTTGCTCAAGAAAGTTGTCAAGCAACTTGTCAAAAGTGTCATTAAAGTGTTTTGTCAACAAACTAACTAAAAGGTGGTTGAAAATAGTTGGTTTTGGTTTTAAATGTATAATTACACCCTCCAAAACTCGAATTGGAGAGGTTGGAGACATTAATTTTGAAGTTTGATGAATAGCAACCTCAAGTTTGGTGTGCATTTTATGATTTCTACATTGTTTCCAGGTTGAAGTTGTGATTTTTACGGCCTGGTATGCACTCAAATAATGGATTATCATATATTTATGGAAATATATTTGTTTCTAGTTTCCAAATATTTTTTTCTCATTCAATTTTATTGAGTTTTGTGGAAGATATGATTATTTTGGTGAGACTGCCTATTTTAACAATATTGTGCAGAATTTACAGTCTAAAAGAATGTGATGGTACAGATTTTAAAGTATATATTTTGGGTCTAAAACCAAATTTATGTTGTTTCTATATGAATCTACTTTAATTTTCTTCAAGTCTCATCAAATTTCATTAAGATTTGAATAAGTTATGATCATTTTAGTGAGGGCAGGTCTGAACCCTGTCTAAGGTTTGCAGTTTTGGGAAAAATGAAATAGTTTCTTTTGGGCTACCATGGTTATGTTTCCAATGTGGCATAGAATGAATAATAGAATGTGTTATACAAAGATTCATTTGGATTAATTTTGAAGGATTGTGAGATATGTTGTTGAATCCTCCTAACTCTGCATCATAAACCCAATGAAAAATAAAGTGTGTTGTCCTTTTTAACCCATATGCATTTGCATGTCTGTTCTTTTTTAACCAATGCATGTAAAATGCAAGTTGTAAAGAAAAAAAACAATTAAAATAACATTTAGCTGATTCCAGCTGGACACATGCTAAAACAAACAGATTAGTAGCACAAACAAAAAAAAACTCTAATCTAGAAATAAAGAAAATAGGAAAAAAAAAACTAAAAAAAAGATAGAAAACTGGGACAAAAATCTTAGATAGTGTGGTAAGTCTATGAGCCTCTTTGTACCTAAGTAGATAGTCAAGATCTAGTAAATTTAAATATTTTATTTTTCTTCTAGATAAGGTATCCCATTACGAGAGATCGTTAGGTTTTGTGTCTCAACCTTCAATCCCTATCTATTAATACTAAACAAAATCTAATTTTCAAATTATAAAACAACAAATATATATAAATTTCAACACTCATAATTTAATTTTTGGCTTGGACATGTTAGAATAGACATTAATTCTAAGAACATGATAATTACAACAAAATGCATCTCTTTCACATCTTAATATTTTTAAATGGGCACAATCATATAGAACTCATTTTTATGGATGAAAAATATATTAATAAACTTGGGAGTAGATGTTAAAATTATTCTTAAAATAAATTGGGAGGAGCTTGGGAAACCAAATTTACATGATACTCCCTATGATATAGTACTAGATGAGGGAGAAGATCCAAAATTTTCATTAGCACATGGTATCTAATATAAAGGTCAACCTATTGGGTTTAAAGGAAAAACAAATTTTGCGGTGTTTGAGATTCAAAATGACTCTTTGGTGCTTTTAAAATTTTGTTTAATCTCAAATTGGTTCATGTAGAATGTAATGAAATCTTTGACTCCCAAAAAGAAGAATTAAAATTTTATACATCATGGACGGTTATATAGTGCATATATCTTTGAATATGAATATAGATTAAGATTACGATAAGAATCTATAGCAAAAGAAAGAGATGTAGAAGAAGATGACATATTTAGATGGCTATATTCATTGAGGAAGCTACCTAAGAAAATATCTTAATCACAATTTTTCATATTTCTTCTTGTAGATTCATATCTCTCTTGGAAATGCTTGTTGGTCCATCCTCTCAAATTTTCTTTTTTCATATATCTAAGGGATACACTTATTGCTATAGATTATATTTATTTTTTTATGTTGTACTCATCTTAGTTCTAGATGCACATAGGATAAGAGCACAACCATATTAATCTAGTGTATTTTTATTTGATTATTTGTGGAGGTAAAAATACCAAATTAGGGATTTGACAATATTGGTAAGATAACCAAAAACCCCTTTCCCTTTGTGGAACTAGCTACATGTATTCTTGGAAATCTCTTCATATGAAGGTTTTGTGTCTTTTCCTATCTATCATAATTATATTATCTTAGAGCTCAGTTTAAATAATATTATGACCATTTTATATCATTTAATTTATTTTACAAAATTTATGTGTCATTCTACTATTTAGTTTCTTGTTATTGGTTGTGTATTTTATTCTTATTTTATAGACTTTCAATTTTTTGTATAAACTAGTATTTTTTATGTACTTGACAAAAATCTATGTAGTCATATAGAGGTCTTAATGTAGTCATGCTACCATCTAGGAAACGTGATTTAATTTTTATTATCTTCTATTGATTCATATTCTAGATTCTTATCACATGATTCAAGATATCTATTTCTCAACTCTTATTCTAGGTTTTTCTTTGTTTATAATTAAATCCCATTTTTAATATTTTGTTTAATAAAAACATAGTACTTTCTTTTTTATAGGAAAAATAAGCTTGCATAGTTTATATAGGTGAAACCAATTTAGATAAGACCATTTACACTTGTTGATTTATCTATTTTGGATAGTATTTTTGTGTTATTAATCTTATCTAGGAATAAAGTTAGTTAAAACTTTCAACTTTTTATTTAGGTAATCAAATTCAATACATTTTTATTTTTACTATCAATATGTTTATTTCTTTATGAATTATTTCATTGTTATGAAGAATATTCTAATTCTATGTTAGATTATGTGTTAGAAAAATTAGAAAATATTATTTTAGATACATATTTCTACATTATATGTTCCTCGCATATAAACTTATTTAGTTAATGTATGTTTTATGTGTATACTCATCGTACTTGTTAAATCTATCCTAATCCAAAAATAGTTATTGTTAACTAATATGATTCTATTTATTATAATATTTATATTTTTTACCAATTTTTGTGTGTTTGTGGGGTGTTTGAGCTATCCCCGCCTTCTCAACTAATTATCACTATTTAGGTTTTTTAGATGAGTTTATAAATTCTCTTTTGTTGAATTATCTTGTGTCATCTTCTTTTATCCAATTTGTTTATACATAATGATTTCCCTACTATTGATTTTCATGTATTGATACAAAGGGAGATACCAAGATAAAGGAGGAAATACTGGTGAAAGATGGTGTTTCTACCATATCTATATAATTGATGATGCACAATTGGATGAAATAAATATAATAATTTAAAGAAGGACATAAACATAGATAGATGCAAAATTGGGTGCCACAAAAAAATACAAATAAAGAAAATATATTGTAGATCAAAACTAGTAAAATATTTAGTATAAGGATTCATAAAATCTAGTGATAACTTGCAGATTTTAGTTTTATAGAACTCATTGATGATGTGCATTTGAGTTTTCATTTCCAAAAAAATGAAATGAGGAACCTTCAATTTTCTTATATATCAATTATTTGATGCATTTTTCCTTTTTGCTAGATAAAACATATGATAAACCCACTAAATTGTAAATAAATAAATTTACCCATATTTGACGAGAAAAAGAAGAAATAAACACATACTTTGTTTCCTTCTATGATAATTTATCAAATTTTGTTTGCATCTATTTTCTTCTTTATCTTTTGAAAATTTTCATTGAGCTTTGTTTTTTCTTTTTTCTTTTTGTCCCATTTTCTTCTTCAAAATACAAATGATTGATTTAAACCAACAACAAATTTTTCTCCAAAATGCAAAAAATTTGTTACAAAAACTTGAAAAAACTTACAACAGTAAAAAAAAATGCAACAATAACAAACATTATCAAAATATTCATCATTTTTTAACCTGTGAAATGTCTTTTTCAGTTGACGGGCTTGGAAGCATGAGAGTCACCGCCATTTACACAAGAGCTTAGAAAAACACAAACAAACCTAGAAAAGATGTTTGACTTTCGGATGTATAGTGAAGGGGTTCGGCCGAACCAATTATGTGTGGTTCGAACAAACCCCTTTAAAATAATTTCCTTAATTATTTTAAAGGGGTTCGGCTGAACATAGGTTCGGCCGAACACCCTGTTTCCCCAATCTCCCCAAAAATTCAATTTTTTTTGTACAAAATTGTCTTTCGAAGCTCAATTTGAAAATGAAAATGCAGAAGACTTCAGAAACCCAACTAGATAATAATAGCCCTTTGAATGAGCTATCCGTCGAATATAATTTTAATATGGTTTGCTTTTATTATGTATTTTATTTTTTAGTTTTATTAAACATAGGTTTTTCACTGAAAATTAAAATCTATGGTATGCACATGTGGAAAAATAGTAGATTATCAAAATAAAATTTTTAAAAATATGTTGAGGCTAGGTATTGATGTTCTTGATCCATTAAAAAAAGAAAAAATGAATTTTGATTCATACAAAAAAAAGTTATGGTGTATACAATCCGCCTATGTCTAAATTGCAATTGGTTTGACTTTGAAACTTGATTAAGGAAAAAAAATTCAATAAAAAACTATGAGACCAAATGAAAGTGCTAGATATCGTAGTTACAAATTTAAATTTGAAAAAATTAGAATTTTATCCTTGATACAAAAAAAGTTATGTTGTATATGGTGAGCGTCACTTTTTTAAAATGTTGTTTTCTGAAAAAAAACCATTTTTTGTGGGAGATGGAAAAAAAAATGCAATCTGATTCCCAAATTTTTGAAAAAATTATTTTTAGAATCTACAGATAAAATGTGATGAGACTCTAGTTTGCATCATCTTAAAATTCCTCACAGTTTAGTCGCTATAGGTGCCTGAATATGAAGATTTAGTTAATAATAATAATTGTAGTGTCCAATTTGGCCAAAAATTGTAAACCACTATTGTGGGATCACCCATTTTTTTATAATATTTTAGATATAAGTAGGGCACTCATGTCCTGATGTGATACATATTTTTTTCATAATTTTTTTCCAAGTAAATAATTAATTATGATTTTTTTATTTCAAATTTAAAAAAATATAAAAACTTGTATGTCTAACCACCTTAACTTGGTCAAAACTTCATGAAATTATTTTTTCTTTTTTTAATCCTATAGTATGTGATGCATGTTTCAGATTTAAAAAATGTGATACCATTTGAAAGTTATAGATGTTTTTCAATCAGCCTATCAATCTGGACTTTAGTCATAATTCAAATAGAAAATGAATAATAATTATTTATTAAATTCAAAGTAAAGCATAATTTATATTGGTGGAAATCTGTGAATCTCCTTTAAAAACCCTTTTTGTTTCATCAATTTTGGGCAAAAAAAAAGTCGTCAGCCACATGGGCCATCATATCACTTAGATATCGCCACTTTTTGGCCCATCATGATCATGCACATACCCATTGCTATATAACGACAGTGCAACAATTGTTTCATTGTTTGACCTTTTTAGCGTCGGTGTACCCTAGAAACACAAAAAAAGGAATAAAAATAGTAGAAATGACCAAAAAACGTGTTAATTTTGAGAAATTGTCCTCCTCCTAGCGCCAAAATGTGCATCCTCCTCCTATACCTACTCAAACATGATCAAATAAGCAATCATTAGTCAAGAAACAAGTAAAGACAAAGCATTCCCTATGAAATTCATTTGAACACAAGAACTTGAAAACAAAGTAGAATATTAAATACAATATTAATGAAATACTATTCTAAATGCTCAAACTAGCATCCCATAGGGGGATTGGTGCTCCTTTGATGTGGAAAGAAGCCCTTTCCTAACCCCTTGATAAGCTTGATGATGAATGTGATGAAAAAGTATGAAATTGCTTATAATCTTGCTAAAATAGATGAAAATATGAAATGCTATGAACTTAAATGGCTATAGTGATTATGCTCTTAGTTGTTGGATCCATATTGTGCAAATGATGCCTCTATTTATAGAAGCCAAGGATGGAAGAATGAAGGATATTGATGAATGTGGGATTAAAAAATAGACCAATAGCATAATGTCACTTGTCATCATGCTATGAATCTTGAGGGAGATGTGCTCACACATGTGTGAGCACATTTTGGGAGATGTGATGTGTAAGAGGGTATTAGCACAAAGTTGTGTCACACTTTCGGCCAACTTATTAACACAAGTGAATTTAAGTATTTTTAACAAAAAAATAATTTTGGTCAAACATATGATCTTGTAAGATTCATTCTAGCTAAGTTATATATGTCCACAACTCTTCCAACTAAAATTGCTAGATAAATACATATTTAGCACCACATTGAGTCCAATTTACCAAAAAAAATATAGATTTTAAAAACTTAAAGTTTCAACAACTTCTATTCATGTAAAAATCATTTTTTTCAAATTATTAAAAAATACCTTTTTTCTAGATCCATAAGTTTAGTTAACAAAAATGTATATATATTTTAATAATTTAATTATTATTTTTAGTTTTATTTTTATTTTTATTAAATGTAGGCTATCAACACAAAACATTAGGTTGATTACCATGTCAAGCAAAAATAGTAAAGCTTATTAGAAAATTTTGAAAAAATATGACGCCCTAGACAAAAGAATCTATATCAAGATGGTATAATTTTTTTTCTATTTTAGATAAATAATTAATATGAATGTTGACGTCAATTGGTAACAACTAAGTTTTAATACAATCACATTTAATTTTTTATTAAAAAATATATATTTATCAAAATTGGAAATAAATATATTCATGCTCTAAAGTTTCAAATTATAAACACACACAAAAAAAAATGAAGGAAAAAAAATTACTATATAAAGATTGACGTCTCATGTAGCTTCGTTTTTTAGCATTTTATAAGCAACTAAATTACAGTGTTAATTTATAAATAAATAAAAAACATATTCAAATAATTTTTTAATTTTTTCAAAAAAATAAAAACATAAAATATACTAAAAAATAAATATTTATTAGTTTACATCATTTCAAAATTCAAAACATATATATCACTTTTTAGTGATTCAAGTTTAAAAGTTGGATCAATGTTGGTTAATTTCTTTATAAAAGTGTGACACAACTTTGTGCTTTTACCCAAAAAGAATAAATGTTGAGGTGGCTTGTGTAAGAGAATGTGTAAGATGCCATTTAAAGCCAAGGTGACTTGTGTAAGAGGAGGTGTAATACCTATTTAAAGCCAAGGTGGTTTGTGTAAGAAGAGGACATGTAAGAGATTTTAATGTCAAGGTGGCTCAAGAAGAGGACAAAGTCCTTTGGAAAGAAAAGTCAAGTGGGTGGAATATTCCAATAATATGCCACTTTTTTGAATGAAAATAGGTAGTTAATAAATCAAATAAATTGATTTACATGTGCAACTTGACCAAGGTTGACTTACCCAAGGGTGGAGTCAAAAACTAGAGAAATGGGAGATTAGTGTTAGGAGTTAATTAATTTAGGATTAATTAACTTAGATGGAATTAATTGATTTGTGACATATGTTTTAAATGTTTTGGTTTATTTAAATCATATGAGAGGATAATAGAATTTTAGGAATTCAATTAAATAACGTTGATTTATTTAATTAAAAGAAGAACATTTAGGATTTATTTAAATAAAATTGGTTTATTTAATTAAAATAACTATAGGATTTAATTAAAAAAAATTGATTTATTTAATTAAAATAAGCACTATAGGATTTAATTAAATAAAATTGATTTATTTAATTAAGAAAAGAACTATAGGATTTAATTAAACAAAATTGATTTATTTAATTAAAAAAGGAACATGATGAAATAATCTAACAAAGTTCATTATCAAATTTAAGGAGAATTAATTAAATAAATATTATTCAATTAATTGGTTAGTGTGGAAATTATTAAGGAAGAATCGATATTAGTAAATCAGGATCAAGTGCACGACACATCAATCAGGATATTTTTGGTGTCTACAAAAAGGTACATAGCATTTAACCCTTTCCAGATCTTCCTTTTGATTGGTAGTTGGGTTAGATTTAATTTTTGTTACTCATTTGCATAATATAGCACACATATTGAATGAAATATAGAGAAATAAGGTTCATCATTTTGCTTCATTTTGATAAACCTTTTATTTTTATTCGGTTTCATTATGGTGAACCTGACCTTTGATCATTGTATTTTCTGATTTTGGAGTCCTTTTCATCCTAGATTTAGATCTTACATTCATTTGCATCCATTTGTATTGAATTAGGTCTCATTTAGGGTGTCTAATTTGCATTCAACTTTGCATTTCATATAAGGTTTTAGGATTTTATATTTTGCATTCTTTAAATCTAAAAATACAAAACAAAATCAATCATCTTGCATATCATTTACATCATATAAAATTTCATTTGAAAATTCAAATAAACTTTTATATCACCTAGGTCTTTTAGGTTATCATTTTGTCACATTTTGCACTTGCATCTCACATTGCATTCTACAAAACACCAAACTAAAACTTATCGTAACAAACTTGAATCTAAAAACCATTAAAAATTAGTAAAAAATTGTTTCAAAAATCTCATCTAGGACCTATTCACCCTAGGGTGAATGATTGCCTAATCAAGTCATAATCTGAATTTTTGGGCTTTAAAATCTTCATTTCTGTATTTCTATTTGTTGCTTTTAGATTTCTATTATTGTTTACGAAAAATTTGTTTCATTATTTTGATCATATTTAGCTTAATTTGGTACATTTCATGCATTGTGTGATTTCAAATTTTCATTTACAAGACTTCATTTTCAGATTTTTGTGTAGTGTAATCAGAAAATTACCTTGTTTGGAACCTAAAAATTGCATTTACACATTGCATTCTAGGTCATTACATTGCATTTTAAGCCTCTTTTCATCTTGGGTTTGTACACTAAGTTTTTAAAACTTGTATGAGCTTTACAACTTGGTGTCCTATTAGCAATATTGTTGTGAGACATAGTTTGAGACTCATGTCATCCCAGGATACACCATTCACTATGGATCTTGGGTTTTCTGACTCTCTTTCTCATAGTGTTGATAACCAACCCCCTATGGATCATAGCATGCATACTTCATTTCCCATGACTTCCTTACCTACAACCAATGTGCATGATGTTGTTCATATCTCGCAAGAAAACATAAAAAGATTAGATGAAGGCCTAGAAAATTTACAAGACCTTGTGCTTATTGAAAGCATGGACATTAGTATCATTCCTACTTTACAAAATCTAAGGAAAATGTTTAAAACTGCAAACAAAATGCAAATTGTCAGTAGCCTTAGTTGCTTCCTTCATGAGAACTTAAACAAACAAGAGAACAATAACATACATGCCTTGATCAACTTTATTAAAGCTAAACCTCGTAAGGGCTCAACCAAAATTCCACTTGATATTGTTTTCTCTCAAAAAGACATACTTAAACATGCACCTAATGGTCCTCTTTACATATCTGGAAGAATCAATGACAAGCCTACTAATGAGATATTAATTGATCTTGTCTATGTAGAGAATGTGATCACTAAATAATTCTTATTTGTGCATGAACTCTATCAAGATACATATGAAAAATCAAAAGAATGGATCAAATGCATAATGGTTTTGCTTGCCCTATGATTGGCTCAATCAATCTCCCTTTAAAAGTCAGACCAAAACCATTAAATTTCTCATTCACCATCATCCCATCGTCAGACCAGTTTCATGTGAAGTTAGGCTATCCATGGCTTCACTCCATGAATGTCATCCTGTTGATTGTGCATAAATGTTTGAATTTTCACTTTGGTAATGAAACATTTACTGTACACCATAATGGCTTTAATCATGTGTCTTCCGATGGGAAATTTTCATTGGATTTCTTTTGGCCCGACCCTATTGAACCTATTAGACCTCATGGAGACTACTTTTTCAAAGCATATCAAAATTTTAGGGTGAAGCGCAAAATAGAATTATCCCTTATAAACATGCCTCAACCTGTGATTGAGCCACCTATCCTTGAAGAGACTATGATCGAACCAAAATTCCTACCAAATACCCAACAACAACCTATGAAAAATTCTCCTACCATTTCCTATAAGAGGCCATGAGATAACCAAAATAATCCCATTGTGCCTCCTAAAATTAAACAAGTTTACAAAACTAACTTGAGAAAGGGGTTGAAAAACCCCCCATGGTTCCTTCTATTTATCCCCTAAGGGAAGAAAATAAACCTATGGTTGACAAACTTGCTCCGACACAAAACCAAATTGACAACAGATTAAAATGAAATAAAAATGCTAGAGAGCATAAGCGTAAACGTTGTGATATTGATCGTATGTTACAAACTAAAGAAGAAAAGAGAAACATAGAAAATCAAAATCCAAACTTGCCTGAAGCGATGCATGATGATTTTATACCCTCACTACAACATAAACAAGAACCTTCTAGAGATGTTATCATTCGACCTCCTATTGTGATTAATTTAGATGATGGCATTGATATTGCAAAGATTGATGAACAAGTGCATAATGATTTGAATTCATTGTTCTCCTCTTCCATGAACTTAAATGAAAAATATCCTAAAAAGAGTGTTGAACTTGGTGCTTCTCCTAGTTCAAAACTTTTTTTTGTCCCTTTGGCTAGTTTCCTGCCTTCCGCATATACTGATCAAGATTGGGATGCGGATGATCTATTAATAGGTTGACTTGCATGTGCCTTACTAGTATCTTGCTTTATTTTATTTTTCATGTTTCTTTATGTGATTGCATGTGTGTAAAGTGCTCCTCGTGTTGTTTCATTTAATGTATCTCTCTCTTTTTGTTCATTCCTCTATTTATATCTGCATTCTTCTATATGTTGTAAGAATTTTACCTTTTTCATTTGTCGTGTGTTTTCCTTTTGGGGATGACGCAAGGTGTCAAGACATTTAGGTCTCTTCCATGTTGACCCGAAAGGATTTTTCCTTTTTTCCACTCTCTTTGTGTCATTCTTCTAGTTATATGAATATTTGGGGAATTATGGAATTTATGAGCTCTATAACAACATTGTAGAAAAGATATACTAACCCTGAATCCATAGATCCCTTATGTATATTTTGGGTAGACCCCTCCTTCCTTTTGTAAGACGTGGCTTCATTTCGGAAACATGTGACTTGGCATAGGGGATTTTGAATAATATCTCGTGTATTGGGATTGAACATTGGCTAATTTAAATCAGTTGCTCACAGTAATGGTGTTAGCAACCACTTTAAATTGGGGGCATACATCGATAATATCTTTCGGCATTTTTCATGTTCCATGGTGTGGTTTTCCCTTTTCTTGTGATGTGTCCTTTTCTTGGTGGTTTCATTTTGTTTGATGTCCTCCAAGAGTGTGATATTTCTTAGCATACGACTTTCCTCTTAGTGGTGATGCGACGCACTGCATTCCCTAAGTTGTGAAACTTTTACTCTTGACTTGTCCTCTCTTAGAGACATTAGGCACAATGATCCCTAAGAAGAATACCTTACACGAACTAAGTGAAGTTCCTTTGAACAAAAACCTATATATAATATGTTCATAAGTGTTTGGCATAACATAGCTTGCTAACCTTGTGAAGCTCAAACCCTAATAAAGGTTTCCAAGCATAAAACACCTTTCTTGTCTATGGAGCCTTGCCTTGTTTGTAGGTTTGTAGCATAATGTAGCTTGTTAATCCGTATGGAGCTCAAACTCTAAATTCAAGGCTGCATAGCATAACACACCTTGCTTGCCTATGGAGCCTTGCTTAGCATTGTAGTGCCTTATCAAAATTGTTAGGAGGATAGCTTTGATAAGGTATGGGAGCCTAATATGATTCTCTCATTTTCCACCCTATTGGAAGACTCACCTAGTGGACAGCCTAAAGTTCCGCTACCTTGGAGTGAGTGCAAATTGATGGCTTAGATGTGTGCCACATCGTGTTGGACCATCTAGGCTTGATCTTCCTAGTCTTTGATATTGTATGACTGTATATCTTTGTCATTTTGCATACATGAGTGTCTTGATGTCTAATTTAGTGTGAGTTTGACATGGGGTCATACTCTCATAAAGTGGGGGAAAAATGTATTAACAAAAAAAGTATCCCTTTTTCTTTCTTTAAGAATAATTAATATTAAAATGAGCTTAATATTGCCTTGATTTAGTGTTGTAATGTGTTCTATACATTCACATTAAGTTTAGGGCCCTTTTTAATAAAATGGACTTAATTGTTCCTTATTTAGGTGTTTTAAGGTGTACCTTTACACTTTCACACTAATCTAGGGCTTCATTAATTAATTGAGGTTAATTTTCCTTAATTGGCCCCTTTAATTCAAACCCATTCACATTAAGTTTAGGGCCCTTTTTAATAAAATGGACTTAATTGTGCCTTATTTAGGTGTTTTAAGGTGTATCTTTACACTTTCACACTAATCTAGGGCTTCATTAATTAATTGAGGTTAATTTTCCTTAATTGGCCCCTTTAATTCAAACCCATTCACATTAAGTTTAGGGCCCTTTTTAATAAAATGGACTTAATTGTGCCTTATTTAGGTGTTTTAAGGTGTATCTTTACACTTTCACACTAATCTAGGGCTTCATTAATTAATTGAGGTTAATTTTCCTTAATTGGCCCCTTTAATTCAAATCCAAGCCTAATTAAATGCAAATTCCAAGGAATAAAACCCGACATTCATAAATGCCATTTAACAACACTTAATTTTAGTAATTTTAGAAGGTGTGTGTCTTAGGTAGGTGACCTAGGACCCATTCACCACATGGTGAATGAGTCCTCACTAGGTCCTAGGACCCTATTTTTACATGATATTTTACCTTGCCCGATGTGTGTCTTAAGTAAGTGGCCTAGGACCCATTCGCCACATGGTGAATGGGTCCTCACTTAGACCTAGGACCCCTCTTTGAAATATGTTTTTGGTGGTATTTTAATGATTTTGAATCCATGATTTGATGCGGCTTGTGATATTTGAATTTCAATAATTAATGTTAAGATATGTATAAATATAAGGCTATTTCACTTAGTTTCATCCTAGCAAATCTAATACTTTCAAGCAATCAAGAAATTTCCACAAAATAATTATTGAGAGAATTCAAGAGAATTTTCAAGGCATTCAAGGGTAGATTTGTAGAAGAATATTGTAGCAATCAAGATTCCATTATCATGCCAAAGATGGATTGCATCATGCATGTGTTTTGAGCTAATGTGTTGATGTGGCATTCAAGATCTATCAAGCATATCAAAGGCATCGTTTCACATCAAAGTTCATGATCAAGATCTACATTCATTAAACCCACTTCATGCTAGTTTGTAGATTTATCCAAGGTTCAAATAAGGTGTGATGAGTTGTGACATTTTTTTTTCATTCATTATTCCTTCATGTGTTTCTATTTCATTTCAAGTTTTGATTACCAAAATGGGGTTTGACCAAGGCAAACCCTTATTCCCTAAAAAATAGCATTTTTCTCTCTTTGATGTGTGATTGTAGGTTTTAGGTTGAAGATCATTTGGAAAGAAAAATTGAAGAAAGTTGCAAAGTTGTCAAAGATGCAAGAAAAGTATTCAAATCACAAAAACTGAGCTACAAGTTTTATTTTTGGCTTTTTGAAAGTTCCTAACTAGAATCTGGAAGTGCAACTGAGAGGAACAAAACCTAGAAACTGATTTTTCAGAGCCTTATCCAGGACCTATTCACCATAGGGTGAATGATTCCTCAATGAGGTTTAAAAAAACACTTTTGGTGAAACGTACATAGCATTTAACCCTTCATATTGAATGAAATATAGAGAAATAAGGTTCATCATTTTGCTTCATTTTGATAAACCTTTCATAAATTTTTCAACGTTTTAGATGTGATTTTTTGTGTCTTTTTAAAATCTCCACTTTGTGGGATTAAAGTAAACTTACTTCATTTTGGTTAATTAAAAAACTAGCATCTTTTAATCTTGAAGTGGTGTGTGTGTATTCTCTTATCTCTCATGCTAGCATGACCTTGAGAATTGAAAACACAATCTCTTCTAATAATTTATTTTTTCGGATTCCTACTATATATATCATCACCAAAGAGATTACCTCTACTCTAGAGTTCTAATGGAGTGTAAAGAGAAATGCATGGAGAAAAATAAATACCTCTTTGAATTATAATTTTTTCATTCCAAAAAAGCCCCCAAGAACTTTATACCTTGAGGAAGTGAAGGATAAGGGTGGTTTACCCTCTTCTCTCATTTTTTTGCATCATTACATTTATTTCTCACAAATTGAGCCTCATGTGTTCTTGTGATGTATCAATGATTCCCTTCGTCACCTATATAGCCTAGTCTAAGCCCTTTGACCATCCTTCCTTGTGGTGTATCACATACTAGTTAGGACTAAGAAGTTACTCCCAATATGATTTCCTAGTGGGGAGATAGACCTAACTTTGGGTAAATATTTGGCCTCCAGGATAAGGGTTGCATTGGTGGTATATTACCTTTCATTACCTAGTTATCCATCACTCGATAGACAAGATATCGATTGGCTAACAAGGATTGACACTCCCACCTAAATAATTTTAGGATTGTTTATGTGTCTTCTATATTTATCATTTTTGTATTATAACCTCCCCACTTTAAGATAAAAGAGCACCTTATCCTTTTAAGCCGTTTTTAATCTTTTAATATTTTTCTTAGCTTAAGCTTCTAAAAATTGAATAACCAAAATATAAAAAATAAAAAATAAAAACCAAAATGTCTTTGTCTTTACCTCTTATTAAGGTTTAAAAACTATTGATTATCCACCAACCTTGGAAAATCCACTTTTTAGACATTAGGAAAAATCATCATTTGATTCAAATCTTAAATTCCACCAACTTATCCAACCAAATCCTACATATACAATTTGAATCATCCCATTTCCCCTCTTAATCCAAATAATTATCCATGCTTCAATCGCATCTTGATTTGTTCCCTATCAAATTTAAAACTCCTCTTTTGATGAGAAGTATGATGCAATCCTTGTTGGTCAACTATAATATGACCCCTATGATGATAATGAGAGTCTTAATATTAAATTGAATACTATAAAACCTGAGACTAAATTTCCACAAGCTCCAATCATCCATCCATCCTCAATACTAGGAACCCATAAGCTTGAATTGGTCATCTATCCTCGCTAGCACAAACTCTACCATTAATTATTATTGTTTATTCATTGATACTTCCCTTAAAAATGAAATCCTAGAATTTGTCTTAAGACAAGGTAAGGATTCCATGGCTAGGTATATCCTAAGAATTAGAGGCAAGATTCCCTTGGAAAACTATTAATTCAGAAAACAACTAATTATTTCTCCTTCTCAGGTAACTTTGACAAAGGAACCCCATCTTTCATTTTATGTTTCCTTCAACACACAAGCATATCCCTTATCCCTATTTCCCATCCCTATCACAAATCCACATTTCCATCACCAATCCAATAATACCTTGTAGCCTACACTTCCTATCCTAATCCTTCATATTCTTAACCATTACAATCCACTCCATCCCAATAAAAAAATCATCTAATAAAAGACACATTTATGAATTTTCTCCAAGGAAAAGTAGCAAAGGATCTTAACCTTCAATGGAAAAATAAGGTATACCACCCTACCACCTTAAAAATCCTATCCTATCCAAAAATATCATTAACTATGTAATTCTCAAGTCTAAACACCTCACTTCAAATTCATTAAGTCCAACATCCATAAGCATAAAAAATAATTATCCCATCTACTTGCACAAATAAAAGAGTCACTTTAGATACTAATCTCTAGTAAAATAAAATAAAAATCTTCACTCATATCATCCAATAAAATTTTATTTTGTCAATAAATTTCTCAAAAGCATGCCAAAATGTGTCATATTTGATATCAAGATCATATCCAAGAAAAATAAATTTTAGATCTAATATCATCATGCTCTCCACCTATCAAGATCAATCAAGATATTCCTATCCAGAATCCATTATTTTCATGCAAAAATCATAATTCCATCCAAGAATTATCCATATATGATCATAACATTCAAGTTATTGTGACCTTTGACCAAGATCCCATCTATGATCATGAAATCTGATATAATCTAATCATTGATCAAGATCCTACCAGTGACGAAGAAATCCAATGTGATCCCCTCAACCACCTTTATCCCATGCATGGTTATAATATCAAATATGATACTATCCATACTCCAACAACCTTCATTTCAAATATGAAACATTTACCTCCCTTGGACACTAGATAATTTAACAAATGACATGGATAACATAATACATGTTGATGAAGAATATTATATGAATCACATTGAAATTCTAAATGATGAACTGATGACAAAAATGACTATGGAGAAAGCCCCAATGTCCTATCAACTAATATCACCCACTTTTTTCAAAGCCTGATTACTTGCAATAGAGAAAATACCAACCAATTATGGTTCTCAACTATAAAAATATGGGTTATCATCTTGCTTCTAAAATAAAAATATCCCATCATAAAATATTTTTTTCAAATAATTTAGTATCAAGGAAAAGGATTAGGCTTGCATGAACAAAGATTATAGAACTAGTAATTTTTTTGTGAATCCTAGATATCAAGGTCTCGACTATTCATTGATCAAGAAATTTAATTGAGTTAGTGGTACCTTGACAATATTGGGGGAAACATCGTCAGATTTAAGCATAAAATATGGTCCATGTGTAGTCCTTACTCTTGTCACATAAAATTGTAACCTCCTGAACAAGAGTTCAGTGTTCTAATGACACAATGGAAATGACCTCAAAGTGTGGGACCTTGCAAATTGAGGTCAAGTCTCCAGAGAAGTAAAACTTCCTTTTTCAATCCAAGTGCAATGTGCTAGTCCAACCCAGCACATGAAAACCTACCACTATCCTACTCTAAAAGATCACAAGGGTAAAGGGGTAGAAGGAGAACATGAAAGGGAAATGGAGGTGGTACACCAAGATGGAAAGTTATTTCTTCCTGACTTAGACTACTCAATACATATTTGAAGAGGGACCAAGGAACTCTCACAACTCTCTGTTTGGTCAATTTCAAAAGAAAACATGGAGGTTAGGGTTTGATAGAGCGCTAGAAGGAAAGCCAAAATTCTCAAACCAACAAATTTAAACAATTTAACTCAAACATACATACATAAAGAAAACACAAACCAAACACTTAGATATGAAGGTAATGAACTTACTCAAATGTACACAAAATCTAAGAAGAGGAAATCTTAGTCGATTCCATTAACATAGAGGCAAAAAATCCAATCTTTACAATGGCAGAATGCAAAAAATGCAGTGTTTGCAATCGTAAAATCCTAGAGGAGCCAAATGAAGAACCCTTCAAAAAGATACAAACATTTTTTTAGAGTTTAGGCATAACTCGGGATTGAATTCAAAACCCTAACCCTAACCTACTAGGATTACAAAAATATGAATTCCCATTAGCTCTTAAAATTATCTGAATTTCTCTTATTATAGAGCAACCACCAATCCATAAAGGCTCCTGACATCTTGAATGAGCCCTAGAATGATGACTCACATGAATGCAGGGATGTGCACCCATGAAATCAGCAACAAAACTTCAAACCAACATACCCTGACAATAGAATATGGCATCTACATCACATCAAGGAGTAATGGCACCGTCCAACAATTAATACAACATTGAAAAAGTGTGAAAGTTTGATCCATAGTTGATCAGATTTGATCTGGTAGCTAGGATTGTCACTAAGACATTACTTCTGCAATCTTGTCATGATCTAGAGAAATTTACCATTGAAGTTTGAATACTGGTTGTTGGATTGGAGATGAACAACCGAGATCAGATTCCCAATGGAAATTTAAAATGTGATCGTTGATCATAGGAGAATCAAGATCAATGGCTATTGTGTAGCCTTAATACATTGTTGATCTCCTTAAGAGTATAAGGTAACAATTTTTGATGCATAGGATGCATGTGATGCAATGAAAATCTGCCACATGTTGCCTAGGATATGTGTTGCACAATTGCTCCATCACACAATGAACCTGGACCCACATTATCACCGCCATCACACATCGCGCAAAGGCCTTATGCTTTGTGCTTCCAAATTGTGATGTGAATAACCCTCACGATGATCGTTGGATCCCTGCCTTCATATCTAAATCGTTGACACTCTCATCACGGCATACAAGACCATTGCACAAAGGAACTCAACCTTGTAACATTAAATCATGATGCAAAGACTACATGTGATAGCCATTGGATCATGTCTTTACATCTAGCTTGTTGGATCTTCAAACTACAATATGCACCATCACATAAAGCATTTGGGTAGTATCATTCACAACAGTGATGTGAATGATATGCATGATTACCATTAGATCTTCTACATTGAATCTAAGCCATTGAATCTCATAAAGAAAACAAATTTCTTGGGCCCACCATGACACCTGTCGCATGCCCATTGTACTGAGCATGATATCAACATCTTTAAAAGAATTTTTGCAGGTTGGCGAGGAACGATTGAGATTTAATTAGTACAACTCACCTTGACCATTAGATCAAGGATCCCACCACCTTCATGCACATTGCACGAAGGTCTTCAACCTTTATTTCTATAATCATGATGCACCAAAGGCTAGTGATAACCGTTTAATTGCCATCTTTAAATCTAGGTCGTTTGTCGCTTGATCATTGCTCATCACGCAAAGCACCCTGCCAACTGAGAATGAAAACGTGATGCACTAAGCCATCATGATATTCATTGGATCCTCAAACTCCAATGCGTACTATTGGATCTCCATTGCAAGCACATCACACATCGCAATAAAGTCTTGGTTATTGTTATGCCTTGCATAACCACCCCATTTTTTCCTGGTCAAAATGGGTCCCCCTTGTGTGTTTTTGTTGTTGGTGTTCTTGTTTGGGTTTTAGGAGTTGTTCTTTTGTTTTTGTGGGTTCAAAACTCGAACGGAAATTGAACCCAGAACTTTGCAAATTTCCAAGTCTAGGTTTTGTCTTGATCCCACTCCCGTTTTTTCTTCTTTGTGTTTTTTTTCCTTTTGTGTCTTGTTTTGGGACGAGCTTCATCTTGGTCCCGCTTTCCTTTGTTTTTTATTTCTCTTTATAGAGAGAAGAACCAGAGTCAGATCCAAACTTGAAACTTTGCAAAGCTCCAAATCTGGATTTGGTTCTGATCCCACCTCCATTTCTTTGTTGTCCTTTCCCTATCGCGGGATCGAAGATGGATCCAGAATGAAATATGGAACTTTGACAAAGTTGTTGGTTCTATATTGACTCTACTTCCACTCTTGTTTTACCTCAAATGTATGTGGTGGTTGTGTACTCACCTTCGCTCTGATTCTTCCCCCGACCAACTGCATTAATTGCATTAATTATAGCTCCTCACATGCATGAAATGGCTTTTAAAACCTTAATCAAGGTTATTTGGCTCATTACAATTATCAAAAGTGTCTTAGTGAGCCAGATCTGAAGTAACTTGAAGAGGAGCGTGATTTGGTTGTGGGTGAACATTCATGAGCGGATTTTGGTCAATTTTCAACCCTTTTTGGTTGTGTTTTGAGGTAGGTGGGTTTCTTTCGTTCTCTCTTTGTGTTTTCCCATTTTCTTGTTTTGTTTGTTCTTTGCGCATTCACGGGACTTTTCTCATGGATCTTTGCTTGTGTGCATTTTTGTTTTGTTTGTCTTTTCTTTGCTTTCCTCCATTTGTTTTTAGTTTATCTATTGTTGTTTCCTCCATTATTGTTGGCATTTCTATTTCACCATGCCCTAGTTTCAATTAGGGCTTCATTTTGAACGGTTCTTGTGTTTAAAACTATTTTCAAATATTTCTCTCGACCCTTTCTAATCTTATGCATGTGTCAGTCTTATGGATTTAATTATGGGTTTTGATGCCCTACTTCTTATTTAATTTGATGGGTCGTACGAATTAGGGTTTGCACGTCGCGCCCTTTTTGCATAAATGACCTTGCTCACTTGATCACGGTCCTATTTGTCTGAGAGAATTCGAGCTTAAATCCTACCTCCCCATGCCTTCTTTCTAACCTAAGTCCAAAATGATGTAGGCGTGCAGGGAGAATCCAATTCACCATGATAATCCATAGTTGAACCGGATCCGAAAACGAACTCGTCAATTGAACTTTAGCTTAAGAGTCCGGTTCCAAAAATGATCCCACTCCTGGTAGGTTCTGATTCTGATTTTGAATCCGATCCCACCAAGTTTGGCAGAACTGGATCACTAAATGATATGAAATATTGGAACTTTTGGAAGTTCAATTTTATGATGTGGTCCTAGTTCCAGTTTCAATTTTGTTATCTATTTCAGCTCTCTAGTTCCTGATCTTCTCCCACTCCCACTCCCACTAGGTTTAAAATTTCACTTAGTATGGAGGGTTACCTAGGGAAGAATAGATAGGTATGAAAGGTAATATTTTCAATTCTAATTCCTATACCTTCTATTGATCTAATCTAGGGTTGTCTTGTAGAAGTAAACAATGTCAATATCATCTGAAGATGTTTCACAAAAGGAAGGGAAAGGTGCAGAAAGCTCAAAGGGAGTGAAACCAAAGAAGATAAAGGTGGAGAAATTTCCTTACACCTTGAGATATAAACACTAGGATGCCACTCTTACAGCCAAAAATTTGGATTAAGAATGGGTTGACATCACAAACACTAATGTGGGGCCATTCAACTAGGGTGAACTAGTTACAGACACCTGCTTAGAGGATGTGATTGGGAGGGCTAAAATAATAGCCCAATCTATATTGGCACATGTCACACTCTTCTCTTTATCAGTCCAGTGCCCAGAACTTATATTGACAACAGCAGGAGCTAACAATCCAGTATCAAGGTAGTGTGTGGACCTCCAAGGAAATGTGATCATTGATCTATCTTTTTAAATGATGAGGTTCTTTTTCAATGCATCTACTCCCAAGAACCCCAAGCAATTGACTAAAGCAGAGGCATTACAGTTATTCAATAGCAATAAGGAGACTAATAAATCCCATATGGACAAGAAATGGCTAAAAACTGAGAAGTCATTAATCATGGTTCTTAAACATCCCAAGAGAACAGACTTTCAAAAGGATATTGAGGATATAATCATGATGCTCTCTAAGGTGTTTGGAAAGAAAGACTCGACATATTTTAAGGAATGGATGTTTCCATTCATTAAAATAATTTTTGATGCTAGAAAAAAGTTTGATTGGGGCATGATGTTGTCAGATAATTTGTACAATTAGATGCTCAAGGTAAGGAAAACAAAGAACTACTTCATGACCTCTTATGTTGTATATTCAACTGCAAGAATGGGCATATTGGGAGAAGTTCCTAGACAAAATAAGGCATGGGAGAATTGTGATCAATTGACCCTACAAACATCAGAGCTACATTATAGAAGGGTTAATGATGCATTCCTCTATGTTATTATTAACCGGTTGACAGGAGATGTTGGATATAGGATGAGCTGGGAGGTTATGGCCTTCATTTCTGAATGGGGACATTGGTATATCTAGTACCCCAAGTTCTCTTACTTTAGGTTGGCAGGTTTTGATGGACATCCTCATCGATTTCCAAGATTTTGCAGCAATAGAATTGTTTTTATAGAGTTTATATATCAAGCTATGGGAGTCAATACAAAACTTTCCAATAAACACAAGCCTAGATGCCACAAATTTCCCATGAAGTTGGGAGAATATTGTTGTGTTCATAATTTGGCTTGAAAGGCAGTGTGTGAAGAATTAAGTTATTTAAAGTTGGGATTGTATACAGCCTAGAAACACTTTGATTTGGAGCACAAGATGAATGGTTTAGCTCCCACCATTTTTTATAAGCATTATAAATTGTTAGAGAATTTTTGGATAGATTTGTAGGATGATTATGATGTAAGGAAAAGGAACTATGAAAGGCTTACCATCCCATAGATGATTGAATATGGGGTAAAGGAAGACATTCTTGATACACTATCAGATGATGGTATAGTTTTGGACCTTAGGTATGAAGCAAAAAAGGTAGGCACCAAAAAATTGGGATTAAGAGGAGTTTATAGATATTAAACAAATCTTTAGGACAGTAATGGATATGAGTATCCAATTGGTGGTAATGAGAATAAGGGAGCCAGAATCTCAATCCTCAAATAATAGGAAATTAGGAGGTACCTAGGTTTATAAGAGAACCAAGAGGAGGATAGCCCCTAAGGAACAATTAGAGTATTATCCTCCTAGATATCGAGGAGATACCGATCCAAGAGTACCCGTTCAAGAAACCCATGAATCGCAAGGTGTGGAGACTACAACATCTGGAGAAGGATCCTCATCTCAACCTTCTCTCCCTGAAGAATCTACTAAATAAATACATGTAGGAAGCCTCCATGCACAAGTTGAAAAGGATAAGCAAAAGAAGGTTGGGATTCATGATATAAAAACTAATTCAGAGGCCACACAATCAGATAATGAGCCTCTTCTAACTACATCTACTAAGAATGTTGAAGATGTTGGGATCAAGAATTTCCTAACTCCAAAGGACCAATGGAAACTCTTTGAGGAAGCAAAGAAGGAGGTTGATGCCAAAGCACAAGTTGATGTACTTGTAAAATAGCAAGAATTGGAAGCTAGAGAAAAAAATTGAGGAGCTAGCAAGGCAACATAAAGAGAAGGAGGACCTCCTACAACAACAAAAGGAAAATGAATGGAGAAATAATGTAGAAAGGGAGAAGTTAGACCTCCTTCAGAAGATTCATGACCTTGAAGAGGAAAATGCCCAGCAGAGGAGAGAAAAGGAAGATCTTGAGGCCAAAGCCAAAGCTATAGAGGAGGCGCAAAGAAAGAAGGAAGGAGAAGAGATTTTACTAAAAATAATAGAGGCAGAAGAACAAGCCAAGCATGATAAGGAAGTAGACAAAATGTGGGAGATGGTTAAGGAGTTGGAAAAAAAAAAAGATGACATGTTGGAAAAGAGGAGATTGGAAGAAGAAAGGGAGAAAGTTGAAGCTGATAGGTTAGCCAAGGAGATGGCAGAAAAGGAGTAGCAACAATAGGTTGATTCTCAACCTAAGGTAATACTTTTTCAACCCCTCTCTTCTACCACTTCTTCACAACAAGTGGTTACTCCTCTTGCTACCCCAACATGGTTAAAGCTCAACTTGGAGAGGAAATAGATAGTCCAACCTCAGCCCCTAAACTAGGATGATATGATGAAGGAAATTGAGAAGGAAAGGCCCAAGAAAAAGGCTTGAGTCCTTCATTCCACCAAATTGACACATGTTGGAGAAATTATGGTTGAATGGGTCATTCCCATGGTTGAAAAAGACAAACAAGAGGTGCAGTTGAGTGATTATCAAGTAGGCACTGTGAACTTAGGGAGACCTACAAGGAACCAACAAATGGATCTCATTGATATTGTCGCATCTTCCACTAAGTCAAGAATGATAAAAGATAAGCAAAGGAAGGATGAGCTCAAAGCTCAATTGGATCAATTGCATAATTCTTGAAGGACTTATCTTCACTTGTTTCTTTGTAATATGCTACTACTGAGACACCAATTTTGTTGAGTAAGAAAAAATTTGATGACCTTGTTGAGATGACAAGTAAATTAGGGATGTTCATAAGGCTCATGAAGGTGCATGGGAATTAGTCAATGATATGACTGCATATGCTGAGACCCTCTAGAAACAAAAGGAAGAATATAGAGAACATGTCAAGAAAATAAAAGAAATTAATAAGCTACCTCAACAAACATTTCTAGAACAATCCATCCTTGAGGAAGGTAATGAGGATTTTGTTGATAAAACTATTAACATTATCAAATTTTGATCTTCATTCACTTTTTCACATAGGAATGAAGTGTAACAGGTTAGCAAGGATTTGGCAGATCAAATTGTGGAGTTAGAGGCAATTATAGCTATGATTGTGAATGAGGATGTCCCTATAAAGGATGGTTTCCATATTGATGAGATAAGCAACAAATGGAATAATAGATTCCAAGAGGCAATATAGAAGGGAGATGATGATGATGATTTTTTAATTGACAAGTTCATGGATATAAAAGAAGTAGTGAAGATTGCTCGAAAGGAGCTTACTAAGTTGGATGATATGCAAAATTTCACCTCTACTGAATTGGGAAGAATAAAATTTGAAGACAATTGGGTAGATGGGCTGGAAGTAGATATACTTAAACAAGTATTAGATGGTTATGATGAGTATCTACTTGAGCAAAAGATAAAGGAGTGAAGTGGCTACGGAATATCCTTTTTTGAATGACGCATCAAATGATACAGCCAGTTGGGAAACTCTCTCCTACTTTTTAGGAACATGACACAAGTTCAACTGAGGATTCCCAGCAATTCAACCTCCTCCCTTTACCTATAGATTTTTCATAAGGAGTTATCAATTGTTAACTGAAGATCATAATAGCCAGTTGCATCATTCAGCCCCAGTTGCTCCTTGATTAGTGGATCTCAATTTTTAATGAGAGGAATTAGTGTTGAGAATGTCTATAAGTAGAATTTATCTCCATATTGTAAGGGTCAACTATTTGAAGTGAGGATTAGCTGCCTAAAAGAGAGATCTAGGATAATTTTACAACTTTTTAGAAGTTTTACAGTTTTTATGCAAAGATACTTAGACATTTTTACAAGTTTCAATACAGGTTATGTTATTTCTAGAATGAGTTTTAATGTTAATGTTGATGAACAATAGTCATTCATATTCCAGTGAATGTTGTGCATGAATGTCTCTTATTTGATGAAAATCAATAGAAGATTCTGAATCTGAGAGTATTTCATTGAGTTATCTATGAATGAAATTTCTTTGTGTTTATTGATCTATGAATTTTAGTAATGAGTTGGTGATGTGTTCTTGTTTTATTTTGAACTTTAGTGATGATGAATTATTGTATGTCTTTAATTTTCACTATGAATGAATGCAATGGTATAGATTATTACATGGATTGTATCATTTTATGGTTTTAGTTGTTTGAAATAAATGCTCATTGTGAATTTTATATGTCTAAATTAAAAGAAATCTACATTTATGTTTTGTTCTCCTGAGCTTTGTTCTATCTTTTGATGTTTATATATAGACCCCAAACATTATATTAATTTGTATTATGTAGTTTTTACTCTTTACCAGTAGGCACCTTGAACATTGTAGTTGTATAGGCCACTGAACAACATTAGCATAGTTGAGAACCAACTACAAAGACCTTGGAAGATAAGTAGCTTTAGGTTATTTATCCTTTTCAGGAGAAATAGAGTAGAAATATATTTTTTTAACATTGTTGTGTTACTTTGACCATCAACAGTTATGAGAATGCAAACAGCGATGTGAAGGGAAACAGTGATGAACACTTCACCGATCAAACCTGTAGCACAAGGAAAGAGGGTTGGTCACCGAATGATTTAAAAGACAGAAGTTATAACTTATGTGACCTATGATAGTCAATTACTAGTCAACACAAGAACATAAACTCTACCTATTTCCCATGACTACAAACCCCACAATTTAACTGTAAACCCTAATTTTTCCCAAGAGGGCAAATTAAATATTACTAAGCAAATTTGACCTCTTCAAATCATGCAAACCAAACCAATTGACTCCTCTCAGAAAACCCATGTAGAATCTACAGTCAAATTTTTTCGCAAAGATTCGGAAGTGACCTCTGCAACAACATAGAAATATTGCATGACAACATTGCAATTTTTTTAGTAGCTTTACAATAAATTTCAGAACATGGATTTCAATAGGATGCACACATAGGATATCTCTGATCGGATATAAATGATGGCCATGGCATAAAATATGTCAACATTTTGGTGATTTTAATGGGATGATTACTTGCTAATCATAGAATCCGGGGGCCTTATCAGTCCATTGGGCACAAATTCATGAAGGGGATCAATAAAATTGATTCTCCCAAGGGAAAAACAAAACATGTGCAGGTCTGCACTTGGTGGAAAGTAGGGAAACTAGAACATATATTTTCTTAAGGAGAATGCAATATGTCAAAAGAGCACTTCATGGAAAGAAAGATATTAACAATATGTACATATAACTAGCAGGAAGCAAAGAATGGAATTTTCCTTTGTCAAAGATGAACCTTTTGAAGGAGTTGATCTCCCTCAAACTAGAGTTTCTGACCTCACCCAACTGCAACCATTGAAAACTACTGCCAACATGTATGGAGTTGCACAAAATGCCTGCAAGGTGAAATATCACTTTACTATATAATTTTCCATTGCAAGGGAGCCATATGATGCAAGTTTCGGATCCATCTGACACTAGTGCCTTAGGTGAACATATAGTAGAAGGGGTGAAATTTTCAATAGATGGGTCAGCATCCAAGAGAAAACCTTGTGTAGATGGAAAAGAACTCACCTCACAAAAGGATAGGTCAGTGTGATCACCTCTAACCTCTTTATTGCATGAACTAAAACCAAAAGAGAAATTTTCCAACTCACATGGTGATGTATAATATGCCAAACCTACTTTTGTATCTACACAAGGAATCCCTTCTTTATGCAACTCAAAATAAAAGCTTTGAAGCTTAGGCATACTATCAAATTGAGAAAAAAGAGCATCACTCTCCAAAAAAATATGTGGTTGTTCAATAATTACTGAGCTACTTGTATTGATACACACTTTATCAACACAAAGCTTAGGATTTTGAGGCAGTTTAAGTGAAGAACTAGATTCTTTGGATTGTCTCTTTGTTTTGATTTTTTTTTACAACTAGCTACAAAAAATTAGACTCTTGGCATGTAATGGTTTCCACATTCTCTGATATTTCCTTACTCTTATGTTTTTTCCCACAAAGCTCCTCTTTTGGAGTTATATTTTGACATTTAAACCTAAAAAAATAGGTTTCTATAATGGACACCCAAAAGAGGTCCTCCACCTTAGAACTATAGACCTCATTAGATAGGGGAGTTTCCTCCACTATAATAGGTGTTAAAAAAATTTATTGTTGTTGCTCCAAAACTGTGGAGTTGTCTTCATCCACCAAGACAAAACCAAGTTTCTCAGAGGCTTCAACTAATGTAGGTATATGTGATATATCCTCCTCGTCTTCAATAAAACCAAGGAGGGCATTAAATGAGATGACTGATTCCTTTGTGGTATAAATTTTCTTTACATGTTTAGTGTCTTGTTGTTGCAACATTGTTTCATCTTCAATATTTTCTTGCAACAGATCAAGGCACTCATTATTTTGAGAACATGAAGGCTCCTCAGAAATAGAAACCTCTTCACTCCTAGCCTAAAACTACTCCTTCCTCTATTCTTCTGACCAATTAGGATCCCATACCATAGGTCCGCCTTTAAAGAGTGGAATAGGGAAGGGGGGAGAAAAATGGTCAAAAAATCATTGAAGCTCTTGTTGAAGCTCCAAAGGGGTGGCTCAATAGGAGTTAAAGGTTGAGCCTCCTCAAGGATGGGTTCCTGTTAGGAATGGAGGCTCAGAAAAAACTTAATATCTCCAACATAAAATATTTGCTTGATGGCATAGGAGATTAGATAGGGGTTTCAAGAGGTTGATTAGGGTTGAAACTAAAAAAATTGTATTTACATAACTCTTGTACGATAAGTTGTTTTGGAACAAAAAGAGGGATAATAGAAGTTTCAAGAGGTTTGTTAGGGTTCTTGAAACTTACAAACTTGTGATTTATTTTCTCTTCCTTATCAGGTTGTTCTGGAACTAGTGGATGTGCTTGTTTGAAACTACGTGCACAAGGGTTTGCCTGAGTCTCAGGAAATTGTGCTAGAGAAAAAGTAAGTTTGAGTTGCTCTTACCTAGGAACAACATCCTTTTTTTTATACTCCTCTTTTTTCTACCTTCTTTGTTCCTCCAACTATTTCTCATACCACCACTGATCTTCAATGTATTGTTGTTGTCGATAGTGAGCTTGATGGACAAGCTCATCCAATTGTGGTAAATAACCGTGTTGCCCTTGATAGGCTTGATTTTCCTACCCTTCCTATTGTAGGTCAAACTCTTGTTGACTCTGAATCTCATCTATTTTTCTATTGAAATAAAACACTATTCTTATAATTTCACATGCACTTAAATTATCAATACTCTGAGGTTGACTAGGAGAGAAACTAGGATGATTTGAAAAATGATGAGTCTCTTGGGGTTGCTGATAGGGATATGTAGGTGTCCAAGAAGACTGCGTAAAGGAGGGTTGGTGGTAACCATTTTGAGAAGCTTGAGAACCTACAATAGTAGGGCTCCGTGAAGTGAAATGGGATGCATTACCAACTTGATATTGTTGATTGGGAGGTACAAATTTGGCATTATCATGGTAGGGGGGAGTGTACATGTAGTTTTCATTATAATATGACATTTTTAAGCATGAAAATTATAAGAAACAATTTGAAAATTTTAAGGGAAAGTAGAGGACTTCCCAACCAAATATTTTGGGTACATACCAAAAGATTCACCCAAAGATATATATTGTAGAGTCGCTAGGTTCTTGTATGACTACCTCTAAAGGCTGAAATGTTGAAGAGTGCACCAACTCCTCAATAGGATGAAGTGAAATTGGGCTAATTGAACTAGATAATTTCTAATTGAGTCACCATGGTCTTTGAAGATATGCCTAAAAATACAAGATGCCTTGAAGAAAACAAAAAATTCTTCAATGGAGAGAAGTTGTCTCATCGGGTGTGCCCAAAACTATTGTTACATAAAATTGCACCCTACTAAACAAGAGTTCAATGTTCTAATAACACAATGGAAATGACCTCAAGATGTGGGACCTTGCAAATTGAGGTCAAGTCTCCAGAGAATTTTGACTTCCTTTTTCAATCCAAGTGTAATGTGCTAGTCCAACCTAGCACATGAAAACCTCCACTATCCTACTCCAATAGCTCACAAGGGAAAGGGGGTAGAAGGATAACATGAAAGGGAAATGGAGGTGGTACACCAAGATGGAAATTTGTTTCTTCCTGACTTATACTACTCAATACATCTTTGAAGAGGGACTAGGCAACTCTCAAAACTCTCTATTTGGTCGATTTTAGAGTCAAACATGGAGGTTAGGGTTTGACAGAGCACTAGAAGGAAATAAAAATTTCTCAAACTAACAACTTTAAACAATTTAACTCAAACATACATGCTTAAAGAAAACACAAACCAAACACTCAAATATGAAGGTAATGAACTTACTCAAACATACAAAAGTTGAGAAGAGGAAAGCTTAGTTGATTCCATTAACATAGAGGGAAAAAATCCAATCTTCACAATGGTAGAATACAAAAAATGCATTGTCTACAATAGAAAAATCCCAGAGGATCTAGAGGAATAAGCCTTCAAAAAGATACAAACATTTCCTTTATAGTTCAGGCATAACTCAAGATTGAATTCAAAACCCTAACCCTAACCTAACTAGGATTGAAAAAAGATGAATTCCCATTAGGTCTTAAAATGATCTAAATTTCTCATATTATAGAGAAACTACCTAGCCATAAAGGCTCTTGACATCTTGAATGAGCCATAGATTATGACTCACATGAATGTAGGGATGGGCACCCATGAAATCAACAAAAAAATATCAGACCAACATACCCTGACTAGAGAATATGGCATCTATAGGACATCAAGGAGTAAAGGCATCATCCAAAAATTAATGCAGCATCGAAAAAGCATGAAAGTTTGATCCATAGTCAATCATATTTGATCTAGTAGCTAGGAATGATGTTAAGACATTACTTTTGAAAAAAAATTGCGAGCTCGAGAAATTGACCATTGAAGTTTGAATATTGGATGTTGGATTAGAGATGGATGGTTGAGATCAGATTCCCAATGGAAGTTTAAAATGTGACCGTTGATCAAAGGACAATCAAGATCAATGGCTATCGTGTATCCTTAATACATCATTGATCTCCTTGGGAGTATAAGGTAGCAATTCACGATGCATGTGATGCAATGAAAATTTTCCACATGTTTCCTAGGACATGTGTCGCATAATTGCTCCATCACACATTGAACCTAGACCCACCATATCAATGCCATCATACATCACGCAAAGTCCTTATGCTTTGTGTTTCCAAACTGTGATGTGAACAACCCTCATGATAATCAATGGATCCTTGACTTCAAATTCGAACCATTGACACTCTCATCGTGCCATACAAGACCCTCACAAAAATTACCTCAACTTTGTAACATGAAATCACGATGCAAAGACTACATGTGATAGTTTTTCAATCATTTCTTTACATTTGTATTGTTGGATGTTCAAACTCTAATTCACACCATCATGGAAAGTATTCGGGTGATATAATTCACAATAGCGATGTGAATGATATGGGTGATTACCATTAGATATTCTACATTGAATCTGAGCCATTGAATCTCATAAAGAAAACCAAGGCCTTGGGTCCACCATGACACCTATTGCATGCCCATTGTACCTCGTAGTATCAATATATTTAAAATATTTTTTGTAGGCTAGCTGAGAATGGTTGATATTTAATTAGTAACACTCACCTGAACCGTTAGATCAAGGGGCCCACCACCTTCATTTCCCATCACACATCACATGATGGTCTTCAACCTTTATGTATATAACCATGATGCACCAAAGGCTAGTGATAATTGTTTGATCACCATATTTAAAAATTGGGTCATTGGTCGCTTGATCATCACTCATCATGTGAAGGACCTCACCGACATAGAATGAAAATGCAATGCACTAAGGCATCACAATAGCCATTGGATCCTCAAACTCCAATGCATGTTATTGGATCTCCATCATGGGCACACCACATATCGTGATAAAGGCTTGGTTAAGAGAATGCAAACAACTATGTGAAGGGAAACAACGATGAACACTTCACCGATCAAATCCGTAGCACAAGGAAAGAGGGTCAGTCACCGAATGATTTAAAAGACATAAGTTATAATTTATGTGACTTGCAATATTTGATTACTAGTCAACACAAAAAATTAAACTCTACCTATTTTCCATGATTTCAAACCCCACGGTTTAAATACAAACCCTATTTTTTCCCAAGAGCACAAATAAAACATTACTAAGCATATTTGACCTCTTCAGATCATGCAAACTAGACCAATCAACCCCTTTCAAAAAAATCCATGTAGAATCTATAGTCAGATTTCTCTGTAAACCTTTGGAAGTGACCTCTACAATAACATAGAAAAATTAAATGACGACATTACAACTTTTTTTAAGTAGCTTTGCAATAAAATGCAGAACATGGATTTCAATAGGATGCACACATAGGATCTCTCTAATTGTATATAAATGATGGGAATCCAATGGTGGCATAAAATATATCAACATTTTGGTGATTTTTATGGTATAATTGCCTACTAATCATAGAATCTAGGGGCCTTATCAGTCCATTGGGCACAGAGTCATGAAGGGGATCAACAAAACTAAGTCTCCCAAGGGAAAAACAAAACATGTACAGGAATCCATTTGGAGGAAAGGAGGGAAACTAGAACATACATTTCCTTAAGGATAATGTAGGATGTGAAAAGAGAACTTCATGGAAAGCAAGCTATTAACAATATGTACATTAAACTAGCAGGAAGAAATAAATGGGAATTGTCCTCTATCGAAGATGAACCTTTTGAAGGATTTGATCTCCCTCAAACCAAAGTTGCAGACCTCACCCAGCTCCAACCACTAAAAACTGCTACCAACATGCATGGAGCTGCACAAAATAACTGCAAGGTGAAGGATTACTTTACTATAAAATTTTCCATTGCAGCGGAACCATATGATGCAAGTCTCATATCCATCTGACACTGGTGCCTCGGGTGAACATATAGTAGCAGGGGTGGACTTTTCTAAAGATTGGTCAGCATCCAAGAGCAAAGCTTTTGTAGAGGGAAAAGAACTCACCTCACAAAAGAATAGGTCAATGTCATCACCGCTGACCTCCTTATTACATGAATTGAAAACAAAAGAGAAATTTTCCAGCTCACATGGTGATGTTAAATATTCCAAACCTACTTTTTGATATGCACAAGGAATCCCTTCTTTATGCAACTCAAAAGAAAATCTTTGAAGCTCGGGCATACTATCAAATTGAGCAACAAGAGCATCACTCTCTAAAAAATGTTTGGATGCTCAAAATTTACTGAGCTACTTGTATTGATGCACACTTCATCAACACAAACCTCATGATTTTGAGGCACTTCAAGTGAAGAATTGGATTCTTTGGATTGTCTCTATGTTTTGACTTCTTTTTGCCAACTAGCTACAACAAAATCAGACTCTTGGCATGTAATGGTTGCCACATCCTCTACTATTTCCTTACTCTTATTTTTATGCCCACAAAGCTCCTCTTTTGGTGTGATATTTTAACATTTAAACTTGAACAAAAATTTTCTATAATGTCTCAAAATAGGTCCTCCACCTTAGAACTACATACCTCATTAGATAGGGGAGTTTCCTCCAATATAAAAGGGGTTAAACATGCCTGATGTTGCTGCTCCAAAAGCATGGTGTTGTCTTCATCCACCAAGTTAGCACCAAGCTACTTAGAGGCTTCAAATGATGTAGGTATATGTGATCTATCCTCCTCATCTTAAATAAAACTAGGGAGGACATCAAATGAGAGGACCGATTCCTCTATGGTATCAATTTTATTTACCTTTTTAGTGTCTTGTTGTTGCAACACTGTTTCATATTCAATATTTTCTTGCAATACATCAAGGCACTCATTATTTTGAGCACATGAAGGCTCCTCAAAAATAGAAATATCTTCACTCCTAGCCCAAAACTACTCCTTCCTCTATTCTTCTAACCAATTAGGATCACATACCACAAGTTCACCTTTAAAGAGTGACTAAGGAAGGAGGGAGAAAAATGGTCAAAAGGGCATTGAAACTCTTGTTAAATCTCTAGAAGTGGAAGATCAATAGGAATAAAACGTTGAGCCTCCTCAAGGATGGGTTCCTATGAGGAATCCATTGTTTGGTCTCACAACACGCCCCTAGACTTTAACGCTTGGGGACCCCAAGTGAAAACTAACATTTATGATAGGTGTTGACCAGTTGGAAAGATCACCAGAAGTGAAAAGCAAAGAGAAATATTTTTGAAAGAGTACTCCATAATTCAAGTATTTTGGGTATTGGGAACCAATAGTATTAGAGATGCAAAAGGTAATGCAAGTTTTGAGCAAAGTGTTTCGGTCTGAGAGTCGAGTTTTGATAAAGATGGAAGTTCCGATAAAACCAAAGTCTAGGAAAATCATGGGTAAAGCTGAATACCGGGTATCGGGTAACAATGCAAATCAAAGTTTTAAATTTTAAGGTTATCTAAGGAGTCCGATGGTCCAATGACCTAGAATAAAAGGATAGTTGCGCAAGAATTTGAGATTTTTCTTGAAAGCATCTTATTTATGATGGACTTGCATAATAACGAATTAATGATGGTTTTATTAACATGAGATTTTATAAATGTTTCTTTTTAAAAAGGGGTTTAATAGATGGATTTTTTTATTGTAGGAGAAGCATATTGTGATGCAGAGTTTGAGTATGGACGGTCAGGAAAACTAAAGTTGCAGGCAGATCCGATGGTGTTCCCAAGTTCAACAATATGCTTTGGCACCTCATGCAAGAATAGAGTGTGTTGCATAGGGACACCGAATACCAGGAAATCGAGACTCCAGATTTTAAGCATGAGGCAAAGAAGTGTATTCATTCCGGGGATTACTCATTCCTAGAATTTTCAAACCGAGTTTGGACCTGAATGTACGAACAAAAATTCCACCTGATCATTCTATATGTGCGGGAATTTCCTACATTCTTTGTGGGTGGATTTTTTTGGTTCTAAGAAGGAACCTTGATAAAAAGAAGATGAAAAACCCAAAGGACTTCAACATGCAGATGCAGGTTGACCTTCATTGACTTTATCTGCAATTCTCTTGCCAATCATCATATTCCATGTGCCTTGATGTGATTTGTCCCTTGGATTTCCTCTCATGTATTTTTCTTATCCTACCTATGTTTTACTTCTATAAAAGGTGAGGGGATACTTCTTTTTAAGTTAAGTTCAAAATTTGTGGATGTCGAAAGAGCCAAAAATTCTTTAAGTTTTGTTCTTTTTTCCTATTTTATGAATCATTTCGAACTGAAAAATTGTATGCACATAGACCTTAATCAATATCAAAGTCAATTTGATAGCTACCTATCTCATGTATCTTTGTAGCTAGTTTTGTTAGTTCAACCAGACAAGACTGTGTGTTGCATCGTTTAAGGGTGCATGTAGAATCTACTCGGTGTCCAAACTAAAACCCCTTCTTTAAAAGCTCACACTATTTTATGCCTAGTTGTGAAGAAATATGGTGAAGTATAAAGTGGTTTTTTTTTATTTGATTATATCTTGGGGCATGCATGGAGAATAACTGGGAGAAAAATTATTTTTTCCTATTTTGATGCTTTATTTAGATTAGATGTTTAAATTTTTGAAAATGTTTCAAAAAATAGATGAATGGATGGAAATTTATTGAAAATATTTTGTTTTCTATAAAAAAATTGAATGCTTAAAGCTAAATCTACTTTAAGTGATAGCAAATTTTTTTGGCGTTCATGAAATTTTATTGCAAATCTTTTGATTTCATGAGATTATTTTATGATCGAACTGGAAATCTTGTACCTAATGCTCATGATTCTTAATGAAACTGAAAATAATAACAAAATTGGAGATAATCATATACCCCTTGAGATTAACAGCATTATCACATCATACCCTAAAGTGAACCTAGTATGGTCAAGACCTGACTACTGGAGATTTGGGATTGAGATAATTCAACCTTTTTTTTCCAATTACACAGACACACCCTATGGTTTCCTTGGTTAAGTATTTCAAGAAGATAGGTTCTTTGTGGTTTTCCTGTGAGAACTTTATCTGCACTGTTGTTGTGAGTGACATCATCGTCAATAGGAACTGTTGCTAGGAGGGCCACTCTACATTTCATTGTTCTTCATATCATTATCTTTATGATTTTTTAAGAATTTGTATTAGTTTTGAGTATAAAGGTAGCTTGTAAGGAGAAATTCTAATGCAAGCTGGTGTTTCAAAAATGGAAGTTGAAAAACTCCAAGAAATTCTTAACCAGAGATTACATCCTTTGAGTTTTTTCACCTTTGGTAGAGTCATCGAGTGTCAAATTCATGATACAACTAATTGTGGTGAACTCGATTGTGAATTTTTTTAACTAGGGTAATTTTGGCTATTCATAAGGCGATTCCATTAATGAAAGAAGTTTTAACTACTAAAAGAAAAGGACTATTAATGAGAAATATGTTGAATCCCAAAAAATATTTTGACCCTAGTGGAATTGGAAATGTCAAAAAATTAACTGATATATCAAAATAGTTTGATAACTGCAATTGTTATGAAGAAAATCTTAGGGTTTTACAAGAAGGTAGGCGAGACTGCCGAAACTCAAAAATATTGCACCGAAAATGAGAAAATGGCATCGATGAGTCATCATTCTCTTCATATTTGGAAAACATAAGTGAAGAGAAGGAGTGGGAAAATAGAGTGGGAGTCGCATGTTTTTCATTCCAAACTAAAAAATTCACAAGCTAAAAATTAAAAAATTCTTGATTTTATGCAAGATACAGAGTGTCAAGTTTTAACTTTTTCTCTCTCTGATAACAATATAAATTGTGATATTGTTTGGTCTAACAAAGTTCAAAGTGAAGATAGGGCCAAAGACAAAAAAAATCGAAGAAGAAAATCAATAAATGGACACAGTCGTTCATGGAATTGAGTAACATGAAGAAGAAAACCATGAACCAAGGATGAAAGAAGGTAGAGTATTGAAGAACTAGAGAAGGTGTGTGTGATTGACCTTTAATGAGGTATTTTTCATACATATGAGACAAGTTATTGGTAAGTACGCCTTTGAATTTACATTTCTTAAACACAGAAAAATATAAAGAAATTTGTTGTTACAGTAGACATTTGAAATTTATTTTAATGAATTCAAGGAAAAACCTGTTGTAATTCATACCAAAACAACAATGGAAATAGTCATTGAACTTAAGATTAAAAAAAAATTAGGGTTAGTCATTTTTTAGATTAGAATTTTGATTAGTTAGGGTTAATTTGTTTTTTGTAGGGTTTGTTTTGTTTTCATTTCTTTTCTTTTCTTTTTTTTTGTTTGGCCCTTTGCATTGAAAATCTTCTTAATTTATCATACACATGAGAGTTAATTCAAAAAAAATTAAAATTGTGCTATAAAATAAAAAATGATAAAACCACACATAGTAAATACACACTTTAAAATGTACAACAAAGCTATATATGTGTGTGTGTATCACGTATATACATAGAAGTATCAAAATTCTTGTTGTAAAAAGATCAAAAAAGGAAAAAAGAGGGAGCTGAGCTATAGACAAAAGTAACCATTCGGTTGATCTAGGATGCCTCATCCATCATAGCTAAATATCCTACATAGGAAATTTCCCAATGAACTTCAAAGTCAGGAGTATGGAGATCAATCAAGAATGGCCTAAGTGGAACCACATCCCCGGGTTCCAAGAATTGAGGAATATCATCCATGGAAGTAATTCCAATGGTCTTATGTGCAACAGATAGAACGGGTATCCATATTCTCCAAATACTCAGGTCACACTATCATATTTGCAGCTGAGTGAATATCTTCAACAAGAAGCCCAATGTCCAGGAGTGAGGCTACAAAGCAAGAAGCTAAATCGAAATGAAACTGGTAGTAAGCTCTAGACTCCACATATTGTTCCCCAAGGACTAAGCACAAGTTTGGCACAATAAAAATGGTAGTCTCGATGAAGAAAATATTGTGAAGCCTTTGAGTCATGATGTGACCCAAGAAAACATTCTAGCGGCAAGAGTAGGTCAAGAAAATTGGAGTATCCATGACCTGGAAGCAAGCAAGCACTAATTGAATGGAAAATAAAAAATAAAAAAAGAATGCAAAGTAGAAGTGTGAAGAATTCAAGAGAAATACTGAATTTATAGAAAATCATGAGGAATTTGTGGTACATAGTCTCCTAGATTGAAATCTTGGAAACAGTAAGCAAGGTGACAACTAGATGAGTTTCTCCAGAGCAGAATATTAAATCAAATTAATTTTTACACACAATTGGTGATAATTCACTTTAAATTCATCCAGTATGAATATTTTGAATCAAGCAAGTTAAAGATTTCAAAATTAATGGTGGTCATTTCATTGTGTTTTTATTAAGCCATATTAATCATGAAGGTGATTATGTGTGCAAAGTGGAAAGGAAAATGAATCTAGTAAGCTACCACATGTCATCACCTGGGAAATTTTAAAGAAACGATACATGCGCATTGAGGCTTGTAAATTTAATGCAGAATAGTGTGATTGTGCTTAAATGTCATCATGACATTTCTAATCCATTAATATGGTGTAGCGCCATCAAATCGAAAATGCTAGCTGAATATTTAGTAGCTTCCATAAAATTTGACTAGAAAAGTAACTAATGGTTCTAAATTTAGATTTAAATCTGGTGATTAAGTTGTTTGCTGCTAAATTTTAATTTATGCATATTTTCTCACATATGGCAAGTTGCAACTAGCTAGGATTTGGCATAAAAGTGGTAAAGTTTAGCCAAAAATACACACCAACAAGGAATTATTGAATGAGTTTTTTGGGAAGTAGTGAAACAATGAAGGGATTTGCATTGAATGAAAAATCAAAAGGTGACCTTTGCTACCACTATAATTCCCAACCTAATAGCAGGTTTCATTGCTTACAAGTTGAAATGAGCTATCAATGAAATATAAAAAAAAAAATCAACTCTTTAGGCTATCCAAATATCTCTATCGGGGCAATAGATGTTTGGCTGGTAGTAGAGCTATGTTTGGGGAAGTTATAGAGATAACCTTTTTGGGGCTATGGACGCTTGACTGGTAGCAAGGCTCTATCTCTAGTTGGCTTTGGAGGATTACCAAATTATGTAGTTCAATGTCAATGAACTAATTTTTTCACTAAGTTCCAGAAACTGGAATTAATAAGAGAACACTCAAATATTTTTGGAGGAATTTTACTATTTTTATGTTAGAATCTAGGTAAACGTAAAGTGTTATTGTTTTAAAATATGTATAAATTATAATTTACGAGTGGTGATTTAATCCCAAGTTTTGGTTTAAATTTGGTTTTATTTGTTGCAAGTTGTTGTGTGGTCTCACAACACGCCCCAAGAATTTAAGGCTTGGGGACCCCAAGTGAAAACTAACATTTATGGCAGGTGTTGGCTAGTTGGTAAGATCATAGGAAGTGAAAAGAAAAGAGAAATATTTTTGAAAGATTACTTCGTAATTCAAGTGTTTCGGGTATCGGGAACTGGGAATGTTAGAGATGAAAAAGTAATGCAAGTGTTAAGCAAAGTGTTTCAGTCTGAGATTCAAGGTCCAGTAAAGATGGAAGTTCCAGTAAAACTAAAGTTCAAGAAAATCATGGGTAAAGTTGAATACCGAGTATTGAGTAACAATGCAAAATAAATTTTTAAATTTTAAGATTATCTAAGAAGTCTGATGGTCCAGTGACCCGGTATAAAAGGATATTTATGCAAGAATTTGATATTTTTCTTGAACACATGTTATTTATAATGGACTTGCATGATAACAAATTAATGATGGTTTTATTAGCATGAGATTTTATAAATGTTTTTTTTTTTAAAAGGGATTTAATAGATGGATTATTTTATTGTAGAAGTAGATTGTGATGTAGAGTTCAAGTATGGACACTCAGGAAAACAAAATTTGTAGGTAGATCCGATGGTGTTACCAGGCTCAACAATATGCTTTGGGACCTCATGCAAGAATAGAGTGTGTTGCATAGGGACACCGGATATCGAGAAATCAGGACTCTAGATTTTAAGCATGAGGCAAAGAACCATATGCATTTCAGAGATTACTCATTCCTATAATGTTCAAACCGAGTTTGGACTTGAATGTAGGAACAAAAATTCCACTTGATCATTCTATATGTATGGGAATTTCCTACATTCTTTTTGGGTGGATTTTTTTAGCTTCAAGAAGGAACCCTAATAACAAGAAGATGAAAATTTTGAAGGACTTCAACATGTAGATGGAGGTTGACCTTCGTTCACTTTGTTTGTAACTCTCTTGCCAATCACCATATTCCACGTTCCTTGATGTGATTCATCCCTTGGATTTCCTCTCATGTATTTGGCTTATCCTACCTGTGTCTTACTTCTATAAAAGGTGAGGGGATACTTATTTTTAAGTTAAGTTCAAATTTTGTGGATGTTGGAAGAGCCAAAACTTCTTTAAGTTTTGTTCTTTTTTCCTATTTTCTGAATCATTTTGGACTAAAAACTTGTATGCACATAGACCTTAATCAATATCAAAGACAATTTGATAACTACCTATCTCATGTATCTTTATAGTTGGTTTTGTTAGTTCAATCAAAAAAGACTATGTGTTATGTTGTTTAAGGGTGCATGCAAAACCTACTCGGTGTCCAAACTAAAACCCCTTCTTTAAAATCTCACACCATTTTATGCCTAGTTGTGAAGCAATATAGTGAATTATAAAACAGTTTTATTTGATTTGATTATATCTTGGGGCATGTGTGGAGAATAACCGAGAGAAATTTTATTTATTAGTATTTAGATTAGATGTTTAAACTTCTGAAAATGTTCCAAAAAATAAATGAATGGATGGAAATTTATTGAAAAACATTTCATTTTCTATGAATTTGTTGAATGCTTAAAGCTAAATCTACTTAAGTGATAAAAAAATTGTTTGGTGTTCATGAAATTTTATTTCAAATATTTTAATTTCATGAGATTATTTTATGATCAAACTAGAAATCTTGTACCTAATTCTCATGATTCTTAATGAAATTGGAAATAATAACGAAATTGTGCCCCTTGAGATTACCAGCATTATCACATCATACCCTGAAGTGAACCTAGTATGGTCAAGACCTGACTATCGAAGACCTGGGATTGAGCTAAGTCAACCTTTTTTTCCAATTACACAGACACACCCTAAGGTTTCCCTAGTTATGTCTTTGAAGAAGATAATTTCTTTATGGTTTTCTTGTGAGGAATTTATTTGCACTGTTGTTGCGAGTCACATAGTCATCAACATAATGGAGGCTCAAAAAATATTTAAGATCTCCAACATAGAAGATATTCTTGATGGAACAGGAGATTCAATAGGGGTTTCAAGAGGTGGATTAGGGTTCTTGAAAATAAAAAAATTGTATTTACATACCCCTTGCATGATAGGTTGTTTTAGAACAAAAGGAGGGATAGCAGAAGTTTCAAGAGGTTTGTTAGGGTTCTTGAAACTTACAAACTTGTGGTTTCTTACCTCCTCCTTGGTAGGATATTCTATAACTAGTCAAGGTTCTTGTTTGAAACTAGGCACACAAGGGGTTTCTTGAGTCTCGGGCAATTGTGCTAGAGAAAAATCAAGTCTGAGTTGCTCTTTCCTAGCAACAACATCCTTTGTTGTATACTCCTCTTTTTTTTGCCTTCTTTGTGCCTCCAACTTCTACTCATACCTCCACCAATATTCAATGTCTTGCTATTTTGGATGGTGATATTGATGGAAAAGATCATCCTATTATGAGAAATAACCTTGTTGCCCCTAATGGGCTCGATTTTCCCACTCCTCCTGTTGTAGTTCAAACTCTTGTTGTCTCTGAATCTCATTTATTTTTCTATTGAAATCAAGAAATATGCTTGTGATTTCACTTGAACTTAAATTATCAAAACTCTAAGGTTGACTAGGAGAGAAACTAGGCTAATTTGCAAAATGATGAGTCTCTTGGGGTTGTTGATAGGGATATGTAGGTGTCCAAGAAGACTAGTTAGGGGAGGGTGGGTGGTAAGAATTTTTAGAAGGTTGAGAACCTACAATAGTAGGGCTCTATGAAGTGAAATGGGAGGCATTACCAGCCTGATATTGTTGATTGGGAGGTGCAAAGTTGACATTATCATGGTAGGGGAGTGTACGTGTATTTTTCATTATAATATGAAATTTTTAAACATGAAATTACAAGAAACACTTTGAAAATTTGAAGGGAAAGCAAAGGCTTTCCCAACCAAATATTTTGGGTACATACCAAAAGAGTCACCCAAATATGTATATTGCAAAGTCACCATGTGCTTGTATAACTACCTTCAAAGGTTAAAATGTTGAAGATCGCACCAACTCCTCAATAGGATGAAGTGAAACTGGGTTGCTTGAACCAACTAATTTTCAATGGAGTCACCATGGTGTTTGAAGACATGCCTCAAAAGGAAAGATGTAATGAATAAAACACTAAATTCTTCAATGGAAAGAATTGTCCCACTGGGCATGCCAGAAACTGTTGTCACATAAAATTGTACCCTACTGAACAAGATTTCAGTGTTCTAATGATATAATGGAAACGACCTCAAGGTTTAGGACCTTGAAAATTGAGTTCAATTCTATAGAGAAGGTTGGCTTCCTTTTCAATCCAAGTGCAATGTGCTAGTCCAACCCAACACATGAAAACCTACCACTATCCTACTCTAACAGTTCAGAGGGGAAAAGGGGTAGAAGGAGAACATGAAAGGGAAATGGAGGTGATACACCAAGATGGAAATTTGTTTCTTCCTAACTTAAACTACTCAATACATCTTTGAAGAGGGACAAGGGGACTCTCACAACTCTTTGTTTGGTTGATTTCAAAGGCAAACATGGAGGTTAGGGTTTGATAGAGGACTAGAAGGAAAGAAAATTTTCTCAAACCAACAACTGTAAATAATTTAACTCAAACATACATTCTTAAAGAAAACATAAATCAAACACTCAGATATGAAGATAATGAAATTTCTCAAACATACAAAAGCTGAGAAAGCTTAGTCAATTTCATTAACATACAGGCAAAAAAGCTAATATTTACAATGGTAGAATGCAAAAAATTCACTATTTGGAATAGAAAAATCGTAGAGGAGCTAGAGGAAGAACCCTTCAAAAAGATATAAACATTTCCTTTATAGTTTAGGCATAACTCAGTATAGAATTCAAAACCCTAACCCTAACCTAACTAGGGTTACAGAAAGATGAATTCCCATGAGGTCTTAAAATGATTTGAATTTCTCTTATTACAAAGCAATCACCAAGCCATAAAGGCTCCTGACGTTTCGAATGAGCCCTAGAATGATGACTCACGTGAATGCAGGGATGGGCACCTGTGAAATCAATAAAAAAATATCAAACCAACATACCTTGGCAAGAGAATATGGCATCTGCAGCACATCAAGGAGTAATGGCACCATCCAATAATTAATACAACATTGAAAAAGCATGAAATTTTGATCCATAGTCAATCAAATTTGATCTAGTAGTTGGGAATTTCGTTGAGACATTACTTTTGGAAACTTGTTGCGAACTAGAGTAATTGATAGTTGAAGTTTGAATACTGGTCATTGGATTGGAGATGGATGGTCAAGATCAGATTCCCAATGGAAGTTTAAAATGTGACCCTTGATCGTAGGAGAATCAAGATCAACGACTATCGTGTAGCCTTAATACATTGATGATCTCCTTAAGAGTATAAGGTAGAAATTCACAATGCACAAGATGCATATGATGCAATTAAAATCTGCCACCTATTGCTTGGGATGTTGTCACATAGTCACTCTTTGAACCTGGACCCACCATATCACTGCCATCACACAAAACGTAAAGGCCTTATGCTTTGTGTTTCTAAATTGTAATGTGAAGAACCCTCATGATGACCGTGGGATCCCTACCTTCAAATCTGAACTATTAACGCTCTCGTCATGGCATACAAGACCATCACACACAAGTACCTCAACCTTGTAACATAAAATCATGATGCAAAGACTACATGTGATATTCATTGGATCATGTCTCTACATTTGGATCATTGGATCTTCAAACACCAATGCACACCATCTCAAAAAGCATTTGGGTGGTATCATTCACAATAGTGATGTGAATGATACACATTATGACCTTTATATCTTCTACATTGAATCTCATAAACAAAACCAAGGCCTCGGTCCCACCATGACACCTATCACCCTCTCGCTATCCCTCGTGATATCACCATCTTTAAAATATTTCATGTGGGCTGGTAGGGAACAACTAAGATTTAATCAATACAACTCCCTCGGACCGTTAGATCAAGGGGCCCACCACCTTCATTTCCCATTGCATCATGTGAAGGTCTTCAACCTTTATGTTTATAACTATGATGCACCTGAGACTAGCAATAACCATCTAGTCACCATATTTAAATCTAGGTCATTGGTTGCTTGATCATCACTCATTGTGCAAAGTACCCCACAGACTGAGAGTGAAAACGTAATGCACTAAGCCATTGGATCCTCAAAATCCAATGTGCATTTTTGGATATCCATCGCCGACACATCGCACATTGTGATAAAGGCTTAGTTATGAGAATGCAAACAATGATGTGAAGGAGAATGGTGATGAACATTTCACCGATCAAACCCATAGCATAAGGAAAGAGTATTAGTCACTGAATGATTTAAGAGACATAAGTTATAACTTATGTGACCTATGACAATGAATTACTATTCAACACAAAACATAAACTCTACCTATCCACCATGACTGCAAACCCCATGGTTTAATTGCAAACACTAATTTTTCCTAAGAGCACAAATATAACATTACTGAGTAGATTTGACCTCTTCAAATCATTCAGACCAGAACAATCGAATCCTCTCCAAAAACCCATGTAGAATCTACAGTCAAATTTCTCTGCAAACTCCAAAAGTGACCTCTACGATAACATAGCAATATTGCACAACAACATTGCAAATTTTTTAGTAGCTTTGTAGTAAAATGCAGAACATGGGTTTCAACAGGATGCACACATAGGATCTCTATGATCATATATAAATGATTGGCATCCATGGGTGGCATAAAATATGTCAAAACTTACCATAAGGTTTCTACTGACACTTCTCACATCCTTACCATAAACCATTATTCGGTATTCCTTAAAACCATAAATTGGGACCAACCAAAACAAAAAATTTACAAATGAAAATATCAAAATATAATTATAGAAATATAAAAAATTCAAAAATCAAAGTGGAAAGATGAGTTCAAAATAGATCCTAAAGAAAATTGGATCAAGAAAATCCTAGTATTCAAATCCAATAAGCAATTAAAATGTGGATTCATAAGAAAAAAGGCCTCCCACATATAAAAAGTGTCCACCTCCTTCAAAATGGTCATCAATCCTAGGATCTTGGAAGGAATATACAAGTATTGGTTCCAAACACAATTAGAATCCAAAATCCAGACTTAATCGTCCACCATCCCAATTTTGGAAAATAAAATTTCCTACATCTAAAATGCCAGATAATTCATCCACATATACCATCGACCATCACAATCCAACTTTTCTCTTAAAGTACAAAGATCGTAACTCACAAATTCATCATGTCTTAGAAAAAAATATATCATAATAAATTTAATGTCACTCTATCACGATTTCCACATTTGGATAAGGAAAATCTAGTATCAACAAATATTTCAATAACACCATGGGTTGTATGTACAAGAACATTGGTCTTGACAAGGTAGCTCCTTCCTATAGGTCACTATTGGCATATTGACACCAATAATTACATAAACACCTTAAAGTGTGCCAAAATAGTTAACAATCACCTAAATATTAATGACATTAAAAATACTAAATAATTCTATAGTGAAAACTATTTTTATGGTATCTTGGGGTAGTCACCATGATGAAAACCTAGAAAATAGGCATCATGTATGAAAAATAAAAATAAAAAATTTAATGAGAAATAGGTTGTCCAATAGTGAAAACCATTCTTATGATGATTTGGACAAGTACCATAGTGAAAACATAGAAAAATATGTATCATGTGTAAAATAAATCATCTTTATATACCATTACACTTGGGGGAAAGTTGTTTCATCCATCATACCTTTTTCATGATATTTCCATCCAATCATTACATATTGTTTCCATCCATCTTGCCTATCCACCTTGATCTTGATAAGGATTGGGGCACAAAATTAAAACATGCTTTGAAAACTCTTAACATGTACATATTATGGTCACATGATCTACTATCATGACATCACTTACAAAACACTATCCAAACCATTATCATGGAGAAAAAATATTATTTCTATGTGACATAGTTCTTGGAGATCACATTCTAATCATCCTTCCAAACTGTAACTTATAAATTCCTCATCCATTATCCCTCATTGCAAGACTTGCTTTACCCTTGTCATTGGTCTCAAGATTTCAATCCACGTATTTTACTATTGAAATTTCATGCCACCCTTTATGACCCATCAATAAGAACCAATTTGATAAATCTTATATGGGCCATCTTTTAAGAATTCTCCTTGAAAAATCCCAAAATTGGTTGTCTTAAAGTTTTAGACTTTCAGGCTTTCCCTTACCTACCTACCTACATGCCTTCTCATTGCTCCCAATCTTCCATCTCTTTCACTTCTTATTTCCTTTTTTTGCCTAAGTGTTTCAGGTTTTGACCATTGGCCTTAACCTTTAACCTTTATAACTCCCCTTAATAATCCTTATTTCTTCCCCTTGATCCCTAAAATCCCTATGGATCCTTCAAAATATTTGACGATGTCTTGATTTTTTGGACTTCAGGGATCAGCTTTCTCTCTTACCTAGATTACTTTCTTTTGAAAATAAGTAAGCCTTCCTCCCAACCCTTGACCTTCAATGACTTACCTTCAGACATCAGAAATTGGGCTTCCCTCTTACTCCTTTTCACATCTATAGAAAGGCATTTGTCTCCTCCCTGATCCCTAACACCCGACGAGAAGCAACCTTATAGGGTTCACAATTTTGGTGTATTTCTTCACCATATGTAGTATGAAGTAGGTTCAACGCCCAATCTCTGAAAAGGATGTTCTTTTGGATCTCTTGATCATTTAATGCTCATTTGAGGAATTATTTTGGGTCTGAAGGTTCAATAATTTCGTGACATGGCATGTTTTCTCATAATGGTGCCATCAATGCTCAAATGACTTTCTCAGCTACCTAATCTATTTTTTTTGGCTCAAGGATAACATTTAATGCACTTTTTGAATTCTACAGACCGTGGATTTTGTGGTGCCCATACTCATTTATCATTGTTGTTGTCCTCTCTACACTATTATATGCCCAGATCATTGATTTCATGGAGGATTTCGGATATATTTTGGGAAACATTTAATGCAAGGGTATGGTGGTGTTGAGTGTCAGCCATCTCCCTAGGCACATTTTTTAAGTTATGTCTAATCTATAAAGGCAATTATTGTGTTCATTCTAGGGGTTCTTCCTTTGGGTTCTCCTGTAGGGTTTTTCTCTGGAAAACTTATATAACTTTTGCATTCTACAATTATAAAAATTGGCTTCATGCCTCTATCTTAATGAATTCATTATTTTCACCTCTTCTCATGCTTGTATCCTATGTAATGCTTGGTACCTCCATACATTCATAAGTTTTTATTATCTCTATGGGTTGTATGATTGTTTTAATTTTTTGTATGTGTTGATTGTGGGCAATTTCTACCTCTTCTGATCTTTTAGACTTCAGCCTTCATGCTCCCTTATACAATTGGTGAAATAGAGAATTGTGTGATATTTTCCAATGATTTTTTTAGTACCATATGCAATAAAAATTAGGAAGAAACATTTCTATCTTGGTGTATCACCTCCCATTTCTTTTTCATGTATTCTTTTATCCCGTTTTCCCCTGTGAACTGTTAGAGTAGGGTAGTGGTAGGATTTCATGTGCTAGGTTTGACCAACACGTTCACACTTTGATCAAAAGAGGAATCCAAATTTCTCTGAATATTCAACCTCAACTTGAAAGTTCCCACACCTTGAGGTTGTTTCCATTATGTCATTAGAACATTGAGTCAATGTTCAACATGGTTCAGTTTATGTGACAATAATTTTTGGCATGCCTAGTGGGATAATCAAAAAAATCATTTCATCTTGTTGAGAGAGTGGTGTTTCTCTCAAAACTTTATCCTTGAAGAGGCATCCAACAAATTACCTGGAAAATCTACATTCAAGTGAGGACTTTGCAATCAATTCAGTGACTCAACTACAACTCAAAATTTTGTTCTATATTATACCTACAAACTAATGCCCAAGATTCACACTAGGGCATCTTCTAGAGGTAATTTTCAATACACAAAGCTATCATATGTTGCTTCTAGAAGAATAAATACACTCCTTTTCTCCTGTAAGGAGAGGTACAATTTTGAAAAAGACCACTGAGAGGGAGGTGAATCAGTTGTCACCAATATAATTTCTTTCACTATTTACCAAAACTAAACCATTAATGATTTATCTATAAATACAGAAACTGAAAGTTATCACATAAACACAGTAACACCATATTTACGTGGAAAACCCAATGAGGGAAAAACCATGGTGAGGATTAACTCACACTATAGAGAATATCAAAAATGATTACAAAAAGGCTCACTACCTGGAATATTGTTCACAGCCTAGAATAAGGCTCACTACCTAAAGTAAGGACTCACTATCCAAATTCACTATATACAGGGCTACAACTTGAATGGATCACTTCCACAAAGATACAAAAGTGATGGCTTACCACCAAAATTGAACTAATGAATTACACCATTTTATGCCAGATTCATCTCTAGATGAAGCTCGGTACAGGTAGTATTGGATATCAGTAATCACTCAATAGTTTTTCTTTGATCACGCACTTATTGTCTTCACTTTCTTTTCTTATTTTGTTTTGCTATATTCTCTACCTTTTCCGCCTCTATATCCTTCCTCAAAAAACCCATATCTTCCATATATTTTCATATATCTTCTATTATATTTCATCTTCATCATTATTTATTCTAGAGAGACATTAATGCATATATATATGTATCATACCCATCAATTAGGTCGGCCAAATATCCATAGATTATTGCACATGCTAAGCCGGCCAAGGTCTTCAAATATCCAAATCAATTTTGTTACATGGTAGGAACTAGACCTAAAAACTAACATATCGAACCACATATAATAGTCATCTTCAATGAGAAATATCTTTTGGTTTATGAATCATACGTACAGTGCTTTGTTGACATCAATGACAACCATTTGATGCAATCTTCAATCTCCAACAGCCTCCCCCTTTTTTATTGATGACAACACAAGATGTGAATATACAATAATAAAAAAATTTCCAAATCTTTCATTGTTTCACATGATTATTTTCTCCCCTTTTTACATCAATGACAAAATATTTTCAAGAATATCGCATTGACTGTTCTAATTGCTTCCCCTATCAAAATCGTTCTTCACAAAAAAAATTCCTCTGACTCTTCATCTCTCCATCTCTTTATTTCTCTATCTCTCCCTTTTTATTACAAAAAGATCATCAAAAATAATTCTTTACCTCAATCCTTCTTTCTTTAAAATATTTCCTTGTATTTTTTTTTCAGTTTCGGAAGACATGTTTTCTAGGAATCCACTTCTCGCCTAATGCATAGACAAATATTGTTGTTCTTTGCTATAGAATTAATCATTTCTAGAAGACGATCCAAAATAGAAATATTATGTGTGTTGTTCTCAACATCTTCCAGGAGACCGAAAAGTTGTTCCAATCTCAACTCAGTTATCTCTTTGACTTTCCAAAAGGTCTTCACAATATTATCCCTTTTTACATGACAACAAGATCAAATTGCAAGGATTTGATCCTTTTCTTTTGTGTTCCATTGTTGTCATTAAGAACATCATATTTTTTTCCAATAGAGTTCAATTCATGCTCAATAGAATCAATTTTTATTTGGTAGTTCCCAATAGCAGTAGGCCACTGGAGACAATACTCATAAACAATGTTTACACTCTTGGTTTAGGTATTTAGCTCATTTTTACTCTCAATCAACTTCTTATGTGCATTCTAACATCTTTCTTCCATAGCCAATTGAATTTCATCTTTTTTTGTTGTTTCACCAAGTGACAGTTCCTTTAATCTATCTTCAATCTATTCAATCAATACTTTTGGTAAGATAATTTTCAATTTTCTTCGATCAAAATTGTTATGAATTATGTAAATAGCCAGAGTGTCTATAATTACATCTTGTTCCTATAAGGGTCAAGTCAACCACATATCTCCAATCTTCTTCAATCCATCAGGTTGCTCGATAATTTTTAACACTTTTTCTTTAGTGGTGTCTTCTTCATCATCATCTGTTGATACCAAATCAAGTGTTTCTGCAATTTTTGTTTCCTTTTATTCTCCCTTTTCCTTTATCTTTTGCTTCTTTATTTTCGGAGGGGAACATGAACTAATTCTTCTTGTTTTCTTCTTTTTCTAGTAGGATCTTGCTTCAGATAATATAACAGGACTGGAAACCACAGTAGAATTCCATGCATTCATTTTGATTTCAAATTATACTTTGTAGACCTTTTTCTTTTTCAACTAGACAGTTCATATATTAGTAAACTTGTTTCCCAACAGGTGTATCTGACTTCCACACAACATTTTCTTTCAACGGTAATGAATTCATAAAATACATCATCAAGCATATAACCAAAGATCCAAAGCAAAAGGGATAGTTGTCATTCTTTGTCATTTTTATGTTTTCCATCAGAATTTTCTTCATTACCTTTAGAATGAGAATTTCCATCACTTATTCTTGTGTCATCACATGGTACCTCTTATATCGGGGGCTAGATAATTTTTCTGTGATAGCTTCCCCTAAAGCCATTACTAGATTTAGTTCATAGAAGGGGCATCTGAACTGGGTGTGAATATACAAGATTCTCTGATTTTTCCTTGTTCTTGGGTTCTTTCTTTCTCCAAATCTTTACCATTTCTCTTCTCACTTCTTCTAGATTTAAGTTGTCCTTCTACTCTGGATTCAATTTCTTCCCAAATTTGTTCTTGTAGAATTTTGAAAAATGTTCTAGTTTGTTGCAAGAGTGGCACATAGCTGGTCTTTGATCATGATATTTTTTGTTCACCTTTGTCCTGTACTAGTTGGCCTTGTGTCCAAAAACATTTCATATATAACAATAACCTTGGAATGAATGAAATCTTCCACCGGTATTGAATTTGTTCATCATTGTTCGAATTCTGCATTCGGAAGATCTATGTCCAAACTTGTTGCACACATACCATTTTCTAGCAAATAATCCAATATTCTAACTTAATCTATTATGATTCGTCATACTTATGCATTTTGTTTCTCTATGTTTGAATTTATTGCATGAGTAACAAAATCCATTAAAAGATGTGTACCTTTGATTATTAGATTGTCAATTAGGTATCCTTTTGGTATTGATCCTTCTACTCTTTCCTTGATAAATACTACTTCTCCTTTGACTATTCATTTTGATGAGACTTTGGTCAATTTTTGAGCTTTTTCCTTCTTCGAGTCCTAGACCACCTTTATCCTTTGCAGGTTTTTGAGATGAAATCAATTCATCAAGTAATCTCGAGCTGATCTTGAATTTATCTTCAAAACAAATTTCCTTTTCTAGATCAAATTTAAGAGTTACTACCTCCTTTTCAATATTTTCACATTTTTATGTTTTTTGATTGACAATTTCTTTGCTTTGCTCAATTTCCAATTTCAAACTTTCTTCCACCTTTTTGCTTTCTTCAAGTTTCATCCTTAGATTTCCAATAGCCTCCTTAGCTTCTTTTAGCTCCTGATAAACTTCTTTATGCTTCAATTTAAATTTTCGGATCTGATTTCTTAGTTTATGAATATATTCACCATCTTGCTTGACATTTTCTTTCAGATATTAATTCTCAGATTTTGAGGTCTATGTTCTCAATTCTTCATCTAGGTTAAATCCCTTCATCAGTTTTTCAACTTGTCAAGATCTCCTTCAAGTTTTTAGACTTATTCCAAAGGACCTCGCTCTGATACCAATTGTTGAATAGGACAACTAAGAGGGGGGTGAATCAATTGTCACCAATATAATTGCTTTCACTATTTACCAGAACTAAACCATTAATGATTTATCTATAAATGCATAAATTGAAATTTATCGCATAAACACAGTAACACCAAATTTACATGGAAAACCAAATGAGGGAAAAACCATGGTGAGGATTAACTCACACTATAGAGAATATCAAAATAGATTACAAAAAGGCTCACTACCTGGAATAAGGCTCACTGCCTGAAGTAAGGACTCATTGTCCATAGGGCTACAACCTGGATGGTTCACTACCACAGAGATACAAAAGTGATGGCTTACCACAAAAATTGAACTGATGAATTACATCTTTTGTTCCAAATGAAGCTCATTATAGGTAGTACTGGATATCAGTAATCACTCAATAGTTTTGCTCTGATCACGCACTTACTATCTTCACTTGTTTCACTTATTATGTTTTGTTATATTCACTATATTTTCTACCTCTATATCCTTCCTCGCAAAAACCCATATCTTCCAAATATTTTCATATTTCTATTATATTTCATCTTCATCATCATATATTCCAGAGAGACATATATGCATATATATATATGTGTGTGTGTGTGTATCATACCCATCAATTAGGTCAGCCAAATATCCATAGAGTATTTCACATGCTAATTTGACCAAGTTCTTCGAATATCCAAATCAAGTTTGTTACACGATAGGAACTGGACCTAAAAACCAACATACTGGACCACATATAACAATCATCTTCAATGGGAAATATCTTTCAGTATTTACGAGTCATACATACAGTACTATGTTGACATCAATGAAAACCATTTGATGTAGTCTTCAATCTCCAACATATAAATCCTACCAATCCATCTCCTCGAGCTCAATGTACACCACCGTTAGGTAGATTATTTCAAACTAGATCACCTACTGCTCAGGAAAATAGACCATTATTCCACATTTCTGCCCCTAGAAATCAAGGCTTTGTATCTTTTAATGGAAACAATCCCTTGATTCTAGCCCAAAGAGATGATATACTATTCAATTCCTTAAATATTATCCCTCATTTCATTGGTGAACCATCCACAACTCCATACCATCCACAACTCCATAAAAACACGTCTTAGATGTGGCCAATATATTCTTTGTGCATAATTTAATATAAAATAATATGTCTATTAGACTCCTAGTTGCATCCTTGAAAGGAAAAACATTACATTGGTACAAAGTTCTGCAACCTAACTCTATTCACAATTGGGATGAGTTAGGTGAAAATATATGTAAACACTTTGATGACAAGAGCGATTATTTGTCTTTGGTAAAAAATGAAGTACTATCAAAAGGTCCCCTCATGAATTCATGAGAAAATTCAATTAAAGATTTCAAAAGACTTGGGATAGAATCCCTATCTTGATGAAACCTTCTCCAAAATATGCTTTCTTGTGTTTCTTAAGGGCTCTTAACAATGATATAGTTGTTATGATTCAACCTATGGATAGAATCACTCTACTAGGTGCATATGATATTTCCATAATGGAAAAACATGATTTGATATAGGTTGGGAAAATAGCTCCTAGGCCATTGATGCCTTTATTTTCAAAGTTTCCTCCATATCCCACACTAGCTCATATCCCAGTGGCATCTACCACTTAGCCATCTATTTCCACTACTCCTTAAAATGAACTGCATGATTTTAAGGCCTTATTTCAAAATTTTGGTATCGATTTAGTGAAAATTAAAAGGAAACAAGCCCAAAACAATAGGCCTTATCAGCCTCAAAACCAAAATTATCAACAACAAAAAAACCTTATCAAGGAAAAAACTAATGGAATCATGTTAAGCCCTTGAACAACATAAATCTAGCCTCTACAAATGTTTCCAAAGCCTTGGTCCCAATTCAAAACAATCTATCTCAAGAGTGTGACTAATATCATCCATGCAATCAACCTCACAACCATAATGCTTGTTAGAATGGAGAGTTTTTGAAAACTCTAGTGGTCCAAAATGAGACCTACCTCGGGGCAACAATATGATGCAAATCAAGAATTAGCTGCAGACATTCAACATGACTCTACATTTGTAAATTGGCACTAAGATAAGTTATGTGGTATAAATCAAGTAGTTGTTGATACATTAGTTCAACATACTAGGTCAAAAAAGAGAGAAATGGAGACAGTTGGGTAGGAATCAATCACTCAAAAACCTCAACATAATGCATATGTTGGACCAAGAGGTAGACCAATTGTTCCACAATCATATCAGCCTATTGGTAGGTACAATAGGACTATGGAGTATCTTCAAGTCACCCAAGTAGCAAAAGTGGATCTTGCAGCTCCAAAATCCCCATCTAAGTTTAGCCGACCCCCTTGCAATATAGTGGATCAAATGAAGAAGGATAGCCTGAATATTACCATGTGGGAGGCTTTGTCTATTACATCACAAAGAGATTTATTGCAACAAGCTTTAAGAGAGCACAAGCAAGCAAGTGATGTACCAAAAAAGGAGTAGAATACTCCACCAAGCAGCTTGGTGCAACCCAAAGAATGGAATTATAACAAAATCAATAAGCCACCTCCCTTGTTACACCCCAACACTTAGTTACTAGGTTACTTTACCTTCATGAGTAAATGTGATGATAAATGTAAATTGTGACCTTAATATGTTTAATACGTGAATGAAATACTGGAATATGCATTAAAATTTTATTTCTTTTGAAAGATTGATTATGTTTTATACTAATGGAAAATGTGATGAATGAATATGTATTGCAATGTGAATATGTTAATGCTTTGATGATGCAAATGAATTTTATGTGAATGGCTATCTACCTTTGTGGTGCACTAATTTGGGTGTAGGAAGGAGTTGATCCCTCAGGTAAGAGGGAGGGAGAGTATCACTCAGGAGAGGAGCTTGGTCTAGTAACCCTTAATGAGCCTAATTGAGCATACACACACTCATTTCCTTGGTCAATTAAGAGTCGACTTAGTTTGTGAAATTGGGTAAGTAATCACTAGTACAGAAACAACAATATATGATTAAAAAACTACTAAAAACTACTTATAAATGACTAAAAATGCTCATGTGACCATTAGTAGTTTATTGCAAGTCATTTATAATGTGACCAAATTGATGAATAAACTATTTTTAGTCATTTATTGGTTGTTTTTATTGATTGATTTGGTAGTATATTTAGTTGTTGATTTAGTCATTGATTTTTGTAATCTGGTCAGTCATTAATTTAGTCATTGATTTTGGTTAGTCAGTCATTTTTATTCACTAATTTCTATCGATTGGTAGTGTATTTAGTCATTAATTTTAATCATCATTTTGATCAGTTTCGTAGTATATTTAGTCATTTTTTATTCACTGGTTTCATAGGTCATATATTTAGTCATATTTATTCAATGTACATTGATTTCTATCAATTGGTAGTATATTTAGTCAATTTAATTATTAGTTGACGTCGATTAGTAGTATATTTAGTCATTTTAATTGACTGATATTTGAGGATTTAAACATAAAACACATAAATGCACATCAATCATCAATTGCACACAATAAGACGGCCATTGAGAAGGAAAAATCGTTGAGCTTTATTAAAAGAAAGGTGTTCTTATAGCTTGCACAAGTCTGAAATATCTATCTTGCTTTAAAAATTCTTAGAAATAAAGTATTACAATTTTTATTTTCAGTCACAAGACTAAAAATCTAAGTTATAATGCACAGAAATGACAAGAAAGAAACTTCTCCAAAAAACTTCTATAACAATAGAAACGTATGCTTGGAGCCCTTCAATACGAGCACACACCACTTTCATCTCTTAAAAATTCTACAATGTGGGAAATCTTCCTGGAGCAAGTTGTAACATGTAGAATCCAAGAAGGAGAGTGTTGATCTTGTCCCATATATGAATCTCTCTCCTTCAATGTAGTCAACAATAACCCTAGAATATTTTATCCTTTATATGCAATGTGTCATCTGATATGAGCAACAGGGTGTTTCCTTTCTTCCATGAATGTTTCCTCAATACAACCAAAAAAATTACTATTAGTCTCAATTCAAAAATAATAAAAGTGCATTGTATATTGCAAGTTTACAAAAGTAAGTCCAAACACATCAAAAAGATAAATCAATTAAAAAACTATAGGAGATAGATCACATCCACAGACATGGGAGAGCTATACAAAATTGGAGAAATTGGCTTGGAAAATGAAGGCAGTAGGGTATTTTCAGATTCAAGACTTTTATTTAATGTTGTGGAATAGAAGAAAAAAGAATCATTTATCTACCACCATAGTGAAAAGTTAACAAATTGAATTTGGTTTGTTAAATATGGCCCTCGTAAAAATATTAGAGTTGTTAAGAACTTTCAAGTATGTTTGATTTTCACACTACAACAATATGAGAAAACAAATATCAGAGTTGAATTTAGCAATATTTTCACATTGCAACAATATGAGAAAACAAATAATCAGCAAGATTATTATTATATAAAAATTGCTAGAATCAATAGAAATTTTAGTTCATAATAAGAATGTGAAGAGATGAAAACACAAGTTAAAACTAATACAAATATGTTCAGTGATAATGATTATTAATACCTTATGATCTTAATATAGAAGAAGTAAAAATGACTTACCTACAACGAAATACAGCTATGTGTGTCTCACCAAAAAGTAAAGTTTTTTCATCCTTGACCTTCACTTCATGTTTCTTCCACTGGCTATGGACACTATCATATTTGAACATATAGGTATGAATGTAACATAAACAATGATGAGTACTCACAAAATCTAATTATGCTAGTAGTTAGTCAATGAAATATATAAAGACTTATAGTAACATACTTCATTATGGAAAGTGAAAATCCTTCTAGGAAAAGAATTACCAAAAGAAAAGGATCAAAATATATAATGCTATGATGGACAATAACAACTTGTAACCAAAAACAATAGCATATTACATGAACAAATATTTTGGATGAAAAAGATGGAGGTGAAGAGAAGAGCGTGGGTGACAAGCAGGAAATAGGCTGGGTGTTGTTGTTTGAATGGAGCTTCAAGAGATGGAGGTGATGCAACTGAGGGATATGGAGGAGACGTTGAGGATGAAGACTCGGATGGGTGGTCTTTGGCCTCTCAATGCTGGTATCTAGCATGGTGTTGGGAGGGTGCGGATTTTGGCTCTCTTTTCCCTCTGGAGGATCATTTGGGATGGTGCAACCGGTGGCGTCGGTGGGTATTTTTCCCTCTGTTGCCAAGATGGAGGTTGTTCTATTCCTTGATTTGGGGCTGCCTACCTTGTTGTGGGAGAGCTATGTCCTCTTTGAGGAATGTTGGGTGCAGAATAGACTTATCTTTGTTCCTATTCGGCATAATAGGAAGGCTTGGTGGTTTCTCTTGCTTGTTTTTTTTTTTTTGGCCTCCTCTTGGGTGTCTTTTGCTTCTGCCTATAGCTTGTTGGGTGGTTGTTGATGTTGGGTGTTGTGGATCTTGGTGTGGGTGGAGGTTTTTTTCCCTCTTACCCTTTTTGCCTGATATTTTGTTTGTGTTGCTTTCCTTCCAGCTAGTTGGTGTGTGCTCAAGGTTCTTTGGGGTGGTTTGGGTGTTGGATGGGTATTTTCATGTTCATATTTGGTATAATATGAAGGCTTGGGTTTTTTTTATGTTGGTCTATTCTCCTTATTGGATCCTCTTGGTGTCCCTCAATCCCTTCCAGCTGTTGGTTTGGTGGCGCCCTTTTGGGGGCTCTTGCTCTTGGAGAGCTTTGCCTTTCGGTTTCCCTCTCAAGGAGTGGTGGTTTCTACTTCATTTTTGTGTTACCTCCTCTTGGTCTAAGGAGGATTTGTTTTCTGGGTTTCTCATCTTGCTAGTTTTGTTTACCAAGCGGAGTTTCCTATTGTTTGGTGTTGTGGTGGCTTTTTGATTGTTGTTTTTGCTCCCCGTTTGTTTGGGGTTGTAGATTTTTTTTGTTTGGCCCTTTGGTTGTAAACCCCCCCGAGTTGGTGATGTTTATCTTTATGCTGGGAGGTTGTTCTCTATCGATGGTTTTTTTGGGGCTCTGGTGGAAGATGCCTATTTTTTTTATGCTTTGTGGGTTGGCTTGGTTTTCTCCGTTGGCCCTTTCTTTTTTTGTCATGTGTCTTGTTCCTTCCTGTTATTTCAAGTGGCTCATGATGCTTAAGGAGGATGTGGTTTCCCTTCCTACTGAAGTCAGGTGCTGTCGGGTTTTTCAGCTTAAGTCTCCTATAGAGGGGGAGATTGTTCCTTTTGAGGTGGAACCCTCTTCTATTAAGGTGAAGGTGGTAGTTGTCTTGTTGAGGTTGAGATTTGGTGGGCAAGAGCATAGCGATTTTGGTGGGAAGGTGTTCCTTTTGTTCCTCTCTACTAGAGGGGAGCCCTATCCTTTAGAGGTGGAAGTTGGGATGGTTGATCGAGTGGGACGGTCTTGTAGGGAGGCAAACAAGTACTTTGTTTGTCTGGATTCAGTTTTGACTGATGAGCAGATGCTTTGTGGTAGATTGGTTGTTTCGATGCCTGACTATTTCAGGAGGTTACTATTGTTTGTGATTAAGGGTCTGATGGTGTCTTACACCATCATGTAGATTATCTTTTTTGGCTCTGGGGTGTCTTCCTTGAGCATCTAGTTTTATAATGTCTAGCAGATGTAGGCGGGTTATGTTGTATCTAAAAGGATTACTAGTCCCAATTAAAACTAGGATGTTAAAGGGTCTCTTGCCCTTTCTTGTCTGTTAGATGCAGTGTGTGTAGTCTTGATCTATCTTTAATGGTTGTTGTGGGGCTACTGATGGTTTATGATGTATCTTAATTGTAGCTTTCCTTTCTTTGTTTTGGGTTCAAGGCCCCAGCAAAACCCATTTTTTACCCTTAATCAAACAACTTGTAACCAAAATTTTCCACTATTTCTTACTAAAGATTAAATAACTTCTAGTTGACATGAGACATTTACCACAACATGAGGTCTTTTGGAAAATTCTATTGCCTATTTCATCATGTCAATACCCTCAATAATCTAGTAGAATTAATCCACATCAATGCCATGATAATTCCCATAATGATCTAGACCTAGCTTGCAAAAATAAATTTTGGGTGGTTCATCAAAACAACATTCAATACAAAAAAAAAAGTTTATCATATAGATCAATATTACAACATTGTAAGATAGTCCTCAAAATTTTCAATAAACTCTCAATCAAAATATAAAGTTACCATTATTTTTCAATCCATGTTGAACTTGACAACAATGCCATTTATTATGCTAATTGAAAGAATTCAACAATAATACATGTGATTTGGTCACATTATCCTTAAAATAAAACTTAAAATGGTGTATTTATTTCAATTATACATGCATATATATTATACATAATTTTATCATTTGGACCAAAAATAAAAAACTTCATGTGTAGGTCATCACAAAATACATGCAAAATCTAAACAGCTAATTGTAAAGGAGCGAATTTGCACCCCTTACACAAATTCCCCTTTTATAAACCCTTCCACACTTTAGAAAACCAAATTTGGAGGCTAAATTCCACACAATTTCACTACCTTCATTCCACTTGGTGCCTGTTTGAGCGTCGGCAGAGGAATAATTTTCGGGGATGCCCACGCGACATACAGACGTATGCACGACATGCTTACATCCCTGGAAAATTCCTATGGCTAGAGCCTGTAGAGGCATTACACTTCCCATTGGGGGTCGACCTATAATGCTCCCTTCGACTGATCAGCCTGAATATGGTTGTTTTCTTCACCTCTACTTCAAATTCATTCACTCTCATCCCATGGGGATATCTTCACAATCCTCTTCATTCATTCAAGACTCTAAGCCTTCGATTCATCTCACTTGACTCTTCATATTCTCTAGGCATTCAATCCATCACTCTCAAGCAACACTTTACACTTCACAATAGAAACATCAACACTCTATCAACTCAGTAGAGCAAGTGTGGAACAAACACCATTGTAGTAGGGGCTTGAGTCCTCTCATTTTCTCCCCCATTATCCTTGAGTTCTCTTAGTGGAGGTGGTAATATTTCCACTCCTCTCCTCTATTATTTGGTTGAGTAGCATAACACTTTTTTGTAGTGTTTTTTTTTTCTTTATTTCACTTCTTTCTTTATCAGACTTTTCTCTCTATCTATCTTGGTTGTTTGTGGAGGTGGGAACACCAAAACGGGGGTTTGATTGAGGCAAACCCCTATACAGCCCCAACAATTTCTCTCTCTCTTGTGTGCAGGTATTGAAGACATTCACGTGTTGGAGGCTTCATCGCTTGCACAGTTGTAAGCATTTTCTTTCTATCTCTTCTCCTTATCTTTATCATTTATCATTTATCATTTACTTTACTATATTTTAGCTTTATCATATTTTGTCATTTTCCCACATTCGAGAAGTTCTCAGCAATTGGAGTTGTATTCATTTAGCCATTTTTTGAGGAGCATAAACCATTAACTACGAGGGAAGCATGCGACTTACCTGATGATTATACACAAACCTTTGTTGATGTCAATGGTGTCCAAGACATTGATAATAAGAAAAAGGAAATGAAGCTGAGGTGTTCACAAACCCTAACTATCGGTGATGTCAAAGGCATACAAAACACAAATATTTTGGACACAAACTCCCATCTACGATTTTTATGATAAACTTTATTTTCAGTCCATACGATATGCCAGCATGCCTCAAGGACTCCAGCTCATCGCGTTGTCATTCATATTTTGTGGTGTTGTCCTCTAGCTGAAAGCTTATCAGTTTGTCTAGAGAATCTTTGTGACCTGCTCTTTCCAATGCTAGAAATTTTGCATTGTTCCTCGAGGTAGTTTTGGAAAATTCACCATGTTAGGCTCTCTGAGTGAAGAGAACTTGTGAGTAGTGAATCCCCCTTCTCTATATTTTGGTGAACTCGACGTGAAGCAAAAAACTAGGAATTTATTTACCCCTACTCGGCAGGGTCATAACTTTTGACTCGGTGCTCGAGATTTAGAACCTTTTGCACTGTTGGAAAGGTCTCCTAGAGAACTAGTTCAATCCCTAAAATATTATGCCATCAGCTATCAAATTTTATAGACTGACACAAGTTGCAACCTAAAATTCCACTTTGAAGACCTCTAAAAATGCAAATTACTAGAACATAGAAAATACCAAAAAATTGTAATGAATTCAATATCTTCTTTTATTAGCTCGGTATTTAATTTTATTCAAAGTGTTAATGATGTTCCATTTCATGCATGTGATGGTGACTTGTCTTTACCCATGTCACTTGATATCTTTGATCCTTCTCACAAAATTCCTCTTGCTTCGAAGGATATCTTGTTGCAAGAAGATGAAATCATTGATACCTTTCTTAATGTTACTCTACCTTCCTTTCCTTCCAATGCACTCTCTTCTAGAGATGATGCATTAGCTCATGATGAATCTCCTTCCATATTTGATCATGTTTGGATCAATTTAGAGAATATGTCTTTATGTAATTATTCTACTAGTTGTTATGATTCTGTAAATGTAATCTATGTCTCTATTGCCCCTCAAAGGCCTAAGAGACTAGTCATTTATGTGACTCCATCTAGTCCTTCTCCTAAAAAAAAATTTTCTATTGATAGTGTTCCATTTGATAGTGATTCTCTTGATCCTTATATGGCTCCCTCTTACAGAATGGTAGCCCATACGTATAAGAATAGAACGAATAAATAGCGAAGCCTTCCTCAAGCACCTAAACCCATGACTAAGGCACCCAATGATTACAATCTTGTCAAGCAACCTCAAGTTACTCTAGCTAAGATCTCACTGTGGTACTTGCTTTAGTATACTCTATTTTATCAAGGTATGCTTCAAGAATCCTTGCAAAATATCCTCTTTCCTTCTTCCACTAGGCCAGCAAATGTTGATGTGTTGATAGCTAATATTCATGCAAATTCACAAAATATTACGTTCTATCTATAGGAACTCCCGCCTTTAGATGTACAGAAGCAAGAAAACCCTTTGATTATTATAGTTAATATTAATAAAATTGGTATTAGACGTACTCTCATTGATGTCAATTTGGTACTCAATGTATGTAGCATTGATCTATTTCCTAAGATTAATATTGATCCATCTCTTAATGCTTCTTCTATTGACATTACTAGGTTCAATAATGTTGGTCGACAAGCCTTAGGAATGATATTTTTTCTTTTGATATTGGGACCCATTACAGTACCTACCCTTGTATATGTTATGTTATAAAAATCACCATATAACCTTCATCTTGGTAGACCCTAGATTCATGCTATGGGTGTAGTCTCGTCTACCTTGCATAAATCTATTAAGTTCATTGCTAACAATAAAATAGTCAAGGCTGACCATGATGCTATGCACTTATGTGAGATGGTAGTTGCCATTTATGTTTTGGTTGTGCCTAATCTTATTCCTTCAGTTTCTTCCAATGTGTTGATGTTTAATCTAGCAATACCTACTACAAAGGATACTCTTGAGATAAATGTCCCTGAAGAAGATCCTTCTTAAGCAAGAAATATTAATTTTTATCCTTCTACTTCTCAAAGAAATGCATGTCTTGGTGATGATTAGAGTTCTCTAGACTTTACAAAATCCTTTTTTGGAAAATGTAAGTTGACTCGATCTTCTTAGACCTCCCAATAACATCACTTACACCCACCATCAAAGATGACTATTCTTCTATATCGCGAAATAATGTGAATGGGAATTGTAATTTTCTTAGTGTTTATTCTCCTTCTAAGGAAGATGATTATGCTTTTGCTGAAGAGGATAATGTTGGTAGTCCTATTAGAAAGGATGATGGTGATCCCATAGAAGAGTATGATCCCCCTTGATGGAATAATACTCTCTATGTAGATCCCCCCTCTTCTCATGATTTGCAAACACGTTATGGCCCTGGCTTTAAGCTTGTATCTAAGTATGGCTATGATCGTAAAGGTTGTGAGCATAATAAACAAGGCATTCAAGTCCCTATAGAATTTGCACCTCGTAAGCATAATTTGGGACTTGGTTTCTCAAATGAACAATCTGAATGGAAACCATGGTTGAATGTTGACATGATGTCCACTCAACCTCATTCTCATGGATTGGTCTATCCTCCTTTGTCTTCAATCTTCCTATCTTCTCCTTGTGAGCAATCAAAATTTTCTCTACAAGAGAAAGGGTTGCTTCCTTCAACTTATTCTTTATCTGAGCAAGAGCGTATTTTGTTGTGGCTCCTTAAATCATGCTTAATTACTCTTCCTCCTCCTAAGATATCTCACAAGAATGATAAAGAAAAACATTCTTTTTGTGCATACCATCGAGTGTCTGGCCATTCCACTAGTGAATGTAAGGCCTTGAAGGATAAAATACAACTTCATGATTCAAGTGTCATCACTCATTCATTTGTTGATGCACTTGCCTCTTCTTCACATGACAAGTGATATTGAGGTTTACCTCTATCTTGCTCTAGAGTATCTTACATGGTTCTCCTCCCCTATATGTTGGGGGTAGTGATAACTTGGTCTAGAGATGTGTGTCCTTCTTAAGGACCCCCTCTCTTCTCTATGTCCTTTAATTTAAGTGTCCCTTGAGTGGAATCTCTTCCGTTTGAAGGGTTCCCAAGGGATCCCTTTGAATTTTTTTATCTCAAATAAATTCCATGGTGTCGAGCTTAGGGGCAGCCTAGCTAGACCTATTTCATATCTTTGCATCTAGCTTGGTGGTAGCCTGACTAGACCTCACTTTTCAAATAGTGTGTCCCTTGAGTGGACCCCTCTTCCTTTTGAAGGGTTCTCGAGGGACCCCTTTGAAATTTTTCCAGCTTGTCGATGGTCTATGTGACTGTTTGCTTACTTGCCTATGTGGCCACTTCCTAACATGTTCTATCTACAGGTAAACATGTTGCTTTACAGGTGTGCTCATGAAGCCTCTTTTTGACTCTACGAAGTCCTATTTTCTCAGTTTCCTTCATGTGAGATTTCTTGGAGGATACCTTCCTTGCAGGTTTGTGGGTCTATAAGGCACTTTTCTCAGTTTCCTTCATGTGAGAGATCTTGGAGGATACCTTCCTTGGAGGTCTATGGGTCTGTAAGGCACTTTTCTTGATTTCCTTCATGTGAGATCTCTCGGAGGATACCTTCCTTATAGGTTCATGGACCTATAAGGCACTTTCGTTCTTTAGCTTCATAGTTATGTGGAGCTATGAAGTCATTTTCTCATCTTGCACTCTCAAGTTCGCCAAATCGTAGTCTTCTTCCTCAATAGTTCAAGTATACATTTCTAACCCTACCACTTCTCCATTCTACTTTATCAAAGAACTCATCATTATTCATGCTCACTAAAGTGGGGCAAAAATGTATAGGAGTGAATTTGCACCCCTTACGCAAATTCCCCTTTTACCCTTCCACACTTTAGAAAACCAAATTCAGAGGCTAAATTCCACACAAGTTCATTGCCTTTGTTCCACTTGGCACTTTTTTTGAGTGTTGGTAAAGGAATAACTATTGGGGACGCCAGTGTGGTGCGCTTACGTCCCTGGAAGATTCCTATGGTTGGATCCTATAGAGGTGTTACACTTCCCATTAGGGGTCAACTTGTAACATCCCCTTTGGTCGACCGACCTGAATATGGCCATTTTCTTCACCTCTACTTCAAATTCATTCACTCTCATCCCATGGGGATCTCTTCACAGTCCTCTTCCTTCATTCATTCAAGACTCCAAGCCTTTGATTCATCTTGCTTGGTTGTTCACATGCTCTAGGAATTCAATCCATCACTCTCAAGCAACACTTTACACTTCATAGTAGAAACATCAACACTCTATCATCTCAGTAGAGCAATTGTGGAACAAACACCATTGCAGGAGGGGCTTGATTCCTCTCATTTTCTCCCCCATTAGCCTTGATTTCTCTTGGTGGAGGTGGTAAGCTTTCCACTCCTCTCCTTTATTATTTGGTTGAGTAGCATAATACTATTTTATAGATCTTTTTTATTCTTTCTTTCACTTCTTGCTTTATCATACTTTTATCTTGGTTGTCTGTGAAGGTGGGAACACCAAAATAGGGGTTTGATTGAGGCAAACCCCTATAAAGACCCAAAAATTTCTCTCTCTCTCTTGTGTGCAGGTATTGAATACATTCACATGCTGGAGGCTTCATCGCTTGCACAGTTGTAAGCATTTTCTTTCTATCTCTTCTCCTTATCTTTACTATTTATCATTTACTTTACTTTATTTCAGATTTATCGTATTCTATCATTTTTCCACGTTTGGGAATTTCTCAACAATCGGAGTAGAAGTAGTCATTTAGCCATTTTCTGTGATAAAATTTCTTTTTCGTCTATAAGAGATGCCAGCACACCTCGGGGACTCTGACGCGTCGCACTGTCATCTGTAATTTGTGTTGTCATCCTCTAGCCGAAAGCTTGTCAGTTTGTCCAGAGAATCTCTATGACTTGCTCTTTCCAATTCTAGAACTTCCACGTTGTTCCTTGAGGTAGTATAGGGAATTTTTCCCTGTGAGGCTCTCTAAGTGAAGAGAAATAGTGAGTAGTGAATCCCCCTTCTCTACACTAATATTTAAAAAAAAATATGTAAGCATTAAAAACTAACTTGATGATAACAAGAGGTAGAGGGGATAAATAAGTCCATGCACTAGGGATTGCATAGTGTCTCTCTCTCAGTACTCTCTATAGTCACCATTGTAGAGGTGGTTTTTTATCTTCCTCTAGGTTAAGGTACCCTTGACAGCCTCATAAAACGTGTATCACAATAATTATCAAGAATAAGAACCACCATGACAATGTTTCGCGCTATGGAACCTTTAGTGCAAAAATTTATCTTATAACTAACCTCAACCATGTTCAAACTGATTTTTGGTTTACAAGATATCCCTTAAACAATGATGATGAAAATGAATTATTGAAGCCAACAAATCTACTTTGAAAACTTTAAATATTTGAAGATCATAGTGAGGTTTCCTTTATATATATATATATATATATATATATATATATATATATATATGGTAATATGATTGTCATAGTAAATAAATAAACCATTTGTTATTCATTTCTTGATACATTTTTTCAAATGTATGGTTTACCTTAACAATTATCAGGCTAAGACCATTAAGAACAACATGAAATTCATATTTGCATAACTTGTTAAACCACAAAACATATTATAGACCAACTTTCACTTAGAAAGCATTGGTCTTCACATAAGGGTCTTTTTCAATTTAATGACTGCCAGACAGGACCCAAAGAGAATTTAAAACAGGTAAAACCACGTCAGTCATATGGGTTGTACATAAATGAGATGTATCTAACAGTCCTAATTGTACTGTAGGAAAATGCATACCCTTGCATTTTCACACTTGTTTGGGCCCGCCTTGCTTTATTTATCCTCATTTATGGCTTAATTGGTCATATTTTGTGTCCACAAGCCCTATGAATTACATCTCTTTTTTGGCTAATCCCGACATTCTCCAATGCATAAATGATAATCTAATAATCTCATTTGTGTATCCCTGATTTTTGGGTTGGGACTAAAATGCCACCTAGGGTGTCTTTGTCCCCCAAAGGTCTCAGGACCTTGATTTTGAGGCATCTTAATTGGGCCCCTTTTTGGTGTATGTGCCCCAAGTCTCATGACTTGGAACTAAGACACCACCTAGGGAATCTTAGTCCTCTTTGAGTCATTTTCGGGATTTAATTTCAAATTTTGGCAAGATTTAGCCTCCTTTATTCAATGAATTCATATGTCGGCTTGGTGTGATATAATTTTGGGATATTAAGCATAAGTATAAATACAAGGTTCATTCATTCATTTCTCATTAAGTCTTTTGTAAGAAAATTCATAATATCAAATTGAGTTCACAAGAGCATTCAAGAGCAATTCTATCAAGCATTTGGAGCCATCATCAAGATTCAAGCATCATATCAAAGAGCTTCTTGCATCATGTGTGTTGTTGTGCTAACATTTGTGATTTAGGGTTTTGATTCAAGCAAGCAATTCAATTCCATATCTTTGGTTCAAGATACTTGTTCATTGCAGCCATTTCACACAAGTTTGTAGACTTTACAAGGGTTTGGTGAGTCGTAGCATTACATGTTGTTCATTCACCATTTCCCTTCATTACTTTATTTCATTGCAAGGTTTAATTACCAACAATGGGTTTTACAAAGGAAAACCCCCATTCACTAACAAACAACAAATTTTTCCCATCTTTCATATTTGTGATTGCAAGTTTAGGTTGAAGTTTTGAAGATCATTTGGAGTGAAAAGTTGTAAAAGTTACAAAGTTGCATTGAAAAGTTGTCATCTTCATGGAAACTCACCTACAGGCCAAATCCGGAAGTTCCAAAACCTGAGATCGGAAAGGAAGCAAGTGCAGACCTTGGATCTCAGGGTCACATTCAGAGTTTTCAGAAATTCAGAATGAGACTAATACACCACCTTGGGTGTCTTAGTCCTCCCAAACATATTTTTCAAAGATTCCTTCAGATCTAGTTTCAGCATTCGAAGATTTTGTATTTACCCCAAAAAATAGCAGTAGGACTAATATGCCACCCAAGGCATCTTAGTCCTCCATAGCATATTTTGGCAGCTTCTTTGCATTTCTAGAATCCTCACAACATCTCCAAACTTCCCAGGTACACATGTCTTATCTCCCTGTTGCATAATTTCATTATTTTCATATCTCATTTAGCTTGCATAAGTAGGTTTTGTAGGTTGAGTGTTCATTTGTATTTTCCAAGCGTTTTCTTGGTGGTGAACCCCTTAAAGCTGAAAGAACCCCCTCTTAGGTCCTCCTTATTGCAAATTGACTCACCTTGTGAGGTTGCTAGTCAATCCAATTAGGACTCTTAGGAAATCTTTGAATGATTAGTTGGAGAAAGAGTGACATTTTATATGCCCATTTTCAGCATTAATTATTAATTACGCTTTCCAATAATCAAGTTTCTAATAACATGCTACTAATAATAGACCTTCGATTGTTAACAAAGCATATTTGCAATATCCTTAACCAGAGATATTAAGGTGAGGTAAAGGTTTATTAGAGGCATTTCATACATATGACAAGTTTTATTAAGCATCACAGTGACAAGGTTGTCTGAAGAACATCCATTATAGCACGCCCATTTCATTCTCTAATGGACAGATATCTCACTAGAGCAATTAATGAAGCTCACCATAATTTTATTAAATAAAAATTATGTGAAAGCAAAAAAAATTTTGGAAGCACAGACAAGGCAAGCAAACTATTTCAAAAAATTCCTCAAAGAAATGTGATCTCACCCGCATCACCACAAGGCCCGGCAACAAACCGTGTGGTGTTTCAGTTGATGCTTTGTGCATAAATTCTTCATTATTGAATTTTGTGCAAAAACATTTGTGAAGGCTTTGGTGATTCGAAGTGGAACTTGAAAATAATAATATTGAGATGAGCTAATAATATTGTAGTTTCTAAAACAAATTTACTCACTTTGATGGCATATAAACTATGAGAGATATATTTTGTAAGATTTATTCAATAGACCTAAACTTTTAAAGTTTCTTTGGTGAAGGTTAAGAGAAAATCCAATTCAACGTTCATTTCCCATAAATCAAACTAAATTGCATAACAAGTGAAAACTATGACCTTGTTAACATTCCATATCTTGAGTATTGAATGGTCGATTTCTTCCAGAGCATTGTGAAAAACAGTCTCTTGTGGGAAGAGCATAGTGGCAGCATCAAAGAATTGACCCATTTGGCAGCGCGAATTTTTTAATAAGGTTAAAGTTATGCTCTCTCAACTATCACTTACATAGACAAGACCTCCACAGATCGGCTTTGGATGCAGCATGGAAGTAAGCATTGTAGTGATTTGACTGAAACATATCCCAATTAGGGTGTATGAATTGCCCCATCCACAAACTGTTGTAAGCACAATGCACCAAATGAATACCTTGAAGAAAAAATCCATCTTTTGGGTTCCTTGGGTATGGCCCATTTGGATCTTTATTCCAGAAGTCATCTCCTATAACAACACCTAAAAGATCAAGTTTTAGTTTACTACTATCTTAGGGATGTTATCCATATTGTTGCAAGGATGATTAACATTGGGGATTGTACTCTTTTAGCTAGTTATTTTAATGGATTCTCCAATATTGTGGGTGAAATATATTTGGACACCTTTCTATTTTTTGGGTAAGAAAAATCTCATTTGAAAGGAGTTGAGAGTTCATCTTGTCTAAACTAAGCTAGCTATACTCTTGATCAAATTATACCGATTTTATTCATTTATGAATATTAATATAATATTTCTCTACCTTTTGGTAATATGAGGTTGAACTATTTAAGGTATGAAATCACAATAATAAAAATTTCAAACTATAAACTAGAGTAACAACTAAGCTATGGGTGATTTCATACCATTTTATTCATTTGTGAACACTAACTTAATTTATCTCTTTCATTAATATAAGGTTTAGCCAATAAATCTACAAGGAAATCATAGCACTAGAAAATTTGAACAAAAACTGCATAGTGAACATGTAGTGAGCCTCCTGATGACACTTTTATTTTAGTTGTTTTGAGACATTGCTAGTAGTTAGATCTTTGACATTATGTTATTTCAATGCTTTACATCATGGTTTACATGATCGGTTGTGAAACTCAGTTGATGATACACTTTATTTTATGATGTGATGTTTACTTTCATGAGATGACATTTTATGATGATGATATTATGTTAGTTATATGTTTACGTTAGTTGGTGAAGGAGAAAATTTAGCAATACTCATCAGTGAGTGCCCTGCTACATCGCAATTCTTCTTCAAGGTGTGTTTTCATATTTATATATGTTTTCCGATTAATCGTGCAGTGTTATGCAACTTTCAGGTACAAGCATCGACTCCACCTGTTTTTCAGGTCTGAGCGTGCCATGACCCAATGGTATTATCGATGGGAGATAGACTTGTCCTATGTCCTTAGCCATCGTTCTGAAAAGAATGAGTATCTGTCGCTACCCTCATGTCATGTCATGTCATATGTTCATCGTGTGCTTGTAGTCGTTTGTTAATGTTGAGTTTTTAATGCATTTATAATGTTAATTTGGATTATTCTAATGTTTTAATTAAAATAGTAATGTTGCTTTATTGATTTAATGAAATAATTGAATTAGAAAAGTTATTTTTAGTTTATTATGTGATTAAATTGAAATTTTGAAATATCTTGTTATCGAAAAGATTATTTAATTGTAAATTGAGTTGATTATTCATTTTGAACATTTTCAAAAATGGAACTAATAGTTATGATTTAAAGATTGTAAATATCTTATTTAATCAGTTAGTGTTTATTAAATTTAACTGATGCATGTGTTGCATGCTAAACTAAGAGTTAAAGTTGTGGCTTTTAAAATTGGAAAAGGATATAATTTGAAAGGAGGATTCTTTTTCACACACGGCTTTTCGATTTTAAAAAAGTGGGAAGAAAAATATTGTTTCTCACATAATTATATTTTCTGAAATTTTGATTTGGGATTGATTAGAGAAGCTGAAAATTGTTGTTAAATACAACGTTCACATTGTGGAAATTTTAAGGTTTGAAATTGCTGAGATTTGCGATGGTCGTTCTTTGTTTGTGGGGAATCACTCCTAGGTTCTTCTCTTTTAAAATTTCAAGTTAGTCTGTTGTAATCTTGTTAAACTTTTGCTGTAAAATTCCGTCTGAGAGTTTTTGTGAAAATTTGGTCTTTGAACCCTGCTTGTACTCGAAGAAAACATTTATACCAGTATTTTGGAAATCTTCACAATAGAAAATTCAACCTAACAATGAATAGATAATCAGATATAAAACGGAATCGCCTCCAGATTTATTGATAGAAATATCGTCTTTTGTGCGGCTTGTAAGTTCTTGTTGTCTTCAGTCACTAATCCAACTTTTCCAATTTTGTAAACAACATTCAATATTTTGAATGTGTTCTGTGTTTAGATAAAATTTTACACCTAACCTTGATTTTCAACTCACTACGTTAGGGTAGTTGTTAATCCTCCAAATCTTTTACAAATTAGAACACACCTTACCAAGCGCTTTACACAAATTTTGCATCATATCATTGTGTTAATCTTGTTTTGTTGAATACCATTTCTTATATTTATGTTGGGTTCATGTCATTAACTTTTATACCACCGGTTGTCACTATCATGATATTTTCTTTTATGAGTACTGATCTCCTTATGTCTGTCGGCCCTGGATAAAATTTTTGAACCAAACTTTGCTTGATGACACAGTCATTGTGTGCATATATTTATGCTATTATTCATATAAGACTATGCTTTTATCCTTGGATGTGTTGGTCGCATATGGTAGCAAGGTTGTCTGGGTCGGTGATAAACTGTATGCTAGTAATATGTAATTGCCTTCTTGAACTACTGTCACTCTTCGTTATTCTTAGCATGTGGTTAAGCTATCCCTTGTCTTCTTGCATGGTTGTGAGTGATTGTCTACTGATGGTCGCGACCCTGTAGTTACCTAGCCTTGATCTTTCTTTTTTTTAGCCGTATACTCAGTCGACCCAGCCCTAGTTAGATCTTTATGTAAGTATCTTCATTGGTCTCTACTGCTAAACAAATGGAAATCAAGCCATAGTCTTAGTTTGCAGGTTGCATGCAAGTGGTTATAGCCTGAGTCGTTAGTTGTATTCTTTTGGTTTGAGGTCGATAGAAATTGTTGAGTCAGGTAACTCCCATCAATGATCATTATTTTCACTTTATCATCCATGCTTTAGGTATTAGGTTGCTTTATTAAACCGTGATCTTGGTGTTATCTTTGTTGTCTATGTTGCATGCATGTGTGTAACTAGGAGTCTTTGCATTCTTTCACTCCTTGGTTAGGGTCGGTGAATTCCCTAACATAGGTTGATTCATACTTATCAGCATAAGTATAAATTACGTGGTTAATTTAGTAATTATAATGTTTAGGTTAGTAAAAGCAAAGGATTTTTTTGCAATTAAATCTTATTATATTTATAAGTGGAATAAATAGATTTATCTATAGTGTCTATTATAAGTTGTGTATAATTTAAATTCATTTGTTAAATGTAAATAAATATATTAACATTATTTGATTAAATTGTAATTTGAAAATGGGCACTTTTCAATACTTAGAATTAAAAACATTATTCTATTAATATTATTGTTCCTTTGAGTCTCTTTTGTAATAGAGATTAGTTTAAGTATAAAACAATAATTGTAATGGCATGATAATTTTATAAGGAAAAGTAATTATAGAATGTGTTAGTTAATAAAAAGAAATAAAACAGTGTTATGTTGATTATTTTATTTTATTATAATTGGTGTGTAAGAATTTTGTTGATGAAAGTTATTTTTTTTATGCTTAGTTTTAAACAATTGTTACTGTTGAGAATAAGGGTTAGTATGATAGGTATCTTCTTGATGAGATGTTTATAAGGATGGGGTTAAAAATTAATTAATTAATGATAGAACCTTGTGTTTCCTCATTTTCTTATAAATGATTATACATTGTATTGATTTATGAGATAGTATGGAAAAATTATTATAATTGTAAGTAGGTACTTATGGCTTATTACTCTTTAGTTTTACTATATGGGATGGTAATATACCATTGATGTCTTTAAATAAAAATAGTGGATTATGCTCATGGAGATGTTTTTGATTGGTGTTATCCCTACTTTGTTTTGAGATGGTTTTAGAATTATTGTTTCCCGGAGGCTTGGAGAGTGTTGTTATTGTAATGAAATATGTTTGAAAATTGTGAGGATATAGACCATGCTTGTTATGATCCCATTGGTATATTGATGTTAATGTCAGCTCTAAGGTCATGGAGTCTTTTTGTAATGGTGTCTTCTTCGCCATGCATGTTATATCAGTAAGGTTGTTTATTGGATTGATTGATTATAAGTCCATGTGTAAGAAGTCCATGTTTCATGCATAATTTCCTTCTTGTTGTAATATTTTTATGGAGTTGTACCTTAGGAGGAGTGGCTTCCGTTAGGGGCTGAACCTAGAAGAGGTTGCAGGGGTAACCTTTTTGAAGTATGTTAACAAGTGATAATTAAAACAAGTTTGTAGGGGTTTGGGTAGTTTAATAAACCTTACAAGATAATGTTTACCTCACCTTGTTCTTTAACGCTCATTTAGGTTAAATCAAGATGAGAAGGCCTGGAATGGCATCTTGAACACTTCACCTTCTTGAGGAGTGATTCGAGGTCACATAGTATGTATAGGGGCCGAAAGTTGTAAGAGGTTGCCAGGGTAACTCTGATAGAGGGTCGGTAACCTAGGAAGGCTATCTAGGGTAACTTATCGCGTATATGTGATGACACTCTTATCCTAGTACACTTAGTGATATTTTGTATTCGTGTATCACCTCTAGGAGTTTGTAATTTGTCTGGTACTGAGTTGTCATGTGAGTCAACCATGTGAATGTATTGTTCTATGTGAGGTCAGTTTGACTTGAGGACTTGTTCTATCTCCTAGCACGGGGGGTGGGATTTCGAGCTCCACACGGTTGGGAGGAACATGCCACATTCTCCATTGGGTCCCCTACAGGTGTGTTTTACGTGACAGGTTTCCTTGGCTAGATCCAGATTGCATAGTGGTCTCGAAGCATAGTTATTTGGATGAGTCATGGTGTGGTCGCCTTATTTTCTTCATCTCATTCTTCATTGTATTAGACTCATGATGTACATGAGATTCCTTGTATCGATACTCGTATTATTCGAAGAATTGTAGTAATCTCAATTCTTGTATGTAACTCTTATTGTATACATATATCTAGTCATGACTTCTCATGAGTTTATTTGAATATGGATATTGTTGCGTTTGGTTGTTTTTGCATAGCAGCGTAGTTGTGGAACCCTGAAATGTTTATGGTTGTTGTTGTCACATGTTATCCATTTTTTTTTTTAAACTATTTTGTTGTTTATGTGAATGTCATATCATTTTCTGGGTTACACGGCAGGGCATTACAGAACAACCCCAGTCTTTGTACATTGCAAACTAAGAAGGTGAAGTACGAAATCATGCTATTTTTTTTAGGATGATGGCATTTCAAACCTAGGTTGAAGGAAAGACTATAACCTTATGCTTCCAACCACAAATATATCAAAGGGTAGTGAGTATTTTTTTGAAGATTGATAACAAAATGGTAGTGAGGATCAACCTTTAAGGTTTCAAGACCAATCAAGCCCTAGATAATGCCTCAAGTGTGGAAATCTAATAGTAGTAATGATAAACAAAGTGATGGTCATAGCAATTTATATTGTAGTCATACTCAGTTTTAGGATAGTCAAAACACTTTCGTGGTTGACTATGTATAAGAGGCCAATGTATGCATCATAGGTTGGTGATGGTCCCACATCATAGTGACTATGCAGGAAGATACAAATGATAGTTGAAAGGTATATGGACGTAGAAATTTTTACCCTTGAGGAAAGCAGTGAGTATCATATCAAGCATATACACTATGAAAGGTAGTCATGATGGGAAGCTACATGATTGCAATTAGGTAGAGAAATGGAAATATTTTAGCAGTGTAAACCTTGTGTTTGAACCATGACATTATATGTAAGGAGACTATGAAATGAAATTGCAGGATCAGGGTTAGAGGTAACTCATGCATAAGTCTTCAATCAAATCATTTTTCACTGACACCCAAAAGACCCTTAGAGCCAAGAAAATAGTCATGATTTGGAATGCTTTAGGAAAAGTGAGTTACCACCCTATTTTGAATTCATCATGGGATCATAGGTGGTAGTTTAATATTTTTTATAAGAATATCTATGAGTGGAGGTTTCAGGGAACTATTCACATTTTATGATGGGTATCCAAACCTTGAGCACTAAGTGATAGTGTATAATACAATGTTGAGTGTGAAGTGCAAGGATAGAAAATAGACCTTAACAAGGCTCTTTATATCAAATGTGGAAAATTAAAAGGTATTGATGGTAATGACAGAGGTGTCAATGCATGAAGATGAGTGATGAAACAGTCACGGGTATTGAAGGTAATGGTGAATGTAGTAGTGTTTCGTTAGGGACTGTCCATTCAAGATAAAAATTACTTGAATAACTAGAGGTTGTGCATGTGGGAAACTCCAATCATGTCTCATTATTCAAGTTCCTCTCTTAGGTTTATTTTACGGAGTTCATCTTGAGTATCTTTGCCTTCCTTCCTGAAATGAACAATTTTTAGTATGTTTTATACTATATTGATAGTTTATAAATAAAAGTAATAATTGATATGTTTAAATACCCAACATGATTGGTAAATTAACATAAACAAATTTTATTGTTTACCAAACCCTAGGATAGACAGTCAAATCACCTTAAGATGAGGAGTCGTAGCTATAAAGGTTGCTAAAAAGGACAATCAACAAGAGCACAAGTTTTGAAGTCATCTAATGTAAGGATAGTTTTCAAACCTTAAATGATAGTGATTAAATTCATACAATGATGAGAGGGACTATCCTTTAATGAATAGAGAATCTTTTAGGATAGATTTATCAAGGGCATATCCATACCTCAAGAGGTACAATGCCAAGAAAGGGGCAACTAGTAGTCAAATAGTGATTTTGAATGGAGGATTATCTGCAAGTCTTGCATAGCTTTGGAGATTATAGGAACTATCTTGTTGAACAATCACCTAGGATATTTTTTCATTTTTATGAAACTCTTTCAAGTTTCATGGATATATTAGGTTGCATTAACATTAACTCCCCCAAACATTCATCAAAATAGTGGTTAAGGGAGGCCAAAATCCAAGATTGAGTGATAGTTGGAGGTGTAATAAGTGTTTTGGTTCTTGTAGGAATAATAATTTCTCCTATATAAATTTATTCAACATGTAGCAAGAGGATTTCAAGTAGGTGTTTGAAGACTTTATTTTCAGGACCATCTGTAAAGAGCAGCAAACCTTCAAACACAGTGCTATATACAGGATGACTCATGACAGTATGCACATAATATATAGTGAAACCTATGTAATAAAGGGGAAAGACTTTATAGAGGATAAATATGAGACAACAAGACTCCAAGGAAGATCATGATTATGAAGCTTGAAGAGGAAAACCACCTTTTAGAAATGATAGTGAAAGTGCTCCAAAAGGGGTTTTAATGCTTAGAAAAATATCACTCTAGTGGACAGTCAAGAGGATCATGTCAAAGTAGAATCCAAAGAAGATGAGTATAATGACGGTGAACAAGATCAATGGACAGTTAATAGTCTTTTCATAGGGCAGGGATATGATGTTGCATGTCATGTGACATTGGAAAGTGCAACACAACAATTACTTGTAGCAACAGTAAGAGCAAAGAACAAAGGTGAAATTAAGAGCAGTGTAATGAAATGATGATAGTAACAAAGAGCGGTTATAGGATTGTAATAAAGATGGTGAACACTCACAAAAGATAGCGACAATGGTTTTCATAGAAGACACCATTTTACTTAGCTTTCATAATCATGATGATAACCATTATTAATATCACCATCACCAAATGGATAGTTATAGAAGGGGTATACAAGCAAAGTATTGTCCACAAATGACAATTAGGGTAGTATCGAGAGGTTTGCTACTTACCAAATTCAATTCAAGTCATAGTTTATAATTCTTTGAATAGTTTAAGGTTTGGTCAACCATTAGTGAATATTCAGGGGTTCTCATGGTTACTACAATAGCTTGCAATAAGTAATGTGAATCCTAGAAATTTGGTCCAGGTGGATAGTGGCCATGATGTAATAACAAACGAGAAAAGGAAATTTTATATAAGGAGGACTCTCATAGAGAAGGGAACATTCCCAAGCGATGAACATTGTCATAATGAAGCCATACACATGAAAAGGACTCTAGCCTAAAGGAGATAGGTGGAAAATTGGTAAAAAACCACAAGGAGTCACTTGGAATCACATGGGTTAGTCACAAAATCACAATTATCAAATGGATTAGACATTCATGGAGACCCTCACATTCTTGGAAATTATGCATTAGAGAACTTCCTTCAATGATTACATAGATGCAGTCAAAAAATGGAATTGACATTCAAACTTGCAAGAGAATAAACAATCCTTATGTCTATTAGAGAATGAAAATCACCCTGATTACAATATTTACCTCATGTAGCTAGCCCATCAACAACCATTTCAAATTAAGCAATGATGTGAGGACAAGCATAAAATCCAAGTCATAATTCAAAATTGTGTGATAGATTATAGTAGATCCCTTCACATATTCATGGGCATTGTATAGTCAGAGGTTCTTATCATATTACATGTAGTTTTCAAAGAGATATAGTGGCTTTATCATCCATCAGAGTTTTGACATTGGAGGAAATACTTTAAGGATTGTCACTAATAGAAGCAGTGATAGGATGGTTGCAAAGTAGTGAGTGTGCAAGGTGTAAATGCAAGAGCAACAAGCTCATGTTTTGGACTTAATAACCATGTCATTAGGATATCATTGCTAAAGGTGATAGTGTATGAGTAATGGTAGTCATTCTATTATTTTCACTATATTATGGAGGTAGGGTCTATCATAAATGAGAAAAAAATTGAGTACACTTCAATATGGTTACTACAATGGAGGGAAACAAGCTCAAAATGTAAGTCAAATAGGTAATAGAGGGATAGTCATATGGAGTTGATTTTTTATAGAAGGAAAATATGTGAATTTTGATCATTAAACTCTAGTTCAATAAGGTATTTGAGCTTCATGAGTGATAGTGAATAATACCATGTAGACTATGAAGTAGTGACAGTAAGGTTGAAGGATAGCAGGCCTGAGATAATGTTGAGGATCAGTGTTAGGGTTTTGACTTTATAATGAACCCTTGAGTTTAAGGTAGTGAGATCTCAAGTTAAGGAGAAAATATTTCCATGGTCGATCAAAAGGAGCATAATTTAATATGGGTAAAAGCATACCAGCATTTCCCCTTTTGTTTATAATAAAGAATTAGGTCAATGAGACATGTATATTCTCTTTAAAGTTGTCAAATTGAGGATTGTATGTGATTGTTACAAAATTTGATTGTCATAGTAAATAATGGTGTAAATATTTTAAAAGGTGGCAATCACCGATCACTCAAAGAGAAAAATAATCACCAGTCTGAGGCAGACGTCTTCTCACAAGGCATTCATCATTCACAAGGAGAGAGGACAGTGTGTTATCTCTCAAAAACGCAGGCTAGATGCCTCAAGAAGATGCCAACTTCTTGATACGCTTTAGGGTAACAGACAAGGTTAAGAAAACTCAACCTTCTACTCTTTAAGGTAATGTTGAACCTAGGTGGGTATACCTAATTGACTCAGGAAAGCTCAATCTTATTCAATTAATCTACAATGGCAATTCTGAAATGAATTAACACTGGATTTAATGATTAGTACATACCAATATTTGAAAAGGATAGACTAAAAACTTAACAAGTGTGGAGAATGTGAATGAAACTTAAACTAAGAAGTAAGACCAGTGCCTTATGGGATCTACGGAGTCAAGAAAATTTCAAAGACGGGTTTATTTTACTGGCAAACATTCAAGCTGTTTAGTATTTTATTTGGTTTATAACTTGTATAAACATGCCATTTATGATCACTGAGTTTCTTCTTAATAATCCCAATTTATATTCCCTGTTTATTATGATCAACGCAAATAATTTTAATCTTTGCTGGAAAGAAACAATGAATTGATCATACAAATACAGCAAATGTGCATTGATGAATGATGTAAAAACTTGTTTACATAAATCCAAACAATGAGGAAACACAAAATAAGGAGACAACCTCAATAATACTAATTAATAATTACCATAAACAATTGATGCCAGAAAATGTTACGCCATTATATTAAAATTTTGTTCTTTTGATATCTCCATCATTTACATATGCTACCAGTCTTATCCCCCTTTTTTACAAAAAGCCCCACTCTTTTGTCTCTTGAAAGCGGCTTTTATACATGCAGAATATGAAAGGACGCGTCCCTTCAGAAATAAGATTAAACAAAATACGAAAAGCTTTGAAGACAATTAAGCCCTTGTTAACCATAAGTGAGTTGTAGCAAGGTAATCCAAGTAATCTTGACAATTAAAAGTATCCGCATCTTCAACGGCATTCTGAATTGCGGTTTCCATTCTAATCATATCTTCCACCCGCTCACTCACGTCTTCTAGAGATGTATCTTCCGCAGAGGATGTCTTCATAACCTCTTTCAGCATCGCACCACACTCGTTCCTCCACCTAGCAGCATCCTTGACTTCTCCTTTAGCATCAAAAAGTGTAACCATAACTGTATTAGCAGCTTCAGTCAATCCATTTTTGTCCCCGAGCAACTCATCATAAAACTTCTAATGACGACTGATAATACTATTTGCTCCTTCAATTGCAGTGCTACCAACCTCGTTACGCATGGTCAATTCTTGAAATTTATCCATTACCCATTTCTTCATCCTCTCATTCTCTTTTATTGCATTCATAGTAGAGGACAACTTTCCCCACAACTGATTCAGCCAAGATGTCAAATTGACCTGCCGCTTCTTTACAATTGTTGTAATAGCATCGTACCTTCCTTGATTATAAGCACTCGATCCAACCCAATGTTCTTTTGTTTGGGAACTTTCTCCTTGAGTAAGCATTTTGGCAATTCCTACTGTATTATTCCGTCGCGCCATTAATGAAACACGAACGAACATCAATTTGAAACTGGCACTGTCGCATCAGATGTCCCTTCGGTAAGAGATTTTCAAATCTGGGGCGAAATCATATTCAACGTCTATCACATCCTTTCGTCAAGACAAAAGTATAGTCTTATCAAAATTCAGACTCCAAATATGACAACTGCTACTCCATTTTACATGTCGTCATAACATTCTGAGTCGGGGAGACATCACATAGATTCCACCATCTCACACCGATATACATCCCCTTCACACTGTGGTTACCAAGAAACTTTACCGTTCTGGCCGAAAACTTAACACTTCGGCATATCCTCTGAACTGTCTCACCGAAAAACTATAACTGAAATTATATTTTCGGCAAGACAATAAAGCTTCGGGAAGACTCATACCGATATCAAATGTCTTACCGAAAACATCTCCATAGACTTCTTTCATTCGGTGAGACTTACCTCGAACCACTTTGTCAATGTAACATTTGAACCTCGATGAAGCTTACGCCGAAGAATCCTTTTCTTAGCGATACATATCTCCATCGGTATATATTTCGAGTCAGCAAGACACCAATACCTTTTCCAGCAGTCCCAAGATTTCCTTACATCAAGTTCGGCAAAACAAATGTGACCTCGCCAAGACTCTCCCCGAAGATTTTAAGTCACATCAAAATATTTTGCATATAAGTCAATCGGCAAGACATAAGGATGTCGCTATGACTTCATGCCGATACTTATTAGTTAGGCTGAAACGACCCCTCCATATTCCAGTCGGCAAGACTTACTAAGTTCGTTGTGATGTTATGACGATGCTCCAACATATGCCGGTATGAGTCTTTTAGTTGCCGAAACATTCTGCAAAGTCCCGCCGACTATCTGCAACCAATACATGTTAATGATAACACATCTCGGGAAGACTTCTACCATGTCTTGCCGATAGGGATCTTTTAATGAAACAAAAGGGAGCAAGTGAATTCAAGAAGGGTCAAACAACATAGAATAGGCCAATTAATGACATGATGAGACTTTATGCTTAATGTAAGGGCTTTAATGATGGAACCTCACAAATGCAATAGGCTATAAAATTTAAAATTTCTACAGTTCCAACAGTGGCTCCATCTGGGGATGAATGATAGCAAGATCATTGCAAGGATTCAGATCTTCTGGGTGAGCAGACCAATATCAAGATGATGAACATAATGGAGTAAAAGGCAAGGAAACAAAACAAAGGACCCTATACTACTGTGCATGGAAAAGAAAATAAAAAGGGATCATCAAGAGCTGTCCATGCACTGGCAACTCCCAATCCCCTGAATTGTTTTAAGAGAAAAATTGTTTCAGGAACTACCCATGTACAGGCAATTCCTGATCTTCACCTGCCATATTTTGCAAATAATATGAATCTTCTCCTTTCTTTCCAACCACCACAAAAGGCCCAAGCCATAAAGCTTCAAACTTCCCATGTTTTCCCTTTTCCTGGCACCTCGCATTCCACATCAGTACCAAATCACTCTCCCCAAATTTCCTATCTTTTTCCCTTTTGTCAAATAAATATTTCATCTGTGCCTGCAATTTCACATTCTGATTTTGAGCCACCCTCCTTATTTCATCCAATTCAGCCAACTGTTCCATTCTCTCCTCCATAGGTTCAAGAATATCCAAATCTTCTTGTAGAATGAACTTGTAAATTGGTAACAAATTTTGTAAAGGCATCCTAGCCTGTGTTCCATATACTAGTTCAAATGGAGATTTCCCAATTGCCTTCTTCACCGTAATTCTATCAGTCCATACGGCTAGTCTTAATTTTGAATCCCAAGCCCTTTTATTCTGATCAAGCATCCTTCTTATAATCTTCAGGAGGCTCTTATTGCTAGATTCTGCTTGTCCATTGGCCTGTGGATGATAAGGGGCTGCATAAGATATGTTAATACCATATGTGCTACAAAAACTCCTGAATTCATCTGATCTGAAACACATTCCATTATCAGTGATTAATCTTGCTGGTGCATCGAATCTAGTAATGATATTATCCATCAAGAACCGTGTCACCACCTTACTTGTAGCCTGTTTGGTTGGAATAGCCTCTACCCACTTGGTGAAATAATCGGTGGCAACTAATATCCAGCTATGCCCACCACTCAATTTTTTTGGTATTTCCCCAATGAAATCAATTCCCTATTGATGAAAAGGGGCATCAACCTGCATGGGCCGAAGTGGCAAGGCTCCCTGATATTTCAACTTTCCAGAGAATTTCTGGCAAGCCTCACATTTCCTTACATGCAAAAAAGAGTCATTAAAGATTTTCGGCCAATAATATCCTGCCCTAAGAATCTTCTGAGCAGTTGTTTTTGCTAAGTAATGCCCTCCACAAACTCCTTCATGCATTTCACCTAAGACATGCTGAGACTGAGATTCATCGAGACACAACAACAATATACCATCCCTATTTTTCCAAAATAAATCTCCATTCATAAAAACATATTTAGAAGCCTGTAACTTCAATGTTCTTTTCTGGTTATCATTCATTTGTTCTGGACACTTCATGTATTTAAGATAATACACAATATCTATATACCAATGAGTATGTTCAATGCTTGCAATTAGATTCTCCTTTTCAGCATTGCAAACCTGATTTGCTTCAATATTTGTTTCTGCCATTAATTTAGCCAAGCCTTGACCTCTGATTAACTTAGTAATCTGCACCTCTATATCAAACTCCTGGATTCTGTTAATCCACTTACATCTTTTGCCCGTTACTTCAGACTGTGTCAGAATATCTTTGACTACTGAGTGAGGAACATAAGCAACTACCTTAGCTCCAACAAGATACGGTCTAAAATTTTTTACAGCTTTCACCAGTGCAAACGCTTGCTTTTCCATTATGTTATACTTCAATTCTGATCCCTGCAATGACTTACTGAAAAAGGATATAGGCTGTTCATGACCGTCCTCATTTTTTTGTAACATAACAGCTGCAACAGTGTGCATAGAGGCAAACGAAAAAATCTGAAAAGGTTTTGAGAAATCAGGAGATTTGAGTACAGGAGCCTCCTTGATAGCTCGTTTAATATCTACAAAAGCATCCAAAGCCTCTGCAGTCCAATCTATCTTTTGTCCTCTTTTCAACATTTTGGCTATGGGCTTAACAATCTCAGCAAAATTAGGAACAAATCTCCTAATGAAATTTATTTGTCCAAAGAATGACTGTATCATTTTGACATTTTTAGGGATAGGTATTTTGTCAATGGCCTCAACTCTCTCAGGGTCTATCCTGATTCCTTCCTTTGAAACAATATGTCCTAGAATTTTACCCTCTGTGACTACAAAATTATATTTTGTGGGGTTTAAACTAATTCCATATTCAAGAGCTTTTATAAATACCTTCTCCAAATGATGAACATGATCTTCAGCTTTCTTAGAATAAGCAGTAAGGTCATCTTGATATACCACCATGAGAATATTTATTAAATCAGCAAATGCCACATCCATGGCTCTCTGAAAAGTCGCTCCTGCATTTGTAAGACCAAATGGCATTCTTAAATAAACATATGTTCCCCAAGGGGTCATGAATGTTGTTTTGTATTGTTCAGATTCTTTAACCTTAACCTGATTATACCTGGAAAATCCATCCATCATAGATAGCAATTCACAACCTATCACCTTATGCAGTACAGCCTCCATATTTGGCAAAGGATAATTGTCCTTAAGGGATGCTATATTCAGATTTCTGAAGTCCACACATAATCTGATATCTCCATTTTTTTTTCTGACAGGGACCAAATTTGAAACCCATGTCGAATGTCTAATAGGTTTAATAATTCCACCATCTCTGAGTTTTGTTAATTCTTCCTGCATTCTAGGCCCCAGAGTTGGATTTATCGGTCTTTGTTTTTGTCTGAATGGTTTCGCATCTGATTTCAACGGTATTTCATGTTGGAACAAATCTTCTCCGTATGCTTTTAAATCTTCATAAGACCAAGCAAATACATGTTTATATTTTCTCAATAACTCCACCAGCATTTTTCTAATCATGGGACTTATCCTTTTACCTATGCATAACCTTTTTGGCGCCATTTCAGTTCCCAAATTAATTTCTTCAATATCATTTTTTCCAACTGGTGTCTGTTTCACAAAAGATCGATCATTTCCATCATATACCCTCTCAAGTGCCACCAGCCCTTTAGGGAGTTTATTGGTTTTCAGCTGTAAAACTTCTCTCCCAAATATTGTTTCTTTTCCATCAACTTCTTCAACAAAAGCATTAAAATCAATCTCCTGGGCTTCATACTGATCTATGTAGTGAAGGAATTTTAACAGATCATTATCATCATCAAAAACTTGCCAATTGTACACATTATCAGGTATAGCAGGTCTAGTCTTGAGTTCAATTTGTGATACTCCATCCAAGGTAATATCATCTTTCTTCAGTGCTACATTAGCTAAAAAATCTGCCATTATATTTTTAGACCTATCTACCCATTCAATTGAAAAGGCATCCAGCAACTCAATGGTGTCCCATACAGCATTTCTGTATTGCTTTAACCTTTTGTTTTTTGCTGTATATTTTGACTTAACTTGCGAGACAACTAATTCTGAATCTCCCAAGACAGCAAGCAACTTTATTTTATGTTTTACTGCTATATTTATTCCTGTTAATAGAGCTTCATACTCTGCTACATTATTTGTACATTCAAAAGTTAACAGGAATGAATACTTAAATGTAATACCTTTAGGTGAAACAAATACTATCCCAGCTCCATTTCCTTCTTGATTACATGCTCCATCGAAATACATTTTCCAAATACCATCATTATTCTGTGTAGCATGCTTCTCAATAGGATCACTATTAGTTAATTCTGGTTGTGCTGGCTCTATATTAAAACTCCCAAGGTCAACATCACAAAAACAATTGACCTGATCCTGCGGCACATAGTCAATAAGCTGATTCATTCTTGGCTCTCTGTATAATTTCACTTCTTGGCCATTCATCGAAATTGTTGCATAAGAGAGGTCGAACTAGACATTTCCACCAATGGCTGTCGTCCATTGCCTTGATAAAAGTATACCGAATTGAGGAGGAATGTATATCACTGTTACATCAATATTATAAGCCACCTGAGGATAAGCAGCTAACTTGACTTCTACATCTTTCATTATACCTACCACAGGAACAGGTCGGTTATCCATTGCATAACATTTCCCTTCATATGTGTCCACCCACATACCCAACTGCTTCATCACTCCTACTGGCATAATATTTATTGTAGCACCGGAATCTATCATGCAATTCCTCAACAATTTGTTATTTATGAGTAATGTTGTAAAGAAAGGATCAACCAGTGGTGGACTTGTCAATGCATTACTTAAACAAATCTCTGGAATATTTACTTTATCCTGTTTATTTTTGACAGTCATTTTATTTTCAGAAGCCAAATGTTTTTCACTTTCATTTGTTATCAATTGCACTGCACTGTCTTTGTATTCCTTAATTTTCATCATTTCAAGAAGTGGGATAGACATTTTTACCTGAGATAATGCTTGAGTAAAGTCAAAAGAAGAACCTTCAGTTTTACTCATTTTCTTTTGTTCTAACATTTCTCCTTTGTTCTCCTCCTTCTTACCTAGCAGATCTGTCCTTTGAACTTCTTTATGTAATTCTTTTATTTCATCCTTTTGACTAGGATCTTGTTTACTTTCTTCATGTTGTTTGTTTTCATTTTTCTTCTGCATTCCTTGTGTAGCCTTTTGATCTTTCATAAAGATACCCCTAGGGACACCTTCCTTCTCATTTACGGTCCTATTTATCAACCAGTACTTACTCTTCGCTTCTTCAACTGCAGCAACAGTTAATTTTTTTATCTCCTCATCGGTCAGTCTTCTCACATTATTAAAAACAGGAGCCTCAACATGTTGTGGCTCTACACAATCATCCTCAGAATCAGAAAAGACCTGTTGCTCAGCCATATGAATTTTGTACCTTTGCTCCATAACATCATATTCATAACCTCCCTCTTCTGAAGATGAATATCTTTCTTCAATGTTTTGAAGAGCATTTGAAGTCAAGTAGACCTTGTGATCTTTTCCACTGTCTGCCACTAACTCTCCCTCCTCTTGCATTTTCTGTGCTACAACACAATATTCAGGGGAGTGTGGCTTGTTACATACTTCACAAAAATAATTGTTGTTCACCATATAAGTTCCTTTCTTTCTTAATGGGTCAAGAGTTTCCTTATCCCTGAACTTGTCTATCATAGGTTTTCCATCCTTTCAGTTTGTATTGTAAGGCATATCCTGCAGCCTAGGCCTATCCCTCATGTATGTGTTCTCCTGCTTGTATTGATAATTATTGTTTTGCTGGAGGGGTTTAGGGTTGTCTCTTTTATTCATTATCCCCGCGGCTTTTCTATTGTTCTCAATTATTAGTGCCATCTTTTGTGCTTCAGCCAAGTCCCTTGGGAACCTGTTTCTCAACTCATACCTTGTTTTGGGGTCGAATGCATTCAGGTAAACACTCAATGCCACAGAATCTAGTAATTTTGATCCTGGGGGAATTCTATTTTGTAATTTGTTAAATCTTCTGTTGAAATCAAAAATTGAATCATTTTGACCTTTCTGAATTCGCATTAGTTCATGGAGAGCAACATCTGGTGCACTCAGATTCCCGAATTGTTCAAGGAACTAATCTTGAAATATCTGAAAAGAATAAATAGAAGCTGTTGCCAAACTATTAAACCAATCCCTAGCTTCCTCAATAAGGGACATCATAAACAACCTCATATGCAGATCTTCATATGGTATATCCAAATCCTGAATAAAAGCATTGAAACTCCTCAAATGATCCTCAGCAGTGATTGCATTGCTCCCTGTAAATTTTGGTACCGAACTTCTCCAAGAGCCATCCATAGGATAAGGGCACAACTGAAGCCCTACCAAATCAAACTGTCTGATCATAGTGGTATACTGATACTGAAACATAGGATTATTATATTGTAAATTCTGTTGTGGCACATGATGTTGACCAGGACGTGGATAATTGTTCATATATTGTGGGGGAATAGGTGGTGGAGGGTTTGGATGTCTATGTGGATTCCCCATTTGATATTGAGGGATCTTTGGTAGTTGAAAATGCCCAGCACCCTAAGTATTCAGTTTATGGGGTGGTATATACCTTGGAGGAGAACCCAACCCATGAGGAATATTCTGAGCTTTCTGTAGTCTAAACTCCTTTATTGCCTGAATCATTTGGGCCTTTTCTTGCTCTTCCCTCTCCCTTTTCTGAGACTCAAATCGTGCTTTAATTTCATCATATGTTAAAGATTCGTAATCTTCTTGATTGACTTCCTGATTAGTAAGTTCTTCCTGATTATTCTTCATTTTTTGATCATATTCATATTGAACTCTGAGTCTTTCTGCTTCAAACCCAACTTCAAATTTAGCTTGTTTCTAGGGGTTGTAAAAAGGATTTCTCTGCTCTTCTGGTGTACAAGGCTCTTCAGATGAATTTTCAAAGCATTTTCTACCAAAAGGCATTGATAACTTATCTTTATTTATCAAGAACATATCATCACTTTTTTCTTTGCCTTTGTCGATTTTATTATCTTTGTGCACCCATCTTCCATCATTAGGAGGAGCTCCAGAATGACCCCCTTTAAATTGAGATCTTCTTCCATTCATACTGCAATACTTCAAATTAGAGTCGCCACTCACCCTTTTCTTTAAAAAGTGAGAAAAAAAATGTTACTTATGATTCCCAGCGGAGTCTGTACATAGGACTTTTAACTCTATGATTAAGGCACAGATTCTTTGTTTGTCCCCAGCGGAGTCGCCAATTTGTTATCTCTCAAAAACGAAGGCTAGATGCCTCAAGAAGATGCCAACTTCTTGATACGCTTTAGGGTAACAGACAAGGTTAAGAAAACTCAACCTTCTACTCTTTAAGGTAATGTTGAACCTAGGTGGGTATACCTAATTGACTCAGGAAAGCTCAATCTTATTCAATTAATCTACAATGGCAATTCTGAAATGAATTAACACTGGATTTAATGATTAGTACATACCAATATTTGAAAAGGATAGACTAAAAACTTAACAAGCGTGGAGAATGTGAATGAAACTTAAACTAAGAAGTAAGACCAGTGCCTTATGGGATCTACGGAGTCAAGAAAATTTCAAAGACGGGTTTATTTTACTGGCAAACATTCAAGCTGTTTAGTATTTTATTTGGTTTATAACTTGTATAAACATGCCATTTATGATCACTGAGTTTCTTCTTAATAATCCCAATTTATATTCCCTGTTTATTATGATCAACGCAAATAATTTTAATCTTTGCTGGAAAGAAACAATGAATTGATCATACAAATACAGCAAATGTGCATTGATGAATGATGTAAAAACTTGTTTACATAAATCCAAACAACTAGGAAACACAAAATAAGGAGACAACCTCAATATACTAATTAATAATTACCATAAACAACTGATGTCAAAAAATGTTACGCCATTATATTAAAATTTTGTTCTTTTGATATCTCCATCATTTACATATGCTACCAGTCTTATCCCCCTTTTTTACAAAAAGCCCCACTCTTTTGTCTCTTGAAAGCGGATTTTATACATGCAGAATATGAAAGGACGCGTCCCTTCAGAAATAAGATTAAACAAAATACGAAAAGCTTTGAAGACAATTAAGCCCTTGTTAACCATAAGTGAGTTGTAGCAAGGTAATCCAAGTAATCTTGACAATTAAAAGTATCTGCATCTTCAACGGCATTCCAAATTGCAGTTTCCATTCTAATCATATCTTCCACCCGCTCACTCATGTCTTCTAGGGATGTATCTTCAGCAGAGGATGTCTTCATAACCTCTTTCAGCATCGCACCACACTCATTCCTCCACCTAGCAGCATCCTTGACTTCTCCTTTAGCATCAAAAAGTGTAACCATAACTGTATTAGCAGCTTCAGTCAATCCATTTTTGTCCCCGAGCAACTCATCATAAAACTTCTGATGACGACTGATAATATTATTTGCTCCTTCAGTTGCAGTGCTACCAACCTCGTTATGCATGGTCAAATCTTGAAATTTATCCATTACCCGTTCCTTCATCCTCTCATGCTCTTTTATTGCATTCATAGTAGAGGAAAACTTTCCCCACAACTGATTCAGCCAAGATGTCAAATTGACCTGCCGCTTCTTTACAATTGTTGTAATAGCATCGTACCTTCCTTGATTATAAGCACTCGATCCAACCCAATGTTCTTTTGTCTGGGAACTTTCTCCTTGAGTAAGCATTTTGGCAATTCCTACTGTATTATTCTGTCACGCCATTAATGAAACACGAACGAACATCAATTTGAAACTGGCACTATCGCATCAAATGTCCCTTCAGTAAGAGATTTTCAAATCTGGGGCGAAATCATATTCAACGTCTATCACATCCTTTCGTCAAGACAAAAGTATAGTCTTATCAAAATTCAGACTCCAAATATGACAACTGCTACTCCATTTTACATGTCGTCATAACATTCTGAGTCGGGGAGACATCACATAGATTCCACCATCTCACACCGATATACATCCCCTTCACATTGTGGTTACCAAGAACTTTACCGTTCTGGCCGAAAACTTAACACTTCGGCATATCCTCTGAACTGTCTCACCGAAAAACTATAACTGAAATTATATTTTCGGCAAGACAATAAAGCTTCGGGAAGACTCATACCGATATCAAATGTCTTACCGAAAACATCTCCATAGACTTCTTTCATTCGGTGAGACTTACCTCAAACCACTTTGTCGATGTAACATTTGAACCTCGATGAAGCTTACGCCGAAGGATCCTTTTCTTAGCGATACATATCTCCATCGGTATATATTTCGAGTCAGCAAGACACCAATACCTTTTCCAACAGTCCCAAGATTTCCTTACATCAAGTTCGGCAAAACAAATGTGACCTCGCCAAGACTCTCCCCGAAGATTTTAAGTCACATCGAAATATTTTGCATATAAGTCAATTGGCAAGACATAAGGATGTCGCTATGACTTCATGCCGATACTTATTAGTTAGGCCGAAACGACCCCTCCATATTCCAGTCGGCAAGACTTACTAAGTTCGGTGTGATGTTATGACGATGCTCCAACATATGCCGGTATGAGTCTTTTAGTTGCCGAAACATTCTGCAAAGTCCCGCCGACTATCTGCAACCAATACATGTTAATGATAACACATCTCGGGAAGACTTCTACCATGTCTTGCCGATAGGGATCTTTTAATGAAACAAAAGGGAGCAAGTGAATTCAAGAAGGGTCAAACAACATAGAATAGGCCAATTAATGACATGAGGAGACTTTATGCTTAATGTAAGGGCTTTAATGATGGAACCTCACAAATGCAATAGGCTGTAAAATTTAAAATTTCTACAGTTCCAACACATTGGGCTAGGCAAGAGGTCTTCATTTATTCAAGAGGGCGGTTAGCAAAAATAGTGAATGTGCAAGAAGATCAAACCCTACACAAGTTTATGCAATGCATATAGGATTACAGTTCCTATATTTCATCTACAATATCAAAAGAGGGCTTATTTTATAGAAAAACCAACAACTCTACAAACTTTAAGCTAGTTCAAATTGCAAATCAAGAAGAAATAGAATACCATACCTTGTTGTGCACCTAGCTCAATCACGTGTAACTTTGAAGTGAGCTTCCCTCCAGTGATTATTTTTGAAGCAAAGGAAAATAATGATGGAAGGATTTTCATTGCCTACAACCTACAAAAAAACAAAATCAATGTTAGGAAACACTCCCCATATTTTAGAGACAAGATGAAAATGGAAGCACAACAAGAAAGAAGCATTTGATATCGTAGCTAAAATAATCTCAAAGAGTGGAAGAGATTTTTACCTTAAATGATGCAAATGCGGCTGCATGGGCTTAGTAATTTTGCTAAAACACACAAGATGACTAAAGAATGAACATCCAACCCAAATGGGAAAAAAACATGTACTCACTGTATTCAATGAGTTTTTTCAGGTCAGAATCCTAGATTTAGCTAATGGAGAGAAAAAAAATATCACGACATAACCAGAAGCCTTGACATGCAAAATATTAGAGAGAGATATTCTAATAGAAGAGAAATTACCTTGCTCAAAAATATGCCTAAAATTTCAAAACTTGGATATTCTTCATTTCCAACTGTTGCGTCGCTGCAGAAAATACTTCCAAGATCATAAAAAAAAAGTATAAAAGGCTAATGATGAACAATGAAATAGATAATTGCATTATTACACGTAGAAATTATATGCAAGGATAGACAAAGGGATGGATACCAAATACCAGGCCAAACTTAAACAATTACACACAAGATAATATATAAGGGTGAAACTATAATTGTTTTCCAATTTTAGTACAGCTAATTACAAATATTAATGTCTTAAGGTTATTCCCATAAAATTCCTAGAATAAGATATGCACTCAAATTCCCGCTCAAACTGGGTAGTTTTTCTTGTACATATTACCAAACACATTTTTTATGGATATTTTGAAGAGTTAGCTTGAGTCGGTTTAAGATGAAAACTTCATGGTTAAGTGGTATTGAGTTTGACAAAATAGTTAATTCCTTCTGCACGTCCCATTAAAAAATAAAAATTGGTGTTGGTGAATGAACTACTCACAGCATAGGTAAAAGACTATATTCTTTACATTGACTAAGAAAAAGACAAAATGACAAGTCAAGTTACAAGATACAAAAAGATTTCAAAACCTTCTTAGGTCTACTACAAAGGATCTGGATGACACCAGATCCACAGGGAGAATGTATACTACCTATATGATCAAAACTCTTTAACAATTTGTTTTATGCCAAAAAAAAATCTAATATAAAAATAATATAAGACATCTGAGCTTGTTTGAAAGGTAACAGAAAGTACTTCCAAACACTATTTATTGCTAGTTGCAATTGGATCTTGGAGCCAAAAAAAATAGGTGGGTGATTACAATGCCTTTCTCATCTATGGTTGTTGAAAATATTTTGTGTAGTATTATCAAGGATTAGATGTAATGTAGGATCTAACAACCATAAACCTTAAATGACTAGAAACTTTAAAAGTAATTTGTATCACAAAGAAACTAGGAAATTATATAGATGATATGATCTATCATAGAGAAAGACAAGTATCCATAATTAAGATGTCAAGATAATAACCCAATAACTACATAATATCTATAGATTATATTGGAGGGTTTGATATATGTAAAGGGGTTCAAAACTTGAAAACAATTAAAAATTCCAAAAATGAAAGCTGATTAATTAAAAGCATCTTAGCACTCGTTTGGAAATTCAGATGTAGTTTACACTGAGTATCGAAGAATACCCAAATCATCAATACTTGTTATTGGGTTGACAACTTGATTTGTAATAGATCATCATGGATGAACTTGAAGTTCAAAAATCCTTTCATTAAAGATTAAGGAATAGTTCCTAACTACCAGCTAGAACTGAACTTTTGTATATGTTGTTATGGTAATGAGATATCTGGTGGATAGATGTATTACTTGACTGAGAAATGGCTACCACTCCCTATAGTTTGGAGTAGATATGGAATGCCTCCACGCAGTTTCACTAAGTGATAGCCAAGATAAGGGGCATTAGGAAAGGAGGAACAAATTTAACTTAAACCGCAGCCATTCAATTTCTGTTTTGGTTGATATTTGATGAGCTAGACACCATGAAAGATCACACCTATATTTAATGAGAAAATTGATGAACCCAAAGAATCTAAAGCATCTAAAGGAATTTGAAATTATGCAATTATCTCAATTAAAAACCTAGATTACAAATAGTAGCATGAACAATGTAACCCTTGTTGAGCAGAGCAGGAATGAGATAGGAAGCAATGAATCATATGCCTCCTATCATGCACATCTCCTTACCATTCTCTGTCATTCTTTACTGAAAATATTGAACCCAACCAGCTTCAACTATTTATAGGGAGAACATAATCATTTCATTTCACTTCTCCATTTTGAAAGGCTACACCTAAAAGTAAGGTTTCGATGAAGGTATTAGAGTATGTTTATTAAAATGAAAATTATGTTATTTCAATTTTCCATTTAGGTAGGCTACGCTTGAAAAAAAAAGGTTTCGACGAAATTTTTAGAGTATGTTTATTAAAATGAAAATTAGGAATAGCATTATTGATTCTCGATTCCTTAAATGATCTATTCAAATCAATTGTGACTAAATAAATGACTAACTATTTAGTCATTTTTATTTGTGTGACTAAATAATTTTTTATTCAACAACCAAATTAGTCATTTATTTACTCATTTATAGTTGAATTGCAAAAAAAAGTAGAATTCAGTCATTTTTAGTTGTTGTGACTAAACGTTTTAGTCATGTAGTCATTTATTTGCCAAATTCTACTAGTGAATCTTTAGTCATAGTTTGGGGGTGATTTGAATGACTTTGGTTTTAGTCTTTAATTTCTTGATTGTTCTTGGTTTGATTTAAAGTGACTGAGTCTTTGTATTGGGCATATACATGTTTACAGATAAAATTGATTATGGTATCTTGAATTGATTGAGACTTGCATGAATATGTCGTATTGCTATATATGTGTATATATCATCAAAGTTGATAAAAAGGTAAGGAATATATATATGTGTGTGTATGCATAATTTAAATAAGTATTATATTTATATGTGTATTAAAGTATATATATATATATATATATATATATCAATATCTTTGAAAAAGGAAATTGTATATTAGATATACATATTTAATATATATTATTATTTTAATAAATGTATAAATATGTTATTTAAATATATGTTATATACATTTGATTGGAAAATAGTGCATTAAATATATATATATATATATATATATATATATATATATATTATAAAGGTTATAATATATATATTAATAATAATATATTGTTTTTTATATAATAATAGGGATCGAGCTAGAATGGGTCATGGTTGAATCGCAATCTCCACACAAATTCATAAGAGAAACAAAGGTGACATGGCATTGGAAGTATTAAGGTAAACTAGCTCATAGTATATAATGGTATGCATGAATAAGTGCATGGGAGGCAGTAAAATACATAGCACATGAGGATGAATAGAATACAAAAGCACATTAATTTTATTGTGTATATTGAATGCATATTGTAATGTTTACAAAGCGTTTCCATATAAAAGAATGGCTAATCTATCACCTACACACATATAAGCATTTAATCAACACATGTATAGTCGGAGACAATGCCATGTGCATATTATGCAAGATATTATGCAAAGTAAGTGAAATGGCTTAGTAAGAAGAATAAGTCAAAATACTTAAGCGCACAAGTAAAGGAAATACAGTTAAAACATTGCAAGAAGAAATAAAAGAAAATTTAACAATATTGAATAATTCTTTGACTACGCTATAATAGAGGGACCTAAAATATGAATATGTGGTGCCAAAAACTGAAGAATGAGAAAATAATAAGAATTCTAAACCTGTTTCATAACCAAGAAAACCATTAGATAAGTATAAAACTCAGTCAATGCAAAGATGGCAAAAAAATGTGAGGGTAGTCGACTTACAAATCGAATAGGAAACCTATAGAAAAGTGTTGATTTCCCTTGACTCAGTAAAAGAGTCATGTTGTCTCATGAATTAATTCAACTCAGCCATTGGAAATGTGAGGACCGTCATGTGTTGCAATCTGAGAGTTTAATTCAGCTGATTCGATGCATGTGCAAAGGAAGGTGGCATAATTGTCACCTTGTTTATAGCATTTGGATGCTCAAATTTTAGTATATATAAGGGTTCTCTATCTACCATTGGTTATACTTTCCAATTTTATTTCCTCGTTATTATTCTGTTGTATTCTTTATGCAAGAGTATTGCTTGAGAGCTTTGTGAGATAGAGATTTTCTTTGTGATTTTTCAATTGTTGAGAGAATTGGTAAGAGGCTAGAGGTGGAAGATAGGTTGATCTTAGAAGGAGTAGCAAGTGGGCTTGTGAAATTGAGCTAGAGAGGAATTAGTATTTGTTGGAGCATTTAAATACAGGCATTTTGATTTTTATTCCTTTATTATTTCATCTTTGAAAGGTTATTTGTTTATTAATTCCTTGTGGGAAAGGTTTTATTTAAATACATGTTAAATTTCTTTTATGAACTTGGTTTATATCTTGCTTTGGATAAGCTTGCATGTTTCATAGTTGAGTCTTGTATTGGTGAAACCTCTTTGTTGGGTTATTCTTATATATTTTATATTGGAGTTTATATGGTCGTGATGCTATTTAAACTATACTTCATTGTCAATACTATACATATGTAGCATGAAATGTGAATGCGGAATATGTTGATGTCTTAAGGTACTTTAGATGAAATTTTTAGCTTATAACCTTTATGGATAATGAGGTTAGTAATATAATGGGAATGATGGTGGGATAGACATGCCATCATTGATAGGTTGTGATGTTATGCAAACCATATTGACAGGCTATACTTGATTGATTATTCCTATCTCCTTGAAAGTAGGAAGAGAGTCTTTTCCCTAGGGTTGGGGTGTATACTTGATGGTTATATCATTATTCAACAATAGGGTCAAAAAAATGTATTTTATGAATATGTTATTTTCTTATTTTCTTATTTAGTCTATTCCTATTCATAGAATTATAGAAGAGGAATCGCATACCGATAACCCAAATTCATAATGAGAAGAGGACTTGTATGTGAAGAATCACAAACTCTTCTCATGCAATTGTTCTCCAGATTATATACAAATGTATTGAACATTGTACACATGTGAGTATTTGAGGTATATTAAAAGAGAGGTTTCATGGTTTGTTTATGATCACTTGATCATTACATCACTTTTGATTGAAACCATAGGGAATAAACTATTTGACAGGGTTGATTATTTGATTGTTGATTGAAGCAAATACGTTGGAAATAACCTATATGATTTGATTGATCATTTGATTGTTGATTATACTTTTGATTGGAGTCAATTTATTGTTGAGATTATACTCTTGAATGGAGTCATTTATTGATAAGATTATTCTTTTGAATTGATGTCATTTATTATTGAGATCATACTTTTGAATTAAAGTCATTTATTGATGAGATCATACTTTTTGAAATGGAGTCATTTAATTTTGTCATGATATGATTACCCGAATGGTTAACTTGGTAATTCCTAGGTTTAGGATAATCCATGGGAAAGGGTGTAACCTAGTTATTCAAGTTTTTGTATCATCACTTTTTTTTTAGGTATGAAAAAAGTATGAATGGTCATAAACCAAATTGAGCTGGGAAGGTGGGTGAGTGTGTGACTCTCACTCAAAGTACCGGGTGATTAATTATTTGGCCAAAGTAGTGTAAGTAGCCACTATTTACACTATTAATTCACTATAATCTAATTTTACATACTAGGAAGGGATTGTCATACATGTAGGTTATAGCCACTGTATGGTAGCTCTAGATATGTAGGACACAACACCATGCTTAGAGAAGCCTAGGATTATGAGGTTACGAAACCAATCTCTTAGTTGAAGGGTAGGGCCATCTTACCAGTTTGGTAGATGTGTGGGTGACCATAGTAAGTCCATGGTTGGAAAAAAATCACTTGAGTGATGCTTCTCCTCATGCAATTGGTGGCCAAGATTTGAGGATGTATGTGCCCGTATTGGAGATAACTATAATGTATGCACCAAGGAATTGGGACATCTAGAATACATGCACCAATGTTGGGAAATCTGGACCATTTGTATATATATAATAGTAAGATCTTAGAATCTATGTATTCGTGTATCCATCTCTATGGAAATTGTAAATGTGAAATGTTATCTTTACATTAAATTATGTAATATAGAATCTTTACTTGGGTTTTTGTAATGTTTTTTTGTAATACAATGGGAAATTTTGGAATGAAGTTATTTCAAATGTGCATACTGCTATTGAATTAGAAATGAATTTTTTTATTGCAAAGTGTTTGCTTCTTAAACTATTCACTTGTGGGTAAAACATAATAAAAATTACTGGGTAGAACAATGGGCATGTTACATGTGGTAACCTCTCTTCACGTATTATGTTTTAAATGGGTCAAATTTCAATGATAGAGTTTATTGTAATAAAAGTATTCCACAAATCCTCCAAGATTTGTTTTATCCCTTTTGCCTAACTGGTTGACTCAAAGCAATAAGTTAAGCATACAATCAATTGAAATTTTCAACTAGGTGATCATGGTTTACACAAAACCTTAATATTTCTTGCTTGTCCCTATCTAGGATAAGCTATGGAATAGGAATAGCATTAGACTTGAAATGTTGCCATAAATGGAAGAATAGATCAGAATGATCAAGGAAAAAATTGTTGATACAAAGCTTGAAGTAAGAAGTTTTACTATTATGCTCAGGATTGATAGGTGTCTAAGGGTAGTATTATGCTCAAGATGGATAGTAGTCAAGGGAAATATTATTATGCTTAAGGTAATTATTAGTGTTAGTGATGGACGATCTAGGCTTCTAAGTTGTTTGAAGGTCTAAAAAATAGAGGGAAGGATGGGACCCATGGTGTAGTGCACAATGCACCGATATTCCTTTTCTATTTGGGTTACACCAAGGATAATTGTGTGTTAGCTAATGAGAACATGTTTCTCCAACCACTGTGGTATAAGTGTCATATAGGATACGGTTACTATTTTACTTATAATGTACATATGTGTTAATGTGATTATAATGTATAGTTCTTTGGAGATAAATTATGTGTGAAGCACGCAATTTCTCCCCATATGTTAGCTGAGTCACTCAATGCAAGGTCCAGGAAGGATGAGATTGCAAAATTTCATGCTAAGAGGGAAGATTATTTGGATATTTACTTTTTTCCTGCATGATTTAGAAAATTGTAAGCAAAACCTTTATTTGATTCTATCTATATTTTTTGGTACTTTAAATCATCAAGGATGATTATTCACAAGGAGGGAAGTATGTTACACCCCATATTTTAGTTACTAGATTTGTTACACCTCGTTTCTTATTTACTAGGTTACGTTTACCTTCATGAGTGAAAATGTTGATAAATGTAAATCATGGCTTCAGTATGATTAAATAGGTGAATGAAATACTTGAATATGCATGTTAAGATGTTATTTATTTTGAAGGAATGATTTTTTTTATATTAATGGAAAATGAGATGAATGAATATGTATTACAATGAGAATACATTAATTATTTGATGATGCAAATGGATTCTATGTGAACAGCTAACTACTTATGTGGTGCACTAAGTTGGATGCAGGAAGGAGTCAATCCCTCAAGTATGAGAGGGAGAGTATCACTCAGGAGAGGAGCTTGGTCTGGTAACCTTGATGAACCTAATTGAGCATACACACACTCACTTCCTAGTTGTTCTAGTTGATTAAGATAGTTTGGAAAATGGAAAGTAACCTTTCATCAGGGTTTGTGAATGGTCTGTATTGGGTTATGATCTTGTTCTATGAATTTTTTGTATTGGTATGTGATTTTAGTCTTTCAATGTTCCTACTTGGGGTTGTGTGATTAAGTCTCTATGTTAAGTTAAATTTCTTCTTCATATATTTATATTTTGTCTATAAGTATATACATGGAATGAGTATATATAAATGAATGAGCAGAAACTCATGCATGTGATCACATGATATGCATGGGGATATCAATTATACATTTATGAAATATATACATCTGTGCACATTTTTTGTATGTACTCATCGATGAAGATGAATATATATGTGTTTAAGTATGGATATTAAAATAATGTTAAATATATATAATATATATTTTAATATATATGTATATAATTACATGAATGTAAACATATATACATATATGTGTAAAAATATATATAACTATTTTGTTATGTGTTTATATATATTTTTTATTGGTGAATAATTCATTTATATTCATGTGAATATAATTATGAATATGTATATTAATATACATATATATTATAAAAGATATAATATATATATTATTTATATTGTTTGATTTATATATATTAGAAGTGATTTGTATAACGCTAATATGAAGCATGGGTTATTAGATTAGAAGAGGCTTATTAAAGCCACATTTAAAGTCTTTGAAATAATCCAAAACTCATAGTATATCAAATGCTAAGGAAATGATATTGCTAAAGCATTGATGGCACATATAAAGTGCATAAAAGAAGGAATTTGTATATATATAAGAATAGCACCTTAAGTAGCAATTGGCTTGGATAAATCCATCAAGAAATAAGTATTTGGTTGTGAATAAGATAAGCTAGCATTGAAATGAATTTCATATTTAGAATTAAACCATGTGCTACCTTATAATGTTAAAAGGCTAAAAATCTGAGAAAGTATATATATAGTTCTTTGTTGTGCATTTTTCATACACGTCCCGCTTGAACCAGGGACCCCCTCTTTTGGTTTTTGCTTTACATCGGGTCGGCCCACGGTCATTTTTATTTTGCCTTCACTTTTGGGCCTAATGATCAAAATGTCTTTAAATTTCAGAAGTCTCCATGATTCCTTAACAATCTTTCAAAGTTCCACCAAGTTTGGAGGAGTTGCAAACATTTGTTTGCAAGCTTTCATCATGTGAAAATCAAGCTTATCTACGTTGTTTGCAAAAACTTTGAGGTGGGATGTCATTTGTAGGATGTCATCACCTCGGCTCTATCAAACTTGAAATCCACATTCACATTTTTTGCATGACATCAATCTACACGAAATTCGCATGACGGGATTCCACAATTAGGGTTTCCATTCATGTTATTCAAAACCTGCATTAATGACCTACATTAATTTCTTGAAAGTCTATAAATAGGTGGTCATTCGACCTCATTTCTTACCTTGGAATTTTGTTGGAAAGTTTGAGGAGGTCATTTTTTTGCTACCACGGGGTTAGTGAAGATTTGGTGCATCACTCTCTTCTCCACTCATGTGATTACCAGGTTTGATTTCCTCTACATCTATTGCCTGGTTTGTAAATCATGTTCCAGAATTTAGGGTCTTTTCTTAATCATTATTCACACCTATATATTGAATCCCTCTCCATAAACCATCCTTCATGGGATTTTTAAAGCTTGGAAATTGTTAAATCTAGTTGTATGGAGTCATGAGTGTCAGGCGCCACTCTTTAATAAGCCATTTCGACAACATGATTCAAGATGGAATTCGTCTCTTTGATTTTCACATGGGTCATTGTTGCATAAACCTTGCTCTGAATAATAAACTCAAAAAAATTCCAAGTATAAAATGTCATGCAGAACTTTGATTACAAGTATTCCTTTATGGAAATCCAGTCATTTCAAGTCTTTTTAACGGTATAAAACTCAACGGCTTCCACTCTTATGGCACCCACATTGGTGAAATCCACACTTAGTTAAATGAGGTAAACAATCACCCCTTTGGAACAAATTCACAACTTACATTTTGCATGTGACTTCAGAAGCTAAAATACTAAGTATGGATACATTGTGAAAATGTGTTTACAGAAAGCCGTTCATGAGAAACCACCAACTTTATGTCATTTTGACAGTAGGATCTCAAACGGCATCCCCCTTGATGGCTTCCACATCTACATTCTTCACAAACCTTTAAATGAGATATAAATGATGATATCTTTGACTATAATTCTTTTGCATCCTTCATTTGAGTTTGAAATGAAAATTCTAAGTGTTTAAAATGCTTGTAGGTATTCCTTTGTGGGAAACCACATGTGTGTTTTCATACCCTTCAAGCCATTTTTATGGCCTAACTTCAAATGGTATCTGCATGCTAACTTTCCACAAAACTCAAAATGATGAAATTCATGAACTTATGATGACTTGAAATGGCCACGATTTGATTTTCCCACATGTTAAATAACTTAACACCAAAATTTTCTAAGTATAAAATTTATGCAAAAAATTTGGTGCAGGAAGCCATTTGTGGAATGTCGTCTCCTACAAGCCATTTCTATGGAAAACACTTAACCGAAATTCACACTAACGGCTTTTGCATTGGGATTTTCCGTAAAACTCAAAATGGAAAATTTAAAAAGTGCAATGATCTTGAAAATCTTTAACTCACATTTTCCACATGCCTAAATACATTTGCATCGAAATGACTTGACAATTGGCTAATGCAGAAATGAAAGTGCGGGATGTTTTTTGTAGAATGCCATTGTACTGGTGCCACTTCCAATAGCTTATGCATTGATGAAATTCGTATAGCTCTGGCTCGCAAAACAATAAAACCTGGAAAAGGCCAAAAAAAGATAGAAATGAGTAAATTTGATGATTTTTCTTGGATGTTTGGTGCATTTGATGATGTTTGATGATTATCTAACTAACATTTTGCTTCTCAAGATATTTATTACATGTTATTTCTGCATGATTTATGGAAAATTTTGAAAAGGTTGATAAAACTAAGAACACCAAGGTCGCAAGGAACAAGAAGGAGAAAGAAAAAATGAAATACAATTTTCACGAAGTCGAGTGTACCTCAAAGATCATGACACAATGGGATAAAGTAAAAGATGTTGATTTAGGTCAGATAAACATTGATGAATTTAGGCAGGGTGTCTTGGTCCAACAAAGAACAAAGAGACATGGAAATTAAAGAAGATTGGTATAGCCTTAGTAGAAGGCTTCCCTCCAGCCTTGGTAAATCTAGAATTAATCTTCACATGTCGAGAGTTTTATCATAAAGAAACCAAGAGAATAGTAACTTTTGATAGGAGGGAACTGGCTGATCTAACTCCCATGTCAATTGGACGAACGATCGGTATTCCCTTATTTGAAAAAATGGAGGACTGCAAAAATGGGTACGTGGAAAATGTATGGAAGGAAAATCCTATGGCCTACAAGAAAAAAATAAATCAAATATGGATGCTTGATCCTCACCCTAGCATGAGCAAGTTGCCCCAAAAGATTTATTAGAGTGACTTCATAGAAGAATTCAATAGCCTTGTATCACTTGTAAGAAGAATAATGGGACTCTTGACCTCTTCTATCTTTGAAGAGTGGATGTGATATCTTGTAGAGGGTATTATAAGGGGAGACACAAGGTTTCATTGGGAAAAAATGATGTGGCAATATCCATTCCCAACTTTTCATGGTGAAGAAAACAAAGGAATTCTATATGACTTCCTATATTGTTTATCTCTTGGTAGAAAAATTTTCATATAAGGGACTAACTTATATAGGGGAGCTCGAAACAAGAAAAGGACAAACCATTTTTTATGACTGTTGTCCACAATTACAGTACAGGAATTTCACGAAGAATTATTGGCAGGTGAATGACGTATTTATCATGCATATTCTATGAACATTGCCAAATGATTTCACTAAAATATTATCACATTGTGCAAAAGATTTAATAAATAACTTTGGGCACTGGTTCATTCAGTTCCCCAAGTTTACTTGAGAATTGAAGATTTCTTGGGGTTCCTGTATTGACTGCCCTGATACCGGAGTGATAGGATAATACTGCTACAACTTACATGACAATTACAAGCTTCACATCTATTTTTATAATTGAAACATCACGTGGGAGTCCCCTATCCTATCATCTTTGGTCAAGGGTTATACTCATTTCCTGCTACCCCTTGTGTAGAATATTCAAAAAAGGAAATTACAGAGTATGATCTCGTGCTACACACTAAATTTGGAAGCATAGACCCATGGGGGGAATTGAAGAAGTATGTCGAGAGGCAACACTCTCACAATGTGCATATTGAAGACTTTTGGGCCAACTGTGATGATAATCGTGAGGTTCGTAAACGACTCTACATGAGAATGACAGTAAAATGTTAGTGTAATTAATATTTAATTGCACTTGCATAACTTTACTTAGGTTTTTCTTAGGTAATAATTAATTTTCTTAATTAATAAGTAAGCTTTATATTAGGTGAGTTGTTTTTAGGTCAACATTAGGGTTGCATACATTACTTTTATAAAATAATTCTCTTATTGTAATTTCTGAATTCTTGAATAATATCAATTTGCACATTTCATGCAAAGCTCTGATTTTTCATTGTTTTTCTCTTATGTGGAAGAAGTTTAGGTTTGCATATCTGATCTTGGTTTCTAACATGGTATTAGAGCCTTGACATGTAGCCCCTTCTCAAATTCTGGAGAAAATCATTGCAGAGTTCGTTCGGGGTTCCTCGAGGGTATCATTCCTTGAGTTCATTTATGCAGCATCTTGGATCAAATCGGGCTTCATCATTGGATTCAGAGCACTGGAAAAAGTCAGGAATGACTTTTTTTTTTTTCGTCATCGTTGAAGAAATCTGTGAGAGTTTCAAGCTCAGTGATTTTTTGGAAGCTCTGGAGGTAGCCTATTTTTCAGAGCATCTTGGAGCCAAATGGAGGTCACCATCATGTTCACAGCGTTTAAGAACCTTAGGAACGCTTGTCAAATCGTCAATTTCTGTGAAGTTGGTTTCTGAGGCAAAAAAAATTGCCAAGGAGGTCGTACGGCCTCCCCAACATGTGTATCGAGGCATTTTTTTTTTTTTTTTTTTAAAATGCATTCAAACGTGTGCGGCCTGCACAAAAGGAGGCACCACCCGGTGGCCACCAGTCCACCACTACCATCGGTGGCTCCCCCTACCTCCATCACTGGCCAGAGATCCACCCCCATCGGGCCCCCTTTGCACAAACTGCTGGTCATATGGGGGACCAAGCGCTATGCACCCAGCCCCCAACCAGCCTTCCAGCACACCCACAGTCATATGGATGACTAGGGGCTCTGCACCATCCCCCTATCCACCAGCCCTTGGTCGCACACAGGACCAAGGGCCGAATTTTGTTTAGCCCCCTAGGCTACCTGGAGGCCTTATTGGCCAAATTGGAGCACTTTTACAAAATCAAGTGTAACTTTTGCGTACGGTGTCCTTTTTTTGCAAACGAAATACCATTGGAAAGATGATTTCAATGCCAATCCAGTGGTGAAGGTAGTTTTCTCTGATTTTGCACCATTTTTATTTTTCAGGTCCTTGAACTCGGATGTTGTTTTTTTCACTCTGGAGGGTATATCTTTTGACTCGTTGATCCTTTTTTCGCCATTCTTGCGGCATTGGAAAGCTGGTTCAGTCCTCTACACAGATATGAGGTATATTTTTATTTTTTGTTTATGTATGTTTATGAATTATCTCCTTTTGCAATCATTGGGTATTGTAATAAATGAATTGATATATAGTTCCATCAGGGGGGTTTCTTGCATAATAAGCTGATTAGAGTGTGCATGCACTTTGATCTTCATTGTCTTTTGATGAAAAATCTCATGGATTGTAATATGGTTTCTTAGTTTCTTTTGGCCACTTTTTTGTCTTAACTTCACACACATCATATTCATTTCAGATCCATCTCAGTTTGAGGGCCACTAAATTTGTGGTTAATGTTCCTGAGTCTTTATGGTACTTTTTCCCATGGAAAAAATTTAGTCTCAGTTTTGCATCGGCATCGAGATTCACGGCTTCTAGATTTTTTCATCATCATATCATCTACTGTTGCTTTATGGATTCCAGGGTTTTTCCCGTTTGGTGTTTTCGAGTGTTTCGTGGCATCAGGTCTGTTGTTGCACTATTATGATTCTGATATGGTTTCTTGTAGATAGAAGTATCTTTCCTTGCTTTCTGGATTACGGTTCCAGTGTTACTCCATAGTGCTCTTCCAGTGCTTCTTTGTAGTAGTCATCGCGTTGTAGGGGGGTTGTCCCACTGGGTTTTCCTTCTCTACCTCATTATTGCATTTGTACATGGGTGCCTGATCAGGCTTTGTTTCTGAGACCCATTCATACTTCCTTGCATTCATCTTAGTTTTAGATGCATGCTTATCTAGTCTCCCTAAGTTGCACTTATGGGGGGGTGCTAGTGTAATTAATATTTAATTGCACTTGCATAACTTTACTTAGGTTTTGCTTAGGTAATAATTAGTTTACTTAATTAATAAGTAAGCTTTATTTAGTTGACCTATTTTTTAGGTCAACATTAGGTTTACATACATTTCTTTTATAAAGCAATTCTCTTATTGTAATTTCTGAATTCCTGAATAATATCAATTTGCACATTTCATGCAAAGCTCTGTTTTTTCATTGTTTTTCTCTTCTTTGGAAGGTGTTTAGGTTTGCATGTCTGATCTTGGTTTCTAACATAAAATTCATAAGGTCTATTGATTTATTTGAAGTCCTAGATCAAGTGGTAGAAGATAATAATACTCTTGATGAAAAGTCATTTACCATTGTAGCCAAAGCTCCCCTACTAGTAATTGATTGGGTGGAATCAGAGATAAAATATTTGGACATGATTATGCTCTCGGTGGTACAACAGATGAATAGGTGGCTATATGATCAAGTGGATCAATTAGAGAAACAAGGTGTGAGCTTATATACAAAGAATGGGAGGAAGAAAAATCTTTATAAAGTGAAGAAAAAAGTGAGGTCGAAGCTAGTTCATCGCATGAAACACTAAAATGTCTATCAGTTGCTCGAGCGAGGAAGATAAAACAAGTAGCGGAAAGGCGGCCCATTGAGAGACAACGGGTATATACCAGGAAGATGGTGGAAGGGAAAAGACCACCAAAGAAGTCGAAGAAGATAGGAACCTTTGTTCCAGAGATGCCAACAATAAGAGAGGAGCCATCTCCTCTTGAGGAGGAATATAAACCACAATCACCTCTACCATCCACTGCACCACTTCCATGTGCTTCCACTCCACCTTTGATTCTTGTATTATCCCCACCTTTTGTGAACATCTCAATACACCTCACCTCTACCACTCCAACCACCTCCATGATTGTGGTTGACATGAGGATTACTATGAGGATGTTGATGAAGGGATGTGAATTGTTGACTTGGATGAGGTGGCCTCAAATGATGAAGAACAAAAAACTTTGGAAGAGGGAGAGTTGAGTGGTTTCGATGAGAACTTTAATGTGGAAGCATCTGATAAGGAGAAAGAGGATGAATATATGATGATAGGAATGATGAAGAAAATGTTCAAGACACTAATCCAGGTGAAGAAGAGTGTCATTGAGAAATGGAAAAGGATGAATAAAATGAAGAAGAGCTCCAAGAAATAGGTCAATGTGAGAATCAACATAATGAAGAGATTCAATCTGAAAAGAAGGAAGATGACATGAGAAATGATGAAAGAGAAGAGAATCCTAGAGAAAGAAAGATTGAATCTACTCAAGAAATAAGAGTTGAGCAAGATAAAGGGAAGTAAATAATACAAGAAGAAGAGCATGTTGAAGTTGAAAAGAACGTTGAAGACACTCCAAGGCACGAAGATGATGAGCCAATGAACGATCATGACGATATTGAGCATGAATTCCACACTATATCCTCTAATCAACAAACATAAATTCCTTCATGGTTGGAGCAGTAGCTGAAACTAAGAATCTGATGTTGTAGGACCCAAAGGCTCATTTAGAGGCCATACTAGCACATGCTCAAATAAAGCCAAAGGAAAGGAAGAATCCCAAGATTAAATCACACATTACCACTGATGCTTCAGGCTCCCGTATTTTGTAGGTAGAAACTCTAGTAGCGGATAAGGATGTAGACACAATACAAGCCACGAATGATCAAATAAAATCCATCAATAAGTGTCCTGCTACCTAAGAACAAAAGATAGATGAATTTTAGGTGTTCATTACCAATATTTTGAACTAGATGGATAAAGATCAAGCAACCAAGGTGAGATTGAAAGTGCGGGTGGGTGAATTTGTTGAGAAATTATGTCTCAACTTCCAGCTTGAAGTCCTCATTTTCATGCCTTGGTGATTTTTGTGTTGTTTGCAAAGTTATGGCGGAGGCGGAACCGGGATGGAACTTGGCATTGTTCTGTTTTCCTAAGTTCTGGGTCTCTGGCGAAGGCGGAATCGAGATGGAACTTGGCATTGTTTTGTTTGCCTAAAGTTTCGGGTTTATGTTCTCATTCCTGCTCTGACTCTGACTCCGCTTCCTACCATCTGTTTCTTCTTGCTTCGCTTCGCAGGTTTTGGCAGAGGTGGAACTAGTTTTGGAAGTTGGCAATGTCCGTTTGCCAGGTTCCTATTTCGGTTTTTGTTCCAACTCCGAGTCCGACTCCTGCTTTTGTGATCTGGTTCTTCTGGATGTTTGGTTTCTCCTCGTGGAGTTTTCCTCCACTTTGTCCAAGTTCTGGATTGTTGTTTCTTGTAGTTGGCAGGGGTGGAACCGGAACCGGTTTGGTTCCTTATCTTGGACTTTTGGTAAAGTCCTATTTCTGTTTATGTTCTGTCCCCGGGTCCGACTCCGACTGTACTCTTTTGTGCTCCCGTCTTGGTTTGACCCCGGGTTGACTTTACCCGGTCAGAACTATTTCTGATGAATTCTCTTTTGCTGTGGGCGGACGCGGAACCGAATTGGTTCTTGAACCTGTAATTTCAGTAGGGTCTTGTTTCAACTCCAGTTCCACTCCCTACTCCGACTCTGACTCCGGCAATGTGTTTTTTCGGTGGAGTCATGTTTCGACTCCTGCTTTGACTCTGGCTCCGGCAGTGTTTGAAATGATTTGAAGTCCTGGACGCACCCGATGTTTGTTTGACCATTTTGGTTGCTCTATCAACTGCGATTGCTGATGGGTCTTGGACATGTGGCACCTAGTTGAATAGTGATTGGATGGATGCCAAGATAGTTATTGTGGCAGTTGCATTTATCAACGAAGAGTGGCGAGCTCAACCGTTTTGGTGATGGCATTGAATGCTTGGATGGCTCGTTGCAGGGAGATCTATCAGATCCGACCAGATGTGTGATTTGAGGATGGTCTTCATTACTCTTCTCAGTTGGTTACATATGGATGAGAGATGTGCTTTTTGTCATAAGTTAAAAGTTAGATGTTGAGTCGTTAGTTGCAGAGCAAGTTGAAGTTGCGGGCTGAAGAACAGAAGGACGTGAGTTCTTGAGGAGGGTTTTGAACTGTATGTTGTAAAAACATTGTAACAGTGAATCTAAAACTCTTTGGGTGATTGTGAGCTGAACAAAGAAGTCTGGATATTGTATTTAATCGATTCATTACTGTAATACAATTGATTTGAATTTGTGTGGTGAGTTTTTTACCTGAAAGGGTTTTCCCATGTAAATACCATGTCATATTTGTTTGCTTATCTTTCTGGTTTCTCATTGCCATGGTTGTATGCATCTCTATATGTTTTAGAAACTATTAGTTTTTCGTTTTTGCTTCTCTCCCCTGTAGTAAAGGTGTTAAGGGAATGTATTCTGCACTATTGGGTCAGTAGATCCGCATTCTTTTCCCTTCAAAGTGGTATCAGAGCTTGGCCAGTTCATGTTATCCTTGCTAGGGTAAATTAGTTTTTTGCACTAATATTGTTTCAGTGGGAGACTTGCATTATTAAACTTGTTTCTATTGTGAGATGGCGAGAACATCTGGTAGGATAGATATTGAGAAGTTTAATGGCAGCAACTTTGAGTTATGGAAACTCAAGATAGAAGACTTGCTTGTGGATAGAGACCTCTGGATTGCAGTGTCTGGAACTAAGCCACAAACTATGACCCAAGAAGCTTGGGATCTTGCTGATAGAAAAGAAAGAGGATTGATAAGATTGAGTCTAGCCGATTTTGTGCTCTTGAATGTTCATGAGGAGACATCTACAGTTGCTTTTTGGAAGAAGCTTGGTGATATTTACCAAGGAAAATCTCTGGTAAACAAGTTATTCCTGAGAAAAAAGTTGTACTCCTTCAAGATGGAAGAAGGTGCATCTGTTGTAGATTATCTGAACTCATTTAATATGAGTGTTACTCAGCTAGCATCTATAGGTGTAAAAATTGAGGAGGAGGATCGTTGCATGCTCCTGTTGTGTTCGTTACCTAATAGCTGGGATCATCTTGTGATGGCTATTGAAAGCACAACCACTATTTTCAAGACTGATGATGTGGTTGCTTCACTTATGTTTGAAGAAATGCGAAGGAAATCTTCTGAGATGGCCAAAGATGCTCTTTTTGTTCGAGGTAGAACAAAGGAGAAAGGCAAGAAGAAAGACAACAAGTCGAAATCCAAGTCTAAAGGGAGAACAAAGTCTCCTAGTAAAAGGTTCAAAGTAAAGTGTTGGAACTGTGGGCAACCTAGTCATATCAGGAAGGACTGCAAGGAGAAGAAGAAGAAGAATGCTTCTGATAATGAATCTTCTCCAAGTGATGTAGATGCCGTCATTGCAGTAGCCTTGACAACTCAGGCATCAGATGATGTTTGGTTAGTTGATTTAGGTGCCTCTTTTCACATGACATCCAATAGAGATTGGTTCTCAAAGTATGAGAAGTATGATGGTGGAAAGGTATACTTGGCAAGTGATTCAATGTTGGAGATTGTTGGCAGAGGAAGGGTCAGAATTTAGTTTCCTAATGGGAGAGTCAAAGGAATTGGTGGTGTTCTTCACATCCCAGGTTTGGCTTGAAATCTTCTTTCTGTTAGTAAGTTAAATGATGCTGGTGTAGAAGTTTATTTTTCTAGTAAGGGATGTAAAATGGATAGAGGTGCAATGGTGTTAGCTAAGGGTGTTCGTACTGGCACTCTGTACAAGCTAGATGCACAACCTATTCTTTGTAACAGTGCCTCTATAAAATCATGTAATTTTGCACCTATAGAGAAAGATGAAGACTCTTCACTATCTGCAAATGCTTTGGAGGTAAAACTCCCAGCAAAGAAGACTATGTTATGGCATCATAGACTTGGTCACATAGGTGAGAAAGGTTTAAAAACTTTGAAGAAGAAAAACCTTGTAGAAGGGCTCGATGATTGTAACCTTGAGTTTGATTTTTGTGAACATTGTATCTATGGAAAGCAACACCGTGTTTCTTTCTCCTCTAGTCCTCACAAATCTTCCGGTATACTGGATTATGTTCATTCTGATGTATTTGGTCCAGTTAATGTTCCTTCATTATCGAAGTCTAGATAATATGTTTCTTTTATTGATGACTGTTTGAGAAGGGCATTTGTATACTTTCTTAAAAGTAAATCAGAAGTGTTCAGTCGGTTTAAAGAGTTCAAATCTTTGGTAGAAAATCAGACTGGAAGGAAAATAAAGTGTTTAAGGACAGACAATGGAGGTGAGTTTTGTTCTGCATATTTTGAAAGGTATTGCACTGATCATGGAATTAAAAGGCATAAGACAACCCCCTACACTCCACAGCAAAATGGAGTTGCTGAAAGGTTGAACAGGACACTGATGGAAAAGGCAAGGAGTATGTTGAGTGGTGCTGGTCTAGAGCAGAAGTTCTGGGCTGAGGTTGTGGCTACAACATGTTATTTGATTAATAGATCTCCTTGTTCAGCTTTGATTGATAAGACACCTTTGGAAGCATGGTCAGGTAAGAAACCCTCATTAAGGCATGTTCGGGTCTTTGGCTGTGAGGCATATGTTCATGTTGCAAATGAAAAGAGATCAAAGTTGGATAACAAGGCTGTGAAATGTATTCTCATTGGCTATGGAGTTGGTGTGAAAGGATACAAGCTTTGGAACCCTGTTACTGAGAAGGTTTTGTATAGTAGAAGTGTGATATTTCGTGAGTTGAAACCTCTAGTAAGTGATCAACAGCCTGAGACAAATCAGAGTGATAAGAAGAAGGATGCAGTTGAGATTCCCCAAACTCCAGAAAGGGAAAAGCTGCATGGTGTACCTAAGATTGAGGAGAGTTCAAGCAGCTCTGGAAGTTCTGATGATGAAGAACAACCTCAGCCTCTAAGGAGATCTACACGAGAAAGAAGGCAACCAGAAAGGTATAGTTTCTCTATGTTAGATTCAAATTGTGCTTATGTCTTAATTACCAGCACTAATGAGCCCAGGATTGTGAAAGAAGCAATCAGCATGGTTGATTCAAAGTCTTGGCTAGAAGCCATGAATGAGGAGATGGATTCCTTGAAAAAGAATGATACCTAGAAGTTGGTACCACTGCCTAAAGGGCGAAAGCCTGTTAACTGCAAGTGGATATTCAAAAGGAAGATAGGCCTTGATGGAAGTGTGGAGAAGTATAAGGCATGACCGGTTGCAAAGGGATTTTCCCAAGTTGAGGGAATTGATTATGGAGAGATTTTTTCCCCTGTAGCAAAGCTGACATCCATCAGATTTTTGTCGTTATTAGCAGTTGTGTATGACTATGAAATTGAGCAGATGGATGTGAAGACAACATTTCTCCATGGTGAGCTGGAAGAAGAAATTTTCATGTCCCAACCTGAGCATTTTGTTTAAAGAGGTAAACAAAATCTAGTTTGCAAGTTAAATAAATCTCTCTATGGTCTAAAGCAATCTCCTAGAATGTGGTACCAAAAATTTGACACATTTGTGTTGTCAATTGGGTTTGTTAGATCAAAATCTAATCATTGCATTTATTATAAATGTGAGAATGATCATGTGCTTGTTATTACTCTGTATGTGGATGATATGTTATTCATTAGTAATAGCAAGGCTATGATTTCTGATCTTAAAACTCAGTTGTCTGCTAAGTTCAAAATGAAAGATCTTGGAGCAGCAAGGTACATTCTTGGGATGGAGATAACCATGGATAGAACAATCAGAAATCTTTGGCTCAGTCAGAGTAAGTATGTGAAAACTGTTCTAGAGAGGTTTAGCATGATTGATTGCAAGCAGCTAGTTTTTCCAATCATGCAAGGATTGAAACTATCTACTAAAGACTGTCCAAAGTCTGCTACTGAGATGGAGGACATGACTAGTGTGTCTTATGCAAGTGCAGTAGGCAGTTTAATGTATGCTATGGTCTGCACAAGACTAGACATTGCCCAAGCAGTGGGAGTTCTAAGCCGTTTTATGGCAAATCCAGGGAGATCACATTGGGATGCTATGAAGAGAGTGTTCAGGTATTTGAAGGGCACTTTAGATTATGCTTTGTGTTACCATGGCAGTATGGTTGCATCACAAAGGACTCTTTGCATTCAAGGATATGTTGATTCTGATTGGGCAGGGGACATTGATAGCAGAAGATCCACCAGTGGATACACTTTCATGCTTAATGGTGGAGCAATCAGTTGGATGAGCAAGTGACAAGCTGTAGTTGTTTTATCCATGACAGAGGTAGAATATATGGCAGCAACTCATGCTTGCAAGGAGGTAGTGTGGCTAAGGCGTTTGTGTTCAAACATTGGATTTAATGTTGAGCAGATTTCAATCTACTGTGACAATCAAAGTGCCATTTGTTTGGAAAAGAATCTGACCTTTCATGCCAGGACCAAGCACATAGATGTGCAATATCATTTCATGAGGGATATGGTTGAAGATGGCAAGGTCAGTTTGGATAAGGTTGACACCTTGAAGAATGTTGCAGATGCCTTGACAAAGCCGGTTAGCATAGACAAGTTCAGATGGTGCACATAATTGATGGGCCTTGGGGCCTATGATAGACAGTAAGGTTTGATGTTTTGAGGAAGTTGGAAGTGTTCACCAAGTGGGAGATTGTTGAGAAATTATGTCTCAACTTCCAGCTTGAAGTCCTCATTTTCATGCCTTGGTGATTTTTGTGTTGTTTGCAAAGTTCTGGCAGAGGCGGAACCGGGATGGAACTTGGCATTGTTCTATTTGCCTAAGTTTTGGGTCTCTGGCAGAGGCAAAACCGGGATGGAACTTGGCATTGTTCTGTTTGCCTAAGTTTTGGGTCTCTGGCGGAGGTGGAACCGTGATGGAACTTGGCATTGTTCTGTTTTCCTAAAGTTCCAGGTTTATGTTCTCATTCCTACTCCGACTCCGACTCCGCTTCCTACCGTCTATTTCTTCTCTCTTCGCTTCGCAGGTTCTAGCGGAGGTGGAACCAATTTTGGAAGTTGGCAATGTCCGTTTGCCAGGTTCCTGTTTTGGTTTTTGTTCCGACTCCGGGTCCGACTCCTGCTTTTGTGATCTGGTTCTTCTGGATGTTTGGTTTCTCCTCGGGGGGTTTTCCTCTGCTTTGTCCAAGTTCTGGATTGTTGTTTCTTGCAGTTGGCAGGGGCGGAACCGGAACCGATTTGGTTCCTGATCTTGGATTTTTGGTAAAGTCCTGTTTCTGTTTCTATTCCATCCCTAGGTCCGACTCCAACTCTGATCTTTTGTGCTCCCGTCTTGGTTTGACCTCGGGTTGACTTTACCTAGTCATAACGGTTTCCAATGAGTTCTCCTTTGTCATGGGCGGACGCGGAACCGGATTGGTTCCGGAACTTGTAATTTCGGTAGGGTCTTGTTTCGACTCTAGTTTCGCTCCTGACTCTGACTCCGACTCCGGCTCTGGCAGTGTTTGAAATGATTTGAAGTCCTAGATGCGCCCGATGTCTGTTTGACCGTTTTGGTTGCTCTATCAGCTGCAATTGTTGATGGGTCTTGGATGCGTGGCACCTGGTTGAATAGTGATTGGATGGATGCCAAGATAGTTATTGTGGCAGTTGCATTTGTCAACGAAGGGTGCGAGCTCAACCGTTTTGGTGATGGCATTGAATGCTTGGACGACTTGTTGTAGGGAGATCTGTCAAATCCGACCAGATGTGTGATTTGAGGATGGTCTTCATTACTCTTCTCATTCGGTTACATATGGATGAGAGATGTTCTTTTTCTCATAAGTTAAAAGTCAGATGTTGAGTCGTTAGTTGCAGAGCAAGTTGAAGTTACGGGCTGAAGAACAGAAGGACGTGAGTTCTTGAGGAGGGTTTTGAATTGTATGTTGTAAAAACATTGTAACAGTGAATCTGAAACTCTCTGGGTGATTGTGAGCTGAACAAAGAAGTCTGGATATTGTATGTAATCGATTCATTACTGTAATACAATTGATTTGACTTTGTGTGGTGGGTTTTTTACCTGAAAGGGTTTTCCCACATAAATATTGTGTCATCTTTGTTTGCTTATCTTTCTGGTTTCTCATTGCCATGGTTGTATGCATCTCTATATGTTTTAGAAACTATTAGTTTTTCATTTTTGCTTCTCTCCCCTGTAGTAAAGGTGCTAAGGGAATGTATTTCGCACTATTGGGTCAATAGATCCGCATTCTTTTCCCTTCAGAATTAACAAACTTCATTCAACAATGGACTACACCTCGTGATGAAGCTCCAACAGAATCGCCAGCACCTAAAACTTTATATAAGGAAGAAATAAATGAAATGGAGAAAATGAAGACATGCACCAAGTCTACTTCAGATTGGTTCAAAAGGGTAACAAATATGGGCAAAAAATCCATCCATTATGTTGTTGACATGCATAATAACTTTTTGGTTTTGAAGAATGAAATTGAGAAAGAAATTGAGGACTGTAAATATTTTCTTGATCGCTACAATATGACATACCCTAAGTTACAATGGGGCAATCCCACAATAGTGGTTTACAATTTTTTGCCAAACTAGACATTGACCTAAAAAATATTAACTAAATCTTCACTTTTGGGCACCTATAGCTGCTAAACATGAGTAATTTGAAGATGATGCGAACTAGTGATTTGTGAAATTTTGTCTATAGATTCTAAATATTTTTTTAAAAAAATTGAATCAGATTGCATTTATTTTTCCATCTCCTTCGAAAACTAGTTTTTATCAATAAACACCATTTTAAGGAGTGATGCTCACCGTAAACAACATAAATTTTTTTCTATGAAGGATAAAATTCTAATTTTTTGAATTTAGCTTTGTAACTGGAATATCTAACAAGTTCATTTGGTTTCATAGTTTTTTATTGAATATATTTTTCTTAATCAAGTTTTGAAGTTAAACCAATTACAATTCAAACATAGGCAAATTGTAAACAACATAAAAAAAATTGTATGTATCGAAATTCAATTTTATTTTTTTTACTGGATCAAGGACATCAATACCTAGCCCGAACATATTTTTCAAAAAAAAAATGATTATCTACTATTTTTCCACATGTGCAGAACAGAGAGCTTGATTTTCAGTGAAAACCCTATGTTTAATTAAACTAAAAAAATACATAATAAAACCAAAATATATTAAAATTATATTTAATGGATAGCTCATTCTAAGGACTACCATCATCCAATTGGGTCTGTGAGTTTTCCTCCATTTTCATCCTCAACCCAAACTTCGAAAGGCAATATTTTATAGAACTTTGGTGCAAGAAAGGGAGAAGGGAAAAAAGGGAGGGTTTGCTCAAACCCCCCTTCGAGTGAACCCCCCTTGACCTTTTGAGCGAAGGAGGGTTTTCTCTACCTTTTTTCAAAATTTCCCTTTGTTTTCATTTTGGAAAATGTGCAAAAATTGGGTCCCATCATTAAAGAGGATTCACTCAAAGGGAGGTTCGAGCAAAACCCTTTTGGGTTAGAGTAAACCCACCCTTCGTGCGAAACCCCAAAACCCAAAATTTCCATGGGGGCATTTTTTGCAATTTTCCTTCCTCAACAGAATTGTAAACCAGTTTTGTGGGATCACTCAATGCATTCAAAAATTGTCTACAGGGGTTCTAGAGAAAGAGTTGGCTCTCCACAAGGATCAACATGATCTACTTGAGGCTTGGTTATTTGCCTTTGATTTCAGAAGAGAAGTTCTTGAAAAGGATTTGTTAAGCCTGCAGACCATTAATCAAAAGGTCATTGAAAATCTATTTGAATGTGATGAAATTTTTGAAGTATTCACTGGAGCAGAAATGCCTACTTGGAAATTGGATTATGTACCTATAAGGAAACATGCATTTTAGAAGAGAACGCAAGAAGAAATCACTAACAATCTACCTAGGAGTTCCTTGGATTTTTCAGCCCATATCTTCACTCATGCTAAATCAGTAATTCAAAGAAGAAGTAATTGTGTTGAACAACATGTAGAATTAATGGATGAGTTCCGATTGATTGCCTTCAAAATCAGCAAGTCAGATTTCCCAGCTCACTCCAAGATTTTTGAGGTTGTGAAGAAATTTATTCAATATGCCATTGTACAAAAGGAAGCTGGAAATATTTTAATAGAAGATAATTTTTTATAATTTTTAGCTAAAGGACGAAATAGTGCATCAAAGTGCGCACCAAATTCTTTTTGATGTTTCTTTAATATAAAATACGTTAAGGAATATTGTACACTTTTCTAGGTTCACATGTGAACCAATTTTATATTAAGAAATATTGTACTTGCATTGAATATAGTGTAAACCCTAAGTAGTAGTGAATTTGGGCCATTGATTTGGATTGTGAAAAACTATAAATAGAGGCATCTTCTCATTTGCAAAGAGAGATGGATTGTTGTATGAAGGAATTTTGAAGCAATATAAAGGAAAGCATTGAAGTTGGGTGAATTCCTTATGTGTGCTCTCAATGTATGCATGATTCAATCTTCTCATTTCATTTATATTTTAGTTAATTTATAGTTTAGTTTTCTTTCAGCTTCATTAGTTCATGTTCAACTTTAAAGGTGATATTGTGTTATGGTATCTAATGCACTTCTAGCTCATACTTTTAGTCATTTTTTTATGGTAAATTACTATTTAAAGCTAGTTTGAGCTTATTATTTTAATGTACTCAAGCTCAACTATGTATGTTCATGCTTCGTGTATTAATGTCACAATCTGAAAATCTAAAGACAACCTTGGGAGATTGCACTAGTTTTGTGATTCTATAGAAACTTCTTGGTTAAACAAAATTTAATTTTGGGATTTTGTCTACCTTAATACTTTTCATTGTTATTGTTGTTCCTAGTTTTTAGAATTGGGAATAATCTCTCAACCCTTTAAAAAATTTCTATTTGTTTGAAAACTTGAGTTATTTTAGAATTTCAGCATCACCATAGTGTTCTATCTGATGAATTTTAGTTTTTTGTTCTAAATTTATAGTCATAGTGTACTGGTCTTTAGAAACTCTTGTTATAGACCTATGAGATTCCAACCTTGTAAACCATAAATTCCCTTTGTGTTACCATCAAGACACATCAACACTGAGCTATTTTCTACATTTTCAAGACCTGACCTTAGAGACCTTGAGGTCATTTTTTAAATATTTTCTATAGGAATTCACCTTTCAAGAGAGATAGAGTACTTGTACTTTGTCTATGTTGTGCAGTGCTAAAACACTCATCAACATAATTAGTGCTAAAAGGAGGGATGGACAAAGCTAGATCAAATTGGATCATTCTCTTCATAAAATTTTTATAGAGTTACCAGATCTACATTAGACAAAGAAGAGTTCTAGGAATTAAAGACCCCTACCAAGGCCAGGAGAGCCAAGAAAGGGGAGGCTTCATCATCAGCACCACCTACCCAACCTCCATCTCCTTCATCGACACCATCTACTTCTCCATTTTCTAGTCATACTCAGATCGCCATACTCCAGCCACAGGCTGTTGTAGCCCATCCATTACCATCACTACCTCTAGTAATGGCTTGGTTGGAAAACAATTCCTCTCCCTTGTCATTTAATGACTATCACAAAATGCCCAAAAACCTTGAAATTTTTTTATCCAAATTTCATACCAATGATCTGCACAGGACAATTGAAGAACATATAAAATAATTCTAAACTGCCCTCAAGGATAGGAAAATTGAGCATGAAGATGTGGTTTGCATACTCTTTCCATATTCATTGGATGAAGAGGCATTCTATTGGTATATCCACTTACCTAATGGGTCAATTACAATGTGGGACTGTATGAAGGATAATTTTATATAGAAATTCAAGATTCCTATTATCCCAACTAATTTGTACTAGAAATTTATGTTTGTAAGAAGGGAAGTCATTGAACCCAACATTTCCTTCAACAATAGGTTTCATAAGGCCTACACTAGATTACAACCCCCTTATGTAGTGTATGATGCCTCAGCCAAGGCAGTTTACTATGTTGCCTTGGACAACCTTACTTCAACACTCGTCAAGAGGATGCATCAACCCCTAAAAAATTTAGTAGATGCATATGCTAAAGAATTCAAGGCAAGTATAGACTTGGTATAACACTTAATAGGACCTTTGCCTTCATTAGGACCCACTATTCCAATACAAGGTAGATTCAAGGACTAAATAAAGCTTTGGCTAGCCATACCCCTTTAATGAACTAGGTCCCTCGGCTATTAATAGCACCTCTTTTGGGTCCACCATTGAATCAAGTCCCACCAATACCAAGTTAATTGTGAAATTCTAATTAGCCAACGTATTCTCAGCAGTCTAATATGCCCTCGTACTTGCAAAATTCTGAAACTCCCACCACTCAACAAATTTTTTTGGCAACACACCCCATCTTTCTTTAGAATTTTGTACTAGCATAGAACAATCCAAAGAAGGAACGAATAGATGATTTGGTTAAAAAATTAAAGAATTTAACCACTAAAGTTACTTAATAAATAAGAACAAACAACTGCAAGCTTCGCACATAAGCATTCAAGCTAGTTACAATCAAGAAAATCATGATTCGAGACAAGTCTCAGGGGAAAATTATGAATGAGGACAGAATTTTGAAAGGAGGTAGCTTCCAAGGTAAAGTTGAACATCGAATACTAGACCTAACAATGTAGGGGTTCCAACACCACTTGACACACCCAATAGTTCAAACAAGTCATCAAGTGGAGTATATTTAGCGGAAGCTGCATTGTCAGGTTGGTGCAGAACTCATCAAACAAGTAAACATTGAGAGCTTGATTGTCTTGAATTTCAGACTATTGTTGCAATATTTCAAATGGAAGTGCAAAAAATTGTTGATGGTTCAAGTGGATGAGAGCTTGTACCTTCATAATCATATGATTCAATCCTAGTAGTTAATCAAGCACCTTTCCCAAAAGGTGAAGAGAATGAACCTAAAAAGGAGGTTGTAGAAAAGGGTGACAAAATTGATGATGTATGCAATGAAGAAACTTTGTCTCAAATGTTTGATTCAACTAACAATGGTCCAAGGGATAAAGAAGATGAATTCCATATGTTCCATCAATGCTCAACACTATATAATCTAAGAAATAGGCAGGTTGGTGGCCCATTCACCACTTCAATACCACTCAATAACTTCAACATACCACCTGATCCAAATGTGAGAAAAAATCCCTCTTACCCCAAGGTGCCAACTCAATACTTCAATAGAAATAGGCAATCAGAGTTCACCAAAGAAGCACAATCTGATAGTCAAGCTGAATTTGATGTCTAACAAATGGGAGAATATGTTGTAGAGGAGTTGAAAAAGGTAAAGGTAGGATTGTTCACTTTTGAGTTGTTAAAGAGTACCCTCCATTATAAATGCATTCTTCATGATTGCATCTTCATCAAAACCTTCCCAAGACATAGCAATGAAGAGGTTTTCATTTGACATAGTTGAGAATGAACCAATAATCAAAGAAATTGTAGGAAAGAGACAAGACCGGCAACCAACTAAGGACCGGGGTAAGCAGTTAGCTAAAGAACAAGGTTAGGTGCGGATAAAAGAAAAATGTAGAGAAAAGGATAAAGCCCAGGTCACCCAAGCCGACACTTCAATAATTCTATTTCAAGGAAGGCCTAAAACACCCCCTTCTTGTTAACCATATCGCATTGCCTGAGGAAATTGGTTGAATGTTCTAATATTTTTAGTAGTGATTTACAAATTATTAGTTTGAAAATTTCAAAACATTATATGTACTTCCTTGAATTCATTTTTTATGGTATTGAGCAGAAATGGAATATTACTCCTAGATTGTATGAGGCATTTTATTGATTCATATTTTGTAAATGAGAGTTGCATTGATAGCACACGCAGTGCTTTGTAAAGCTGGTCAATTTTAGAAGTATCTCATAGTGTTTTATATAAAGGCATTATTATGTTGTACTTGAACTTTTTCCTTTGAATCTTAAGTGATGCAAGATCATAGGATGTTTTAGAGAGAAATAGAGGTAATACTATGTGTATGAATTTCAAACAGTGTTTGTGGATAGTGAAGTATAGCCAGTGAGGCATTGAAAAATCTATCAATGAGATAGTATTGGCAGTGAGGCATTGTAAACAACAATTTTTATCAAATGAAGCCAGTGAGGCACTTTTACAAGTGGTTTTTCATCCCTACAAGGGTTTTCCACTCGTGAAAACCTTTGTGTTATGGTTTCTTTGTGGATGCACTTATGATTTTGTTATTTCCTTAATTTGCATTACACTATTTGAATTTACATGTATTGTTGAGAAGATAACTCATGTGTAAGCCTACATGGCTAAATCTAATGAAGGCACCACCTTTTTTAAATATACTTCGATTCATCGATGTATGTCATTCCATTTTATTATAGTGATGAAATTAATTTAATCATTTCTAAAACTTAAGGATATAATTAGATTATGTGTTTTTTTGGTCCTTACATTTTGGTATCAGAGCACTCAGGTTCAACGCTCGGACCTTGAGCCTTCTATGCTTCGGATTGCATTAAGATATGTGAACCTATTGTATTGAATAGAGAACCCTAGTTATGGGTCAAGATTCTTTTGATGAGTTGGTGATTCTTAGATGTATAGTGGAATCGATTAAAAGTTTAGGTGTAGTTCAATCTTTCAAAAATCTAGAGGTGTGAGGCCCCTTTTCCTTAGTCACGTTTTCATATGAATTTCTAGTAAGAGTGATGATGACTATTTGAAATAAGCCAAGATGGATAAATTATAGTGAGTTAAGATGGATAGTAAAGGGTGACAACCCATGAATGGTGATGTGGCAATAAAATCAAATTAATAAGAGAAGTATATTGTGAAGAGAGACCTCTTTGATGATGTAAAGGATGAATGAGTTGATAAGATACAAAGGAAGAAGAAAAGAAGAAATTTCTAAAGAGAGGAAGAAGGAAAACCACCTATGAAGTAAATTAAGTTGATAATAATGGATAAATAATGGATGACCCGTCTCGAAGGTAGGAAACCTAAGAAGGATGATTTAAAGGTGAGAATGTTGTATTAGTACTAGGGGGTAAGTTGATTGTTGAGAAACGCCTTATTCTTACCGGTTTGGATCTAATCAAATCCACGGGATAATTCAAAAATGAAAGGTTCTGAAGTATTAAGAATCTTCATTGGTAATTCATGATAGAAGTTGGTTTGATAAATCACTTGATCTGCCTATTAGACAAGGAAAAAGTGATTAAGGTGAAGAACCTTATGTGCTTTATTTTATTTTTTAGTGAATGTACTTGTACATATGCATTATATGAGAATGATACTTGCACAATAATGCACTTATTATTCTCTATGTGAATGACACATCTATGTGAATGATTGAATGCATATCATAGAAAATTGTTTCCTTAACTATACTTGTATCTTTACTTGAACAAGAAATGTTCACTATACTAATGTGAGTGATGCATATTTCATATTATTGTTGTTCTTGTGTGAGTGATCCACTAGACTAAGTTCTTGGTTCATTTGTGTAGATAAAGCACTTGATAAATTATTCCATTATGTATTTGTGTGTGAGATATACTTTTGATACTCATTGTGTTCATTGGAGCAAGTGATGATCACTAAAACTGCACTATTACAATTTATGCATATTTCACTTTTTGTGTGAGCAATGCACTTGTGCGAGAGATTCACTTACCATATTCATTGTATGAAAACTTGAATGAGTAATTCACATTGTACACAAGACATTATCCATATTTTTGTGAGTAAGGCACTACAATTAAAATTATGTATTCATACCCTGTGCGAGTTAGGCACTGGGGATTTATGCATTCTTGTTTGTTAATTATTCCTTCTATGTGCATTTGAGCATGTTATGCACTATTACATCATTTGGTTCTTATTCTATGCAATTATATTTTTCTTGTTGAAATTTTTGTGTGTGATAAATTTTAAGCTTACTTTCTGGGATAGGATGTCAAATGTCGATTAAAAAAGAAGGTGATCTTCTTTTCCAAGATCAACCAAATTTTATATATATATGCTTTGGCTAAAGCGAATTGTACCATTGAAATATATGGATAATGAATTCCTAGAAATTTTATATGTTTCTCTACCACATCTTGAATGCAAGAAATATGTTCATTCTAGTATCGAGTACATATAAGGCATTAGGCATGCATTGAGAGTTTCCCTCCTGCCCTATTATTATTGGTTCCTAGGTGCCTCATGTAGGGTCAGGTGTTCTTTGAGTTAGGAGGAATCCCAGGGAAGTGTTATGATTCATGGTTGGGTGGGAAAAGCACCTTAACCATGCTCTTGATCTTTAGCTTGCGGAAGACCACAGGGTTATGGCAGCTGAAGATTGATTAAATGTTTTATTGTCTTTATGTAATTTAAAAATTGGATATGTATCATTGCATGAATCATTGTATGGCTTGTTTAGTCAATTGAGGTAATTCACTTCTCTTGGTTGCACTCTTGTTGCATTTTTAAAAAGGTAACTAATCATTTTGATGATCTTTTGCAACTTATTCATCTTCTTATCTTTTATGTTGTTGATCAAATGAAGCTTTTGTTGTAATTGTTTGACATATTCAAATTGTTGAGATTTTTCTTTTTGTTAATGATGATAACAAGTAGTATGGGGTTCTTGTTTATCATCATAGAGGAAATTGTTTTGATGTCTCATGTGAGTAGGCATGCTAACAAAATGAACACAATTGATTCTTTCTATCAGTTGTTGGTTCTCAAAAATGCAATTTTTAACCATAAGAGTTTGTCAGGCCCTTACAACATTCTTGGACAACTTACAAGGCCAATTATACCATTAAACCTTCTACTCTTTAGTTTCTTCTAGACCTAGGTGGGTGAACCTATGTGAAACATGCAGATTTAAAATAACTCCCTGCCAGACAGTCTACCCACAATGGCAAGTGGGAATGGATAGACGGAATGAATACAACTACACCAATTACACAAATGAAAAGTTTTGAATATTTTTATTATAATAAATTCTACACCCTGGGATATGGTAGATTAGTGCCTTCTTTCTCTTGGGAAATGGAGTCAAAAAATGTTACCAATTACATATACACATTCCTCTTTGACACAATTCAAGTTGTTAGACACTCAAAGGGATGAAGTTCTAATGACTGGCATGTTTCTTCATCAATTTATGACTAGCATAAAGAGTATTGAAATATATTCTTACTTAGCTCTCCCTCAACAATCCAAAAGAAACCTCACAAACACTGTGACTCACTTAAAGTAATTTAACTCTGACTTGCAGACACCATTAAACAAAATCACACACGGTGAAGAAATGCACCTTGAAGAATTAAAATATACTTGAAATTTAAACTCAAATGATCGAGAGACTCCAAATTGGAGAGAACTAAATAGAAATTAACAGTTATAACATCACAACAACAAAAATCATAAAGGAATTCGATCAAGAAATCATCTCCATTGCACTCTTTCCATAAGGTTTTTACATTATTTTGTTCTCAATTTTCTCTCTGAGAAAAATCTCTCAGTCTTCCCAACCAAACCCCTGTGATTGGTTCTTTCTCACAATTTGTACATAAAATTTTAAGAGTCATGACTCTTCAATTGACTGGTAAAACCATTTAATATTCCATGACAAAAATAAAATATTTGATTAATTTGCCTTATTGACAAATCAAATATTTAAACTATAGCTTTTCTTTAAATTTTCCTTTAATACTTTATCGCTTTGTGCATTTCATTTTATTTGATGTTGTGAATCTTCCCTTCATACTTACCGCTTCACCGCTGCTTTGACTTTTCCACCCGTGGTTGCACGGTGACTAACCGTAACTACTCCCTCACCATCTATTCCTGTCCACCACAGTCACTGTTTTTTGTGCTCTAGCCGATCACAGTGCGGTAGTAACTACCACTGCTGCCCGCTAACGATTTACCGCACTACCATGGTCTTCACAATGACCGTCTACAATATCATGGTAGCCATCTTCCTTGTTGCCTCATTGTTGTCCACCAGCTGTTCATCGTGCTACCGTGGTCACTGGCCTGACTGCTAGCGGTACCACAGTAGCCGCTTTTTTGACCGCCATGCTCACTATCTTTGCCTCTTTCATTTCCCATTGTTTATCTCATCGCCACCACGATACCACAATCTATGATTTGACCCCCTGTGGTATTGCGGTAATCGGTTGTTGGCCACTAACCATCAACCTCCATCGCTTCCCCTTGACCACCGCAGTCACCGCGGTCTATGGTTTAACTGTGTGCGGTACTACGGTGACTATCTTCTATCGACTGAACCATTTATCATTCACCGTTGATCATTTACTGAGTCCATTATCTCACCGCCACCACAATACCATGGTCAATGAATTGATTGCACGCGGTGTGGTGGTGACTGTTTCATGCCCACTCCGTTAGCTGCTACCGCCATACCGCGAGGCCATTGTGGGAGGTCATGGTAAGGCAGTAAAACCATGCCAGGAAATAAATATGACCGTCGTGAAGAATATAAGTCAACTATGGCCTTTTTAAATGGCGGTAAAGTGTATTTAAATATTATGGATGGAAAAAATTGAATTTTCAAGGAGCGGATAATGAAAAATTAGGAATCAAAATGAGAAAATCATTCAAGTTTTTGATGAAAATTTTTGTCCTAACAGTGGCTCTTGTTGGGGATGAGTGATTTGCAAATCACTGCAAGAATCCAGCATACAACTGGGAGAGCAGACCAAGATATGAATGGTCCAGAAAATGAAGGCAATAGAGGATAGAGGGAATGACAAAGTGGAGAAGATGGAAGATGGAAAGAGGAGCATGGAGAATGGAAAGAATAATGACCCTAATCTATTGTACATGGAAAGAAAGCAACGCTTTCAAAAAAGGGAAATCCTGAGAATGTCCATGTACTGACAAACCCAGACCCATCAAAATTTCCTAAACTACTATGCATGGATATAATATTTAAAGAGGGTAAGTTAAGAATTATCCATGCACTGGCAATCCTTAACCCTCTGTTGATCCTCGAGAGAAGAAATGCTTCATGAACTACCCATGCACAGGAAACTCTTGCTCCTCTCCAGATATATTCTGCAGGAAATAGGAGTCTTCACCTCCTTTACCAATTATCACAAAAGGACCCAACCATAAGGCTTCAAACTTACCATGTTTCCCCTTCTCCTGACAGTGAGTGTTCCACAGTAACACCAAATCATCTTCTTCAAACTTTCTCTCCTTGGCCCTTTTATCAAAAAGGTACTTCATTTGTCACTGCATTTTCACATTCTACTTCTGAGCCACTCTTCTCACTTCATCAAGCTCTAAAATTTGCTCCATTCTTTCCTCCATTGGGTCAAAAATATCCATATCTTCTTGCAAATTAAAGTTATAGACTGGCAAGAGATTCTGCAATGGCATCCTAGCCTATGTCCCATATACCAACTCAAATGGATATTTTCTAGTTGCCCTTTTCACCGTAATCCTATCAGCCCATACAACCAATCTTAACTTTGAATCCCATGCCTTTTTGTTTGTATCCAGCATCCTCCTTACTATCTTCAAAATATTTTTATTACTTGACTCTACCTGGCCATTTTCTTGTGGATGGTATGGGGCAGAATAGGAAATATCAATGCCATACATTTTACAAAAATCTCTAAACTCATCAGATCTAAAACACATCCCATTATCTGTGATCAATGTGACTGGGGTGCCAAATCTGGTTATAACATTCTCTATCATAAAATTCATCACTACTTTGCTTGTTGCTTGCTTAGTTGGGACAGCCTCCACCCACTTAGTAAAATAATCTATGGCCACTATTATCCACCTGTGTCCTCCACTTTATCTTTCTTGTATTTCTCCAACGAAATCAACTCCCCATTGGTGAAAAGGTGCTTCTACCTGCAAAGGTCTAAATGGCAATGCTCCCTGATACTTCAACTTTCCTGAAAATTTCTTACAAGCCTCACACTTCCTCATATACGCAAAGGAATCATTGAATAACCTAGGCCAATAATAACCAACCCTGAGAATCTTGTGTGTAGTAGTCTTAAATAATGGCCTCCACATATCCCTTCATTCATTTCTCTCAAAACATACTTTGCCTAGGATTCATCTAGACACAACAGTAATATACCATCCCTATTCTTCCATAACAGGTCCCCTTCCAAGAAAACATATTTAGAAGCCTGCAACTTCAAATTTTTCCTTTGATTATCATTCAATCCTTTGGGGCACTTCATGTATTTCAAATAATGCATCACATTTGTATACTATGGAGTATTCTCAATACTTGCTATGACCTCTTCCTTACCTTCTACATTGCAGATTTGGTTTGCCTCAATATTTGTTTCTACCATCACCCTGGCCATACCTTGACCTCTTACCAATTTGGTAATTTAAATCTCCATATTGAACTCTTGGATTTTATTAATCCATATACATCTCTTCCCTATCACTTATGTTTGCACCAGGATATCCTTCACAGGTGCATGTGGGACATAAGCAATTACCTCAGCTCCAACAAGGTAAGGTCTAAAAACCTTTAATACTTTGACCAATACATTAGCCTATTTTTCCATAATATCATACTTCAATTCTAACCCCTACAAAGACTTAATGAAAAAAGAAACAGGTTGCTCATGACCATCATTTTTCTGTAACATAACAGCAGTTATGGTGTGAAATGAGGCAAAAGAAAAAATCTGAAATGGTTTAGTAAAATCATAAGACTTCAAGATAGGGGCTTCTTTGATAGCTCTCTTTACAGATATGAAGGCATCTATAGCTTCAGCAGTCTAGTCCAACTTTTCTCCTTTTTTCAACATCTTAGATATAGGTTTAACAATCTCAGAAAAATTGGACACAAACCTCCTAACAAAATTAATTTGGCCAAAAAATGATTGGATAGATTTGACAATTTTGGGAATGGGAATTTTATCTATGGCATCTACCCTTTTAGGATCTATCCTAACCCCATTTTTTGACACAATATGCCCCAAAAATTTTACCCTCTGTAACAGAAAAATGACATTTTTTAGGATTAAGACTAATACCATATTCCAAAGCTTTGATGAAGATCTTCTCCAAGTCCCCAACATGATTCTCTGCCCTTTTGGAATAAGAAGTGAGATCATCTTGATATACCACCATTATAGCATTGATTAGATCTACAAATGCCACATCCATGGCCCTTTGAAAGGTAGCCCCTGCATTTGTGAGACCAAATGGCATTCTCACATAGACATACATTCCCCATGGTGTATCGAATGTTGTCTTGTACTGCTCAGATTCTTTGACTTTGACCTGGTTATAACCAGAAAATCCATCCATCATTGACAATATCTCACACCCTGGTACTTTGTGCAATATTGCCTCCATGTTTGGAAGAGGATAATTATCTTTTAGGGAAGCAACATTCAAATTTCTAAAATCTACACATAGTCTTATGTCCCCAATTTTCTTCCTGACTAGAACCAAATTTGAGACCCATGTTGAATGCCTAATGGGTTTTATGATACCTCCATCTCTGAGCTTTGCTAGCTCCTCTAGCATCTTAGGTTCCAAAGTTGGGTTGACAGGTTTTTGCTTTTGTCTAAATGGCTTCGTTTCTGGCTTAAGTGGAATCTCATGCTGAAAAATATCTTCTCTATACGCCTTTGAATCCACATAAGACCAAGCAAACACATGCTTGTATTTTCTTATCAATGTAATCAGAATTCTTCTGATAGTTGGGCTTATTTTATTTCCAATCTAAACTTTTCTTGGTGCTAGTTCAGTCCCTAAATTTACCTCTTCAATATCTTCTTTTTTGACTGGTGTTTGTTTCATGAGGGACCAATCATCTCCATCATATACTCTTTTCAATGCTACCAATCCTTTAGGAAGTTTATTAGTCTTAAGTTGTAAGACCCTCTTTTTGAATACTGTCTGTTCTGTATTTATTTCTTCCACAAAGGCATTGAAATCGATTTCTTGGGCTTCATATTGATCTATACAATGAAGGAACTTCAAAAGATCAGTGTCATCATTAAAAACTTGCCAACTGTATATATTTTTTAGTACAATAGGCCTTGTTTTGAACTCAATTTGGGATATTCCTACTAGCGTGATGTCATCTTGTCTCAGTGCTACATTGGCTAGGAAATCTACCATTATGTTTTTTGATCTATCCACCCATTCAATGGAGAAAGCATCAAATAGTTTGATTGTATCCCATATTGCATTCCTGTATTGCTTCAACCTTTTATTTTTTGCTACATATTTTGATCTGATCTAAGACACAACCAGCTCCGAGTCTCCAAAAATAGTTAACAGTTTAATCTTGTGTTTAACAAATATGTTCAAACCAGTCAACAAGGCTTCATATTCCACCACATTGTTTGTACATTCAAATGCTAACAAGAATGAATATTTAAAAGTGGAACCATCAGGCAATATGAAAAATATCCTGGCTCCATTACCTTTTTGGTTTTATGCCCCATCAAAGTACATTTTCCATACCCCTTGTTGATTTTTAGACATATTTTTATCAATTGGATCTTTGTTTACCAACTCAACTTGAGATAATTCTACTCTAAAACTCCCCAAATCTACATCACAGAAGAAATTAGGCTACTCTTGAGGAGCATATTCAACAATTTGATTCATTTTGGGCTCCGTATACAACTTGACCTCTTCTCCATTCACTGGTATAGTGGCATATGATAAATCAAACTACACATTACCCCCTACTGTTGCAATCCATTGTCTTGACAGAAGCATTCCAAACTGAGGAGGTGTATCAATTACAGTTATATCAATATTATAGGTGGCATGTGGGTAAGTTGCCAATTTTACTTCCTCATTTTTCATAATCCCCACAACTAGGATAGGCCTACTATCCATGGCATAACATTTACCACCCTCAATATCTATCCACATACCCATTTATTTCATTACCCCTACTGGCATAATATTCATAGAAGCACTTGAATCTATCATGCAATTTCTTAGCAGTTTACCATTTATGAGGAGGGTGGTAAAAATGGATCAATCTGTGGTGTATTCATCAATGCATCATTTAGGCCAACTTCTACAACTTTTATCTTTCCTTTCTTATCAGCAATTCCAAGATTCTCCTTTTGTTCAAAGTCTATATTTTGATTATTCCCACTAGAGATCAATTGAATAGCACTTTCTTTATATTCTTTAACTTTCATCATTTCAAGTAATGGGACAGACATTTTTATCTGGGATAAAGCTTGCACAAAATCAAAAGATGCACCTTCAGTTCTTATCACCTTCCTTTGTTTTGTTGATTCGCCTTTGTTTTCCTCTTTCTCCCCTTTTGATGTATGATCCATCTTTTGTTTGCTTTTGGAGCATTCTTTATTCTCTTCTCTGGGGACATACTTTTGTTCTTTTTTATCAGGGTGCTCATCATTTGTCTTTTCTGATATTTCATGGGATATCTTCTTATTCCCCAAAATTATTCCTCTTGGAACACCTTCATTTTCATTTACTATTCTATTCCTCAGCCGATATTTTCTTTTAGCTTGCTCAACTGCAGCAATACTCAATCTCTTAATTTCATCCTCAAGTGGTCTCCTCATATTTCCCTTATTAGGCTGATCTGATGTGGTAGGAGGACCTTGTTCATCATCACTTTCTTCATAATCAGAAAAAAATTGTTGTTCTACCATATGAACATTATATTTTTGATGATCAACATCATATTCATATCCTCCTTCTTCTGAAGATGAATACCCTTGCTCTGCCAAGTGAAAAATATGAGAAGTCAAATAGATATTATTATCTTCTTCATTATTATTTTTTGCCATATCATTTCCTAACACTGACTGAGCTACAACACAATGTTCTGAAGAATGTGGCATGTCACATACTGAACACCAAGGACTATTATCAACCATGTATGTCCCTCTCTTCTTCAAAGGATTGAGTGTCTCTTTATTTCTTGGCCTATTATCCACCATTGGCTTTCCATCTCTCCAATTCGTATTATAGGGCATATCATGTAGTTTGGGCCTTTCATTCCTATATGTGCTTTTAGATCCAGGAGGTATCTTATTATGAAATTTAGAAAACCTCTGGTTGAAATCATAAGATGACTCATTTTGATGCTTCTAGATAGTCACCAATTCATGTAATGCAAATTCAAGTGCATATTGATTCCCATATTGCTCAAGAAATTGTTCATAAAACACATGAATAGAATCAATAGAAGTTGTTCGCAGACTATTAAACCAATCTTTGGCATCTTTAATTAGTGACATCGTAAACAAACTCATTTGCACATCTTCATACTGCATATCCAATCTTGCAAAAGGCATTAAAACTCCTTAAATGTTCCTCAGCTGCAATTGCACTACTTCCTATGAATTTTGGGACAAGACTTCTCCAACTATTGTCCATAGGATAAGGACATATTTGAAATCCATCCAAGTCAAACTGCCTGATCATGGTTGGATATTTTGGAGGAGGATTTTGGTAATACTGATGTTGATACAATGGATTATTATTTGCCACATACTGCTGACCTTGTGGGGGTACATGTTGCTGATAAGGAGGTGGTTGAACACCTTGATGTTGTGGTGGAGCATTTTGATGTCTATTTGGTTGATTTTGATGGACCTATGGGGCTTTTGATGTTCCTGCATTATTGTTAGCCTGCCTATGTGGTGGCACATATTTATGCAGATTAGCCATTTGAGAATTGAACTGAGCTTTCCTTAATTTCAACTCTTCAAGTTCTCTAATTTCTTGGAACCTCTACTCATATTCTATTTTTTCTTTCTCCACTTCTTGTCTCTCATGTTCCAGCCTCACATTTATTTCATCCTGATTCATAATTTCATAATTCTCCTCAGATGTTGCTTCATAGCCAAGTCCATCTTGATTCTCTTCAAGAAATTCCATTTTTTGATCATATTCATGTTGTCTTCTTTCTCTTTCAGCTTCACATTCATCCATGAACTCTTCAAATTTTTTAGGATTTGGGTGATAGAAGCGATTCCTCTGTTCCTCAGGAGTACGAGGTTCTCTGGAAGGGTTGTCTTCATTTGCTAGTGTACCATATGAGTTGTGTGTCTCCACTGATGCTTTTGATGTTTTATTTTTGTTTGATGGTCCCATGTCATCAGTCACCTTCTTACCTTTATCATTATTCTCTGTCCATTTATTTTTTCCAGTAGGACCATCACCATCTTTGTACAAAGACCTTCTTACTTGCATTTTGGGAGAAATTGTGATGGTCTGAACTCTAGGAAGATTCTTTTCTAATATATACTTCTCTTTATCAGTTTCAATGCACTTGTGCATTTAGAGTTGCCACTCACTTTCCAAAAGTGAGAAAATCTGCAATTCCTTATTCCCAACGGAGTCTTCTACAAAATATTGACTCTATGACAAAGGCATATTTGAGATTATGGGCCCCAGCGGAGTCGCCAAACTGTTGGTTCTCAAAAATTTCGGTTTTAACCATAAAATTTTGCCAAGCCCTTACAACATTCTTGGACAACTGACAAGGCCAATTATACCATTAAACATTCTACTCTTTAGGTTCTACTAGACCTAGGTGGGTGAACCTATGTGAAACATGCAAATTTAAAATAACTTCCTGCCAGACAGTCTACCCACAATGGCAAGTGGGAATGGATAGACAAAATGAATACAACTACACCAATTACACAAATGAAAAGTTTTGAATATTTTGTTTATAATAAATTCTACACCCTGGGATATGGCAGATCAGTGCCTTACTTCTATTGGGAAATGGATTCAAAAAATGTTACCAATTACATATACACATTCCTCTCTCACACAATTCAAGTTGTTAAGACTAGCATAAATAGTGTTGAAATATCTTCTTACTTAGCTCTCCCTCAACAATCCAAAAGAAACCTCACAAACACTGTGACTTACTTAAAGGAATTTAATTCTGACTTGCAGACACCAGTAAACGAAATCACACACAGTGAAGAAATGCACCTTGAAGAATTAAAATATACTTGACATTTAAACTCAAATGATCGAGAGACTCCAAATTGGAGAGAACTAAATAGAAATTAACAGTTATAACATCACAACAACAAAAATCAGAAAGGAATTTGGTGAAGAAAAAATCTCCATTGCACTCTTTCCAAAAGGTTTGTACATTATTTTGTTCCCAGTTTTCTCTCTGAGAAAAATCTCTCACTCTTCCTGACCAAACCCCTATGACTGGTTCTTTCTCACAATTTGTACAACAAATTTCAAGAGTCACGACTCTTCAACTAACTGGTAAAACCATTTAATATTCCATGATAGAAATAAAATATTTGTTGCCTTATCGGCAAATCAAATATTTAAACTATAGCTTTTCTTTAAATTTTCCTTTAATACTTTATCACTTCATGCATTTCATTTTATTTGTTGCTATGAATCTTCCCTTCATATTTACCACTTCACCATTGCTTTGACTTTTCCACCCGCGGTTGCACAGTGACCAGCCTTCACTGTCATCTCTATTATTACCGCTTTATCGTTGCTTTGACTTTTCCACCCATAGTTGCGTGGTGACTAACTGTAACTACTCCCTCACCGTCTATTCTTGTCCACCGCAGTCACCGCAGTTTGTGCTCTGGCTAGTCACAGTGCAGCGATAACCACCACTGCTGCCAGCTAATGGTTTACTGCACTACTGCGGTCTTCATGGTGACCATCTGCGGTATCATGGTAGCCATCTTCCTTGTTGCCTCACTGTCATCCGCTAATTGTTCACCGTGCTACCGCAGTCACTGGCCTGATTGCTAGCGGTACCGCAGTAGCCGCTTGTTTGACCACCACGCTCATTGTCTTCGCCTCTTCCATTGCCCATCATTTATCTCACTGCCACCGTGATACCACGGTCTGTGATTTGACACCCTGGGGTATTGGGGTAACTGGTCGTTGGCTGCTAACCGTCAACCTCCATCGCTTCCCCTTGACCACCGCAGTCACCACGGTCTATGGTTTAACCACACGTCGTACTACAATGATTGTCTTCTGCCAATCGAACCATTTATTATTGATTGTTGACCATTTATTGTGTTGATTATCTCACCACCACAGCGATATCGTGGTCAATGAATTGACCATGTGCAGTGTGGTGGTGATTTTTTCATGCCTGCTCTATTAGCTGCTACTGCCATACCACAAGCCCATTGTGGGAGGTCGTGGTAAGGCGGTAAAACCATCCCAAGAAATAAATATGACCGTGGTGAAGAATATAAGTCAACTATGGCCTTTTTAAATGGCGGTAAAGTGTATTTAAATATTATGGATGGAAAAAATTGAATTTTCAAGGAGCGGATAGTGAAAAATTAGGAATCAAAATGAGAAAATCATTCAGGTTTTTGATGAAAATTTTGGTCCTAATAGTAAATATCTTGGAATACAAAAAATATTTGAATAAGATATAGAAGATTGTATGACAGAAATGAATTAGTTGCATGCTTTTATTAGATAAGGTAAATAGAGTGAATTGATGAATCTAGGATGTGCTAACAAGGTGTGCAAGTTTAAGAATGCTAGCCACAATAATTTTTTTGTTGTTATAAACAAATGGGTGCTCAAAAAAGATGATATCTTTGTCAGGTGGGTTGATTGTGACATTAAGGTAAAATAGAATTAAAGAGGTATGAAATTTGTGTCTTTAGTTTTAAGTTGACCATCGAGACAATAATTCTTTAAGGGGGGAAGGATGTCACGACCCCTATTTTCAATAATTAATTTTTTAATTTAATATTATTATTTAAAGGATCATTGACCAAACTTTGACTCATGTGTGTAACAGGATTGCAAGTGACTTGTGGTGAAAGGAGAACTACACACACTTAGGAGATCATATGATTGCATTTGCATAATTTAATTAATTGTGTCTTATTTTATTTACAAAAGAAGATTATTGTTATAGTTGCTTATTTAATTAAATGTTAGTTAAAATTAATTTCTCTTATAATAAATAAGAACAGTTTTAAGTCATTTATTGATTTTATTTGAAATTAGAATTAATATTTATTATTTTAAAAATAATTGTGATGTAGAGTTAATAAATCGTATTTGTTATCTAATATTAGTTTCATTTTGCAAATAAAGGGTATTTCATTATTATTAGTGAAGATAACTATGTTGCATAAAAATAAATCTTATTTTTCATTTTATTTTCAAGATTTGGTTACTAGAAAAATTTGGGGAGAAATCTTTTTAAAAGGGGCTTTTGGATTATTCTACGAGGGGAAAAAATTGATTCCGGAAGTTCTTTCCATGAACATTCTTTCTAGTTTTTTTGAAAATCTTTCTTGGAAAATTGGAAGCTTTGGATTTGGGGGTTTAGCACGGGCTGTGGAATTTTAAAGTGATTGGAGCTAAAAATTTGTAAAGTGAAGCTTGGTAGAAATGGGAGTGGCAGCTTGGGTTTTGAATCAGACAACAATTTCCAGCTCGGTTGCACAAATCATTCCAAGTTCTATCATTTCTTCTTAAATTTAATGTTTTCTCAAAGAATGTTCTTTACATGGTTGTGCGGTTGAAGTAAATAATTACTGGTTAAATTCCTAAGTGTGTAATTTAATAAGAGCATAGTTTTGATAATTGCAAGTCCATCTAGAAACCGAACTGAGCTTGCTCTATATTTCCTTTAATTGGACTGCAATATGTTTGAGCAACTCGATTGTAATATATAATAATTATTTTTATATCCTTAATTGGTGAAATCCTTTGTTTTATTCTTGTCTAGTTTTGAAGTTTTTCCTCCACATGTATATAGTCTTTGTTGCTACCCTTCACTCTCCTTTATTATCTTTGTTTTTGAAAGCTGGATTTTCTCCTGAGTCACCCGTGTAGTTCTCTCTACCTTTTTGAACTCTTTCAATGTTGCAAATCACCTGTGAAATTTTATCATTTGTACTATATGGTTGATGTGCTTTGAATCCTTGGGTCTAAAGGGAAATTTCCTTAACATATATACTGCTAGGGAGTTTCAATGTGGACATGTAGTTGGCATTAAAGTCGATACTTGGAACATCGAAATTTATCCTTATATAAGAATTCCCTCCATCTTGTTGGATTGTAACATTCTTAATGATGGCTACATGAAATGGAACCATCATGTCATATATGGGCACTGGAACAACAACATTTTTGTATCAATCTGAATCATGAGCTCTCTGGAAACTAAGATATTATCCTTAATTTTCTTTCTAAGAATTTGATGTTGCAGACAAGTCTTGAGGCTATTTTTGGTAGTCTTACCATGATTTTCATTGAGTTGGTGTGTCTTGATGAGTTTGAGCTAGTCTAGGGAAATTGTCTTAATTGTTGTTCAAATTACATAGCACACAGTCAAGTAGAGTCAAGTCAACAAACTGGATTTATGCAACTACAATTCACAACGAGTTGTTGTTCTATCCAAAGCTAGGATGTATATGGTTGTGAGAAAATTCTCTGCACCCTATGTATTATCTTTCAAAATTAACCGAATTGGAAGTTTAACCTTTATGTTTAAAAATTTTGGGTTACAATTGCATGAACAACGTGATTCTACATGATTTTGAACTTTGTGTGTATCGTTAATTATTTGTTTATAACCAAGTTGCATGGAAACCCAAAGGGGGGGATATTGATTTTAGAGGATGTCTTGGAAATGGTACAGCATGGAAATGCTTGTGCTTTGGTCATTTGTAATTGTGGACATTAGCATATTTTTGTTCTTTCTGACCTTTGTCACCAAGTCCTCAGAAATTTTTGTTCCATACAATATGTATACCAAATCATCAGTAGTCTTTGAGCACACATTTCATGTAAATAAATTATTAAATACTAAAATTTTCTAGTTCAATAGGAATTCTCTAGTATCGTTGCCTCAAATTGATTCTGATCTTTCCTTTCACTTTTGCACAGACGTTTTAGAAAAGAACATAAGTTGCAGCATTTTTCAGGATCCAACTAAAAAGAAATGTTGCTAGAAATACTCAGCCTATATTCATATATGATCCACAGGTGCCACAGGTTCAACTGGCATCTTAGTAAAAAGGTTTACAGTGTCCCCAAGATAGCCAGCATGGGCATGAAGGTTAACCATGCACACCTAATGACTAACTATATATGTAATGCAATAAGGGTTTCTGATGCATGAAGTATGTCCAGCCCTCGTCCACTAAACCTACATGACTATATGCACCTAGAATACAAGAAAAGCTTACAACATTAGGATGTGTTCCAGAGTGTTTCATTAATTCAAAGATTTGAGAGCTTACTTGCAAAATCCATTTTATGTGCATTTTGTAATCATTTCATTTCATTCCATGAGATGACATCTCTTTGAGGCATTATGTCAAACAATTCAAGTGATTTGTCTATGATTTTGTAGCTTGCATAAATTTCTACCAGAGCATTTCCAACTATAACATTTGATAAAAATCCCCCTACCATTATGCTTTGGTGCATGTCCATAGGTTGTCCCAAAGCTCCCGCTTTGAACCCCTGTCATGGTAAGTTGTGATTAACTTGTCAATTGTTTTGTTTTCTCTATTGATTAAAGGGGAAAATAGGCATTTTGTTATGGGCATTTTTCTCCATATTTCTCATTTTGAATTGTTGAATTCGGTATGGTAAGTAATGCTAAATAATGTAGAATACCTTTGATGTCTTTCTTAGATATAACATCTAAATTGATCAGCCCATATCAACTGGAGATCAAGTAGGCTATATTAAAAAACTAGTACCCCTTGTTTATGTTACAGTTTTAGTATGATGAGTAGATGTCACTATCTACTTTATTTTCAGGTGTTTTATGAATTTATATTGAGGCTTGTTTGATAAAAAGCATCACCATTATCATCACCTTCATATGGAAATAATGCAACTTAATGCATGATATTGATTAATTCACAGGGTTTGTTATAAATCTTGTTTATTTCTGCCCTGGTATTCTTTATACAAAATTAGAAAGTAACATTTATGTATACCATATCGCGTTGCCTGAGGAAATTGGTTGAATGTTCTAATATTTTTATTAGTGATTTACTAATTATTAGTTTGAAAATGTCAAAACATTATATGTACTTCCTTGAATTCATTTTTTATGGTATTGAGCAGAAATGGAATATTACTCCCAGATTGTATAAGGCATTTTATTGATTCATATTTTGTAAATGAGAGTTGCATTGATAGCACACTTAGTGATTTATAAATTTGATCAATTTTAGAAGTATCTCATAGTGTTGTATATAAAGGAATTTATATGCATCATTATGTTGTACTTGAAATTTTTCCTCTGAATCTTAAGTGATGCAAGATCATGGGATGTTTTAGAGAGAAATAGAGGTGATACTCTATGTATGAATTTCAAACAGTGTTTGTAGATAGTGAAGTATAGCCAGTGAGGCATTGAAAAATCTATCAATGAGATAGTATTGCTAGTGAGGCATTGTAAACAACATTTTTTATCATATTAAGCCAGTGAGGCACTTTTGTCAGTGGTTTTTCATCCCTACAAGGGTTTTCCACTAACGAAAAATCTTTGTGTTATGGTTTTTTGTGGATGCACTTATGATTTTATTATTTCCTTAATTTTCATTATAGTATTTGAATTTACATGTATTGTTGAGAAGATAACTCATGTGTAAGCCTACATGGCTAAATCTAATGAAGGCACCACTTGTTTAAATATACTTTGATTCATCGATGTATGTCATTCCATTTGATTATAGTGATGAAATTAATTTAATCATTTTTGAAACTTAAGGATATAATTAGAATATGTGTTTTTTTTCGGTCCTTACAGTCAAGAAAGTTAGAAAAAATACTCATGTCATGATAGGAGGTAAACCAACTATAGGCATAGGGTATGGGACTTAATAGAATGGTTTGACGCATTCAATATTCAGTTGATTCCTCGAGGTAAAAATCAGACCGTTGATACACTAGCACAAGCAGTCGGCACCTTACAACCTTTGTCACTTTCTAGTTTGAAGAAGTTCACAGTGGAACTCACCCCCACCCCATCCATACCAGACAACATGACTAAATTTGAGGTGTTTTAAGATGACAAACACATCCTAGACTTTGTTCCCAACTTTCAGATATCTTCGCATCTCAAATTATAGATGAAGTGGAACCAGAAGAGGTAGAACTTGATATGGAGGGTGTTATCAACTTGAAGACAAATATAATACCTAGGGGTATGGTCCAATTAGAGAGAATATTTGAATTTGACCATATAAGAGATCAAAACCAGTAGACTAGGAGGGAATTCGCAAACAACCAATGTGATACACATAATAAGGGGACTGAAGAAGATGTGAAGATTTTTTTCTTTGGAAAAGGTTGTACTCTAGAAGAAAAGAAAGGGATAATTGATGCACTACATGCATACCATGATATCATAGCCTAGGATTATGAGGACCTCAAAATGTATGATACATCGATCATCTCACATACAATCTTAAACCAAATGTGAGGCCTTTCAAACAACAACAACGGCCCATAAATGCATTATTGGAACTTGTTATTCTTAAAGTAAAGAAGTTCTATGTGCACGTCATCTTTCTAGTCAAACACTCTACAAGGATGGAAAACTTAGTTCCAGTCTAGAAGAAGAATGGTGAAATTTGATTGTGCGTAGATTTCAAAAATTTAAATCATGCTTCAAACAAAGAAAATTACCCTGTTCCATCACTAGATGAGGTATTGCAGATCGTAAACAATTAGCAGATGATGTCCTTCCTTGATAGGTACCTGGGCTACAACCAAGTAATGGTTCAATACGAAGATTGACACAAGATCACTTTCACCATAAAATGGGGAACTTTCACATATAGGTAAATGCCCTTCGAGTTAATTAACGTAGGGGTAAAATTCCAACGTGCCATGGATACAGCATTCAAGGATCTGATCGAAAAATGTATTATCATTTATATAGATGACCTATATAAAATATTTCAAAAGTGCAGGGAGTTTTGAATTTTGTTGAATCCCAAGAAATGCATCTTCAGAGTGATAGAACGAAAGTTGTTAGGGCACGTTATCTTAGAAAATGGAATATCCATAGACCTTGAGTGCATTCAAGCTATCCTAAAAATCCAACCTCATGAAAGCAAGAAGGAGATGAAGTCATTCTTCGAGAAGATTAATTTTGTGAGAAAATTTATCACAAGGTTCATTGAGATTGTGAAGCCATTGAATGCAATGTCAAAGCAAGATGCCAAAGTAGAATGGAAACCTAAGGCAAAGTAGGATTTTACAGAAATAAAGAAGGTAATTGTTGAGGTACCAATCTTGGTTAGCCTCGACTATTCAAAGTTGTTTTACATATATTATTTTACCTTTGATCATTCATGTGCAAGTATGCTAACCCAGAAGGATGATCAAGGAAATGGACACCCCATTGCATTCATGAGTGTCCCATTGAAAGATGTTGAGTTGCTTTACCCAACTGTTGAGAAACAAGCATATGATTTAGTTTGAGGTGTCAAGAAATTCAAACATTATATCTTAAGAAATAATATATTTTCTATTATTCCAGATCCATCAGTCAAGATCTTGTTGATGCAAAATGAGTTGGGAGAAAGTCGAGCAAAGTGGTTCACGATGTTACAAGAATATGATATGAAGTTACAACCGATGAAGTTGGTTAGAGGGAAAGCTCTCATGTACATGATGACTAAAATTGATCTAGGACTCACTGATCAGCAATGCAATCTTGAGGATGTTTCTCTCGATGACTGGTATGATGACATTGTGTATTATCTGCTAAACCATAGATTTCCACCATACTCACAACGAGTGCAAAGATGGGCCTTATGGATGAAGAGAAACAACTATATGTTGAAAGGTGCTATATTGTACAAGAAGAATCATGAATGAATCTATCTTTGATGTCTTAGTAAGGAGGAGGTAGCTACAATACTAAAGGAGTTCCATGATCGATTTGGAATAGGACATGGATCGGGTCCCTCAATTGCTAATCAAATCTTGCAGGTCAGGTACTACTGGCCCACATTGTTCAGAGATACTCCCAACCATGTTAGGGCTTGCCACATTTGTCAAACTGCTACCACTAGAGAAAATCATGATGTTCTATTACAACCAGTCACCGAGGTAAGACCATTCATGTAGTGGGGAATAGACTTTATTAGTTTGATCAACCCACCATTCTCTATGGGACACGGGTACATTCTAACTACTACTGATTGTTGCACTAGGTGGACCAAAGCTATCTCTTGCAGACAATGCACAGTAGAGGTGGTAATTAATTTTCTAGAAGAATATATTATTAATCATTTTGGATGTCCATTTACTTTAGTATGTGATAATGGTCCTACCTTTGCATCCAAAAAAATTTTGAGGTGGGATTTTGACTATGGGGTTATTCTAAATTTTTCTTCAAACTACTATCCCCAAGGTAGTAGATTAGCTAAATCAATGGATAAGAACTTGTTCATAGTCATTCATAAACTTATAGTGTAGTAAAATGCATACCCTTGCATTTTCACACTTGTTTGGGCCTGCCTTGCTTTATTTATCCTCATTTATGGCTTAATTGGTCCTATTTTGTGTCCAAAAGCCCTATGAATTGTATCTTTTTTTGGCTAATCCCAACGTTCTCCAATGCATAAATGATAATCCAATGATTATCGTTTGTGTGTCCCTAATTTTTGGTTGGGACTAAAATGCCACCTAGGGCGTCTTTGTCCCTGCGAGGTCTCAGGACCCTAATTTTGAGGCATCTTAATTGGGCCCCTTTTTGGTGTATGTGCCCCAAGTTTCATGACTTGGGACTAAGGTGCCACCTAGGGCGTCTTATTCGTCCTTGAGTCATTTTTGGGATTTAATTCAAATTCTGGCAGGATTTAGCCTCCTTTATTTAATGAATTCATATGTCAGCTTGGTGTGATGTAATTTCGGGATTTTAAGCATAGATAAGTATAAATACAATAATTATTCATTCATTTTCATCCTAGCAACTTGAGTATTCATTCCTAAGGAAATATTATGAGATCAAGAGCATTCAAGAGCAATTCATCAAGCATTTGAAGCCATCATCAAGATTCAAGCATCATATCAAAGATCTTCTTGCATCATATCATATCTCCCTACTGCATAATTTTATTATTTGTACACCTCATTTAGCTTGCATAACTAGGTTTTATAGGTTGAATTTTCATGTCTTTTCCAAGCATTTGCTTGGTGGTGAACCCCTTTAAAGCTAAAAGAACCCCCTTCTTAGGTCTTCCTCATTATGAATTGACTCACCTTGTGAGGTTGTTAGTCAATAAAATTAGGAATCTTAGGACATATTCAAATGATAATAGGAGAATACTGGTCTTTTATGACCTAGGTTATAAAGCACCCATTTTCCCCATTAGTCAAAACTGCTTGAAAAAAATCTGAAGGATTGGCAATACCCAATTACGATTTTCTTTATGGGAAAATCGTACTAGATAGAAAATAGGCTTAGGGACTTCCTCATATCACTTGGTTTATGGCCTAGAACTTGTTTTCCCTATTCACCTCAAAATCCCTGCGTTGTAATTTATTAATGAATACTATGATGAGGAAGAATGTCTTGAGGCTCGTCTGGTTGAACTACTCCACTTAGAAGAAAAAAGAGATGAAGCCATAGAAAAATTCATCAAACATTAGGGCATAGTCAAATGCTGGTTTGATCGTAGAGCCAAAGTCAAGGCCTTTAGAATTATTGACCTAGTGTTGTATTGGGACAAGGCACACGAAAATAAATGGGAGCATGGTAAATTTGACAAGCTTTGGCTTAGACCCTTTCAGATTTCTAAAATCCTAGGAGATAATGATTTTCGTTTAAAGACTCTCACTAGAGAAGATGTCTCATTGCCTATCAATGGGTAGTACCTCAAGCATTATTTCCTTTCTTAAATAGTTACAGCTCATCTTTGTACATAGTTAGATTAGGTGGTTTGTTGTAGATTAAGTTGCTTTTGGTTAGATATTCTTTCGCTGACTTTTATTTTGTTGAGGTGTGTTTCCCGATCTCAATGTGGTGGTAGTGCATTGTGATTTTGAAGGGATAAATTTTTTGCATGCTCTTGTTTGTTCCTTGAATAAGCATTCATAGGTTGTCTGGAATTTTTTGTTCCCTTTCCAGGATCAAGTTTTTTTAGTTGAATTCTTGCTTGATCTAGAAAGGAATCCTTGTTTGAATCTTTTCACACCTATCTCGGTACTCACAAAATAAATATCTTTAATACTCCCAATAGGCTATATGGTGGTTATCACAAGGTTTGGATAGGTGAAAAATATTAAAATATGCTTTAATGACCACTATAATATCCAAACCCCACAATAAGCTTCATGGCTTATTCAGGTTGCAAAGTTGTAAGAGATAAAGAAAGTATTAAATATGCAAATTTGTGGGTGTGTGAATAACTCTATCGGGGTTATGGATGCCCAGTTGGCAATAGAGTAACATTTGTGGGGATTCTAGTGATAACCTCATCAGGGCTATAGATGTCTAACTAGTAGCGAGGCAATGTCTAGGTTACTTTTAGAGTTAGATCATTTGCATGGCCTCTCTTGACTGATTGATAGCTTAGCTTTATGGTATCTAAGGGAGGGGAATGAAGTCATCATGCACACATGTCTCTGAGATATTTCATGAACTGATTCAGTTAAGGATTTTGTTTCTCCCTTGAGCATTAAATTTGTCTCATGAAGCTTCGGTCCTAGTCTGCAAAACCAGAGATTTTGGGTTCCGGACGAATTATTTTCCTAAGAACAGTCAAGAGGGTGATCCCACAATAGGGGTTTACACTTTTTGGCCAAACTTGACATTGAAATGAATATTTTTCACTTTTTTTTCACTTTCAGACACCTATAGTTGCTAAACTGCGAGGAATTTGAAGATGATGCAAACTAGTGATTTGTGACATTTTTCTTGTAGATTCTAAATATGTTTTTTTTTTTTTAAAGTGATATCAAATTACATTTCTTTTTCCATCTCCTTTGATAACTAGTTTTTAACTGTAAACAACATTTTTAGAGAGTGATGTGTACTTGCTAACACAACTTTTTTTCTATGAAGGATAAAATTCAAATTTTTTCGAATTTAGATTTTCATAGTGTTTTATTGAATATTTTTTTCTTAATTAAGCTTTGAAGTAAAACCAATCATAATTTAGACATAGGTTTACTTGATAACACATCTTTTTTTTATGTATCAAAATAAATTTTGTTTTGTTGGATCAAGGACATCAATATCAAGTGCATAGATATTTTTCAAAATTTTATATTGGTAATCTACTATTTTTTCACATGTGCAGAACAAAGAGCTTGATTTTTGGTGAAAAACCTACATTCAGAAGAAATAAAAAAATAAATTTAATAATTAAATTAAATATATTTAAAATTATACTTTTTTGGAATCTTATAATAAGTAATACATACAAAAAAAATAAAAAATTAAATGAATTCATTTGATTCCCCGAAAGGTAAATCAAAAGTGATTTTTTATCAGTATTTGTATAGGTGTAAAGGAGAATCCATTATAGGTATGGTTTAAAATTAGCGAGATTATATCCAAGGGGGTTTGATCTAAGGTGGTTTGATCAAACCCTCTTCAATTGGAATCCTTTAAATATAAATTTTCAAGTCTTAAATCATTATATTTTCTAAAAATATGTGATTTTAGCAAAATCAGGATGTCCTAAAAAGTGTAAACCACTATTGTGGGATCACCCAGGATCATTCCCCAACAAAGTCACCATTTTTTGTGCATTTTGCACACACCCCGCTTGAACCAAGGACGCCCTCTTTTAGTTTTTTCTTTTCGTCGGGTTGGTCCATAGTCATTTTTCTTTTGCCTTCACTTTTGGGCCTAATGATCAAAATGTATTTAAATTTGAGAAGTCTCCATGATTCCTTAACAATCTATCAAAGTTTCACCAAGTTTGGAGGAGTTGCAGAAATTTGTTTGTAGTTTTTCATCATGCAGAAGTCAGGATTGTCTACGTTGTTTGCAGAAAAGTTGAGGCAAGATTTCATCACCTCAGCATCGTCTGACTTGGAATTCGTATTCACATTTTACACATGGCATCAACCTGTATACGACAACTGCATGACGAGATTCCATAATTAGGGTTTCCATTCACATTTTTCAAAATACACATTAATGACCTGCATTAATTGCTCAAAATTCTATAAATAGGTGGCCATTCAACCTCATTTCTCACCTTGGCATTTTATTGGAAAGATTGAGGAGCTCATTTTACTGTTATTGTGAGGTTAGTGAAGATTTGGTGCATCACTCTCTTCTCCATTCACGTGATTACCAGGTTTGAGTTCCTCTACATCTATCGTTGGTTTGTAAATCATGTTTCGGCATTTAGGGTCTTTGCTTAATCATTTTTCACACCTGTGTATTGAGGCCCTCTCCAAAAACCATCCTTTGTGGGACTGTTAAAGCTTGGAAATTGTTAAATTTGGTTGTGCAAAGTCATTAGTGTCGGGCGCCACTCTTTAATAAGCCATTTCTATAGCATGATTCAAGATGGCATCCACCTCTTTTTCCATGGGTCAATGTCGCATAAACCTTGCTCTTAATAAGAAACTCAAAAATTTACCAAGTATAAAATGTCATGTGTAACTTCGATTATGGGTATTCCTGTATGGAAATCCAGTCATTTCAATATCATTTAACGACATAAAACTCAACGGCTTCCACTCTTATGGCACCCACATCGATGAAATCTACACTTAGTTAAATGAGGTAAACAATCACCCCTTTGGCACAAATTCACAACTTACATTTTGTATGTGACTTGAGAGGCTAAAATACTAAGTATGGATACATTACATAAATGTTTCTATGGAAATCCATTTGCGAAAAACAAAATTTACATCGTTTTGATGGAAAGATCTCAAATGACATCCACCTCAATGGCTTTCGCATCTGCATTCTCTGTAAACCTTTCAATGAGATATAAACGATGATATCTTTGACTATAATGCTTTCACATCCTTCATTTGAGTTTGAAACAAAAAAATTGAGTGTTTAAGATACTTGCAGGTATTCCTTTGTGGGAAGCCACATGCAGGTTGCCATACCCTTCAATCCATTTTTACGGCCTAACTTGAAACGGCATACGCATGCTAACTTTTCACAAAACTCAAAATGATGAAATTCATGAGTGTGATGACTTGAAACAACCATGATTTGATTTTCCCATGTTCTAAATAACTTTACACTAAATTTTGCTAAGTATAAAACGAACACATAAACTTTGTTGTGGGAAGCCATTTGCAGAATGTCATCTCCTATAAGTCATTTTATGGCAAACACTTAATCGGATTTCGCATTGATATTTTTTGTAAAACTCAAAATGGAAAATTTAGCAAGCACGACGATCTTGAATATCTTTAACTCACATTTTCCACATGCCTAAATGCATTTGCATCAAAATGATTTGATAATTGTCTAATGCGAAAATGGAAGTGTGGGATGTCATTTGCAGAATTTCATTGCACTGATGCCACTGCCAACGGCTTCTGCATTGATGGCTTCCACACTAAAGGCATTCACATAGCTCTAGTCCACAAAATGATAAAACCCACAAAAGGCTAGAAAATTATAGAAATGAGTGAATTTAATGATTTTTCTTGGATGTTTGATGCATTTGATGAGGACCTAACTAACATTTTTCTTCTCAAGATATTTATTATGCATTCTTTGTGCAGGATTTATGGAAAAATATGAAAAGGTTGATAAAACTAAGAAGAACACCAGGGCCACAAAGAATGATAAGGAGAAAGTGAAAATGAAGTATGAGTTTCACGAAGTCAAGTGTACCTCAAATATCGTGACACAATGGGATAAAGTAATAGACACTGATTTAGGTCAAATAAACATTGATGAATTTAGATTGTGTGTCTTGGTCCAACCAAAGAGTGAAGAGGCATAGAAATTAAAGAAGAGTGGTATCGCCTGGGTAGTAGGCTTCCCTCTAGGCTTGGTCAGTCCAGAATTAATCTTTGGATTTCGAGAGTGTTATCATAAAGAAACCAAGAGAATAATAACTATTGATGAGAGGGTACTAGTTGATCTAACTCCCATGTCAATTGGATGAACATTCGGTATTCCCTCATTTGACAAGATGGAGGACTGTGAAAAGGGGTACGCAAAAAATGTATGGAAGGAAAATCTAATGACTTGCAAGAAAACAAAAAATAAGATATGGATGCTTGATCCTCACCCTAGTGTGAGCAAGCTGCCCCAAAATCTTTATCAGAGTGACTTCGTAGAAGAATTCAATGATCTTGTAACACTTCTAAGTAGAATATTGGGACTCTCAACCTCTTTTATCTTTTAAGAGTGGATGTGGTATTTTGTAGAGGAGATTCTAAGGGGAGACGCAAGTTTTCATTATGAAAAATGATAAGTGACAGTATCCATGCCTAGTTTGTCGTGGTGAAGAAAACTCGGGAATTCTAATGACTTCATATTTGTTTATCTCTTGGTAGAAAATTTTATGTATAAGGGACTGACATGTATAGGGGAGCTCAAAAAAAAGAAAAGGACAAACCATTATTTATGACTGTTATCTACAGTTACAGTACAGGAATTTCAAGAAGAATTATCGATGAGTGAATGATGCTTTTATCATGAATATTCTTTAGACACTTGCAAATTATGTCAATAAAAAATTATCACATTGTGTAAAAGCTTTAATAAAGAAATTTGGGTACTAGTTCATATAGTTCTCCAAGTTTACTTACTTGAGAATTGAAGGTTTCTTAGGGTTCCCGTATCGACTGCCTAGATACCCGAGCGATAGGATAATATTGCTAGAACTTACACGATAATTACATGATTCACATTTTTTGTTACAATCAAAACACCATGCAAGATTCCCTTATCCTATCGTCTTTGATCAAGGGCTATACTCATGTCCTGTTGCCCCTTGTGTAGAATATTCAAAAAATGAAATTGTAGAGTATGATCTCATGCTACACATTAAACGAGGAAGCATAGACCCATGGGGTAAATTGAAGAAGTAGGTCAAGATGCAGCATGCTCACAAAGCACATATTGAAGACTTTTGGGCCAACTATGATGATGATCACAAGGTTCATCAATGACTCTACATGATAATGACAATAAAATTCATAAGGTCTATTGATTTATTTGCAGTCTCAAATCAAGTGGTAGACGATAATAACACTCTTGATGAAAAGGCATTTATTGTTGTAGCCAAAGCTCCCCTACCAGTAATTGATTGGACAAAACCAGAGATAATAGATTTGGACATGATTATGTGTTCAGTGGTACAATGGAAGAAAAGGTGGCTAGATGATCAAGTGGCTCAATTAGAGCAACAAGGTGTTGAGCTTACATACGGAGAATGGGAAGAAGAAAAATCTTTAGAAAGTGAAGCAGAAAGTGAGGCCAAGGCTGGTTCATCAAGTGAAACACCAAAATCTTCATCAGTCACTCGAGCAAGGAAGATAAAATAAGTAGCGAAAAGGCAACCTATTGAGAGGCAACAAGTATATACCATGAAGATGGTGGAAGGGAAAAGACCACCAAAGAAATCAAAGAAGATAGGAACCTTTGTTCTGAAGATGCCAACGATAAGAAAGGAGCCCTCTCCTCTCGAGGAGGAAGATAAACAAAAATCACCTTCACCATCCACCACACCACTTCCATCTGCTTCCACTCCACCTCCCCTTCCCGTATCATCCCCACCTATTGTGGACATCTCAGTCCACCTCAAGTCTGCCACTCCAACCATCTTTATGATCATGGTTGACTCTTCCTCATCAACCTCGTATTCCCCATCTTCCTCTTCGCTCTTGGTTTTATTATCCATTTTCTTTACCCTACCTCCTATGGTTTCCACTGTCCCTGTGAAACCAACTATGTTGCCTTAATATTTTATTGCCTATCTACAAAATATGCCTCGTGAATTATAAGAGAATTTACAGTCTCCTGAAGCTAAGTTTTACATGACCCAACTAACTACCACTCTACTAACTTCTCCTCCTACTAAGCCATCCAAGATGGAGGGTACTGAGAAGATATGGGAATATATGTAGAAGAAACGTAAAGAGCAGCTTGAAGAAGCAACTGGTGCAATGGAGGAATATGTGGGCTCTAATCATGAGGATTACTATAAGCATGTTGGTGAAGGGTTGTGAATTTTTGACTTGGATGAGGTTGCCTCAGATGATGAAGAACAATGAACTCTGAAAGAGGGAGAGTTGAGTGATTTCGATGAGCACTTAAATGTGGAAGCATCTAATAAAGAAGAAGAGGATGAACATGATGAGAAGCACGATGAAGAAAAATTTCAAGACACTAATCCAGGTGAAGAAGAGTGCCATTCAAAAAAGGAAAAGGATGAAAAAAATGAAGAAGAGATCCAAGAAACAGGTCAAGGTGGAATCAACATAATGAAGATATTCACTCTGAAAAGAAGGAAGATGACATGAGAAATGATGAAAGAGAAGAGAATCCTAGTGAAAGAAAGATTGAATCTGCTCAAGAAACAAGAACTAAGCAAGATAAAGGGAAGGAAATAATATAAGAAGAAGAGCATGTTGAAGGCAAAAGAACATTGAAGACACTCCAAGGCACAAATATGATGAGCCAATGAAGGATTGTGAGGACATTGAGCATGAATTCCACACTACATCCTTTGATCAACAAACAAAAATTCCTTCGTGGTTGGAGTAGTAGTTGAAAAGTAAGGCTTCGGTGTTGTAGGACTGAATGGCTCGTTTAGAGGCCATACTGGCACGTGCTTAAATAAAGTCAAAGGAAAGGAAGAATTCCAAGATTAAATCACACATTACCACTGATGCTTCAAGCTCCCATATTCTACAAGTAGCAACTCCAATGGTGGATAAGGATGCAAACACAATACAAGCCACATATTATCAAATAACATCCATATATATTGGTCCCATTACTCGAGCACAAAAGATAGACAAATTTTAGGGGTATGTTACCAATATTTTGAACCAGATCTATAAATATAAAGCAACCAAGGCAGAATTGAAAGTGCGGGTGATTGAATTAACAACCTTCATTCAACAATGGACTACACCTAGAGATGAAGCTCCAACAGAATCGCCAACACCTGCAATTTTATCTAGGAAACAAATCAAATGGAGAAAATGAGGACATGAACTGGAAGTCTACTTCAAATTGGTTCAAAAGGGTAACAGATATGGGAAACAAAGCTATCCATTATGTTGTTCACATGCATAATAACTTTCTGGTTTTGAAGAATGAAATTGAGAAGGAAATTAAGGACTGTAAAGATTTTCCTGATCTCTACAATATGACATGCCATAAGTTACACTACATTCAAAAATTGTTTGCAAGGGTTCTAGAGCAAGATTTGGCTCTCCCCAAGGATCAGCATGATCTACCCGAGGCTTGGTTATTCTCCTTTGATTTCAAAAGAGAAGTTCTTGAAAAGGATTTGCTAAGCCTGTAGATCATTAATTCAAAGGTTATTGAAAATCTATTTGAATATGACAAAATTTTGGAAGTATTCACTAGAGCATAAATGCCTACTCAGAAGTTGGATTATGGACCTATGAGGTAGGTTTTTTAGAAGAGAATGAAAGAAATAATCACTGACAGTCTACCTAGGAGTTCCTTGGATTTTTCAGCCCGTATCTTCACTCATGCTAAAAGAGTAATTCAAAGAAGAAGCAATTGTGTTGAACAACATGCAAAATTAATGGATGACTTCTACTTGATTGCCTTCATGATTAGCAAAGTCGAATTTCCCAACTCACTCCAAGCTTTTGAATTTTGTTAATAAATTTGTACAGTATTCCATTATACAAAAGGAAGCTAGAAATATTTTAATAGAAGATAATTTTTTTATAATTTCCATCTAAAAGACAAAATCCAGCTAAACGAAAAAAATAGTTCCTCAAAGTGCATGCCAAGTTCTTTTTGATATTTGTTTAATATAAAATACGTTAAGGAATATTGCACACTTTTCTAGGTTCATATGTGAACCAATTTTATATTAATAAATATTGTACTTGCATTGAATATAGTGTAAACCCTAAGTAGTAGTGAATCTGGGCCATTGATTTGGATTGTGAAAATCTATAAATAGAGGCATATTCTTATTTGCAAAGAGAGAGAGAGATGAATTGTTGTATGAAGGTACATTGAAGTTGGGTGAATTCACTATGTGTGCTTTCAATGTATACATGATTCAATCTTCTCATTTCATTTACAATTCAGTTAATTTACAACTTAGTTTTCTTTTAGCTTCATTAGTTCATGTTCATCTTTAATGTGATAATGTGTTAAGGTATCGGATGCACTTCTAGTCATGCTTTTAGTGGTTTATTGATGGTAAATTACTGTGCAAAGCTAGTTTGAGCTTATTCTTTTAATGCACTCAAGTTCAACTATGTATGTTCATGCTTCATGTATTAATGTCACAGTCTGAAAATATGAAGAAAACCTTGGGAGATTGCACTAGTTTTGTGATACTATAGAAACTTCTTAATTAAACAAAATCTGGTTTTGGGAGTCTATCTACCTTAATACTTGTCATTATTACTGTTGTTCCTAGTTTTCAGAATTAGGAATAATCTCTCAACCCTTTGACCTTTTGCTATTTCTTTAAAACCTTGAGTTAGTTTAGAATTCTATCATCACCATAGTGTTCTATCTGATGAATTTTAGTTTGTTGTTTTGAATTTATAATCACAATGTACTAGTCTTTAGAAACTCTTGTTACAAACCTATGAGATTCCAACCTTGTGAACCATAAATTCCCTTTGTGTTACTAGCAAAACACATCAACACTGAGTTGTTTTCTACATTGTCAAGACCTGACCTTAGAGACCTTGGTGTCATTTTTTGAATATTTTCATAAAGAAGACACCTTTCAAGAGAGATTGAGTACTTGTACTATGTCTATGTTGTGCAGTGCTAAAACACTCATCAACATGCTTAAGCTAAGGTTAGAAACCATCACATGAGCTAAAGCGCATAAGAGAAGGGAGAATATAATCATTTCGAAGCATATTAAAGCATGGAAATATCATGCTAGTGAAGCATTTCATTGTTGTTTATATCACTAGAAGAATTTGGCAAATAAATGACTACGTGACTAAAACTTTTAGTCACGACAACTAAAAATGACTAAATTCTAGTCATTTTTTACAACACAACTATAAATGACTAAATAAATGACTAATTTGATTGTTAGGTAAATAATTAGTCATTTATTTAGTCACACAAGTAAAAATGACTAAATAATTAGTCACACAAATAAAAATTAGACAATATGATATTAAAGTGGGTTTTGTCAACACATTTTTGCACCAAAACAAGTCTCTCCATTTTTAAAGATACTTCATAGAGACATTTCGTCTTCTATAATTTCCACCCCTATTATAGATTTGTCTTAAAATTTGTTGATAGGTTACAGATTTGAATCTCGGCTATTGTGTTTCTTTCCCATTCATTTTGCAGCCAGACTACAGTTATAGAACAACACGCATTTTAGGTACAAATTGGCCCTCATTTGCCTTGTTATTTCATTTTTTATATTGGAACAGTAAGGTGTTTTTGGGTTTTGTTTTGTTTTTAGAATTTTCATTGTCGCGTCTTTATATTGACAATGCTTCAGAAGCCATTTTTTTGTTTGTTTAGTTTTATTCTGGATTTCATTATGTTATTATTAAGATGGTTATTTTTTAAGTTTAGCAAGTTAGACATTGAATGGGGGGCTTTGGGCATATCTTGCATATCCTCTCCAGCTTAAATGATGTTTATCAAGATAGAAACTGAAGAAGGGTTTCTGGTCTATCTTTTAAAACTCTTCCTAAGCTAAATGATTTTTGTGGCGACAAACCCTGAATAGGGTTCTAGAATATGTTGGTTATATGTGTGCACCATGACATCTAGATAAACAAACAACATAGGCCATATTATTCTCTTCTTTAGTCATAGTGGGTTATAATGCTGGAGTACATTCATACCCACTTTTTCTGAAACTGAAAAATGTAGCCTGATTTGAATCCAAGTGCAACTGGAACCCTCTTAAGCTTCTTAGATTTTGCTTCTATGAAGCTCTCGACAAAATCACTCAAGGATTTTGTATATACTTACATTCAAGTTTCTCATCTTTATTTTGAAGAGCCTCAAAGCTCTAATCGCTTGAATACAAAATAAGGAGTTGTTATATTTGGCCACTTATTTTTTTCAGGCTCTAATATGCTTTTACCCTCAACTTGTAGTATTTGTGTGGCCCATTTTCTAACAATATTTTGCAATAATTTAAAAGTTAGCACCCAATGCCTATCTCAATTTTCAAAGAGCTTACATGTTGCATTCTCCAATTTTTAGCACTTGTGATGGATTTTTGGTAATCCTATGATGATTTTTTTCTCTTTATCCATCAGTCTATATACAGAATGAATGGGTATAGCCTTATTTACACCTATACATCTTGAGCCCTAATTTATTACATAGTAATGAAATTTCACATTATTTGCATTTCCTAGCTAGAGTTAAGAAGCTTGGGTTGCTCTTCTAAGCTAATATGGTGGTAGTCTTTTCATTGATTTTGCATTTTTCTATTGACTCTGGTGAAAGAATTTTGATTTTTGGACCATAAAGTGGCTATTCTTTCTTGTTAACGTTACTTGGAAATTATATTTCTCTTATCCATTAGAGTTTTATGTACTCAAGGGATTAAAATTTAGGCCATGGGAAGCTTAATGGTTTTCTACTTAAAATCTTTACATTTGACAAGTCTTGCATTGCTTCTATTTTTGGAAAGATGGTACCTTTTTTCTAGTTTGTTAATTTAATCCATAGTTTTGGGTAACATTTACCATGCCAATATTTTGGGAAATTATCCTTAACACATAGACTATATAAAATATTGCTTGTCATTTTGAATTGGATGCAAGATTTAAATGGCACCTTAGTTGTTTGGTATATCTATCATATAACTCATAAATCATTTTGACAATTTATGTTTCATTGCGGTTTGTTCATGGAAATCCAAAGATGAGTTATTGCTCCATAAAAATTCATAGTTAGCAGTACGGCTTGCTAAAGGATTCTAAGCAGTAGGCTCAAGAAAATTTTATGACCATTTTTTTTCCAAGTCTGGTAACATCTATTAATGTGTACTTTTCAATGATAAAATTTTTGAATACCAGTAGTTGTTTTTTCAATAAGAAAATATACTTACAAATTGTAATGCCCATTATGGTTTACACTTGGTGATGGTAGTTTCTTTTTCTTTTCAAATTTTTAGCAATATAGATATTTTCATTTGTTATTAGCCCATTACGGTTTACACTTGGTGATGGTAGTTTCTTTTTCTTTTTAAATTTTTTTAGAAATATAGATATTTGCATTTCTTATTATATGAAAACTATTTTTCATCATTAAATGGAAATATTCTTAATCTATGTTATATAGTATGATTGGTTTTGTTGCTTAAACCTTTTCTACATCAAAAATTCCCTTAGGAAATACTACAAATATCTCCTAGAAATGCTAAGGATTTATGAACTTAGGGCTTAGATATGAATTTGTGTGTTAAAGTTAAAATGAAGAAATCCCATTTACTTTTTTTCATTTTAAGAAAGCTCTAGTAAGTTTTTTTTTTAGGAATGTTTCATATTTAACTTTATTTAGCAAAGGATAATAATACAATATTCACAAAAAAAGAGGGTGGTAGAGAAGTACACCAACGAAATCTAATGAGACCAAGTCAATAACAAAGACAAATAAACATAAACAAGATCAAGCCCAATAAAGTCTAAGCAACTAAAGGAAAACCATAAGGAGGAGAGTCCTTATTATCAGAATTTCCCTAAGCATCTCTAAGGGATAAAATCATCAATTGGATCCTAGCCAATCTCTTGAGTAAATTTTGATTAACGAACAGTCAGGAGATAGTGTCCTCGATCTCACCACAAACAAACATGAACTTGTAAACTCAACAAAGAACCTTTGGAATCACTTTTTTACTCCTTAGGAAAATGCATTAATCAGTACCATATGTTCAACATAATATAAATGAAATGGAAACAAGAAAATAGAACATAAAATTTTGAGGAAAGACTTAAGGATTGATACACAGAGATTAACCTAAAGAAACCCCAAAGGGTAAAAACTCCAGCAAGAGTGACCATTTTGTGTTTGATCCCACTATTTCAGTCAGAATACAATTGTTAAGTTGGTAATGTAGTTAATTGGATCCACAAAAATAAAGAAGATACTTTTTCATGAATACTAATAATTCCTGCAATGCAAAAACCATGAAGTCTATGCAGTAAGCTTAGGTATGTTCCCATGATTTTTTTGCCAAGTCTGTTAAACTTTAAGCATAGGTATCTTATCCATTGATAAAATTTCCCAAAATTGTTAGCTAGTTTTCTATATGAAAATGTACTTAGTGATTACATTCACTAAGGTTTAGTCTTTTATTTCAAAATATTAGCAATATAGGAAAAGTATTCCTCTGGATTTACTTGTTATCTTTAAATGGAAGTATTATTTATCTATGCTATGATTTTTTTGCACCCTAGGGCTTAGCTATGAACCATTGTCTTCAAGTTAAAATGAAGATTTCTTATTTACTTGTTTGCATTCTGAAAAAGCTCTAGTAAAACTATGTGAAAATAAATTCTACATGGTTTGTGTTAAATTCGTCTCTTTTTTTAATTGTTTGATCAAAGGAGATGACTACTTAATTTAGGAATCATTGTTCTTTACCTCTTATACTCATAGCTTAATTTGGACATTCATTGTTATGGATAACTGCAACTTTATATGGTTTACATTGGATTTTTGTTCATAGTATATTGGATTCCAAGGGTAAGGGTGGCTATAAATTTTGTTGGTTTTCAACCAAATAGCATATCTAGAGAGCATTGTTTCTATTGCTAAGAATATTTTCATGTATTTGCATGAAAGCATACGTCTGCAACGGGAGCCTGTTTTGGTATTATTGTTAGTGTGTCATCCAGCTTCAATTAAATCTATAGTTCATTTGGTACTCTTGAACATTATTATGGAATTTGTTTGAGAAGTAGGGCTTTAAAATATCTTAACATGTAATAATTTCTTGGTTTGGAAAATGTTATCAAGCTTGCCACCTGAGCTACAACCATGTTGGCATTGTTGACCTGTTTTTTAATGCCATCAAGCTTGACACTTGAGCTACAATCTTGTTGGCATTATTGATAGTTTCCATGGGATTTTCATCAGCAATGAGATATTTAATGATCTTAACTATATTTAAGATTAGACTTATAAGGAGGGATTTTCTTTTGTGTTGTTGTAATTCCCAAATCCATGATCTCAAGCATATAAGATATTTTGTAATTAACTTTATTTGTAACATGTTTGCATGTTGCTTATAAGAAAAAATACCAGTTACACCGTCATTCAAGATTAATGATAGTGGAAAGGCTAAACATGTTTTCATTTTTCTATTTTATTTTTTGGCATTTGTTATACTAGCCCCAATTGTTGATAGTTCTCATTTCACATGTTTTTAATTATGTTGAGTTTGATTTCCAAAGTTACCATGCAAGCTTTGGAAATGGTTAATTTTGTGGCTACCAAGGTTAAAGGAGATGCAGATTCACCAATATCTGTATTGGAAGATAAGGTGAAGATTTTTTTTTTTTTTTTAAATTCAATTGAAGTAGAATTACACTGATTTTTGCATGTATATATGGATTTGGAAAGTTTAGGGTGCTTTGGTAAAATTAAAACAAAGCTTCTCAATTTGATCTTGATCTTTTGTGACTTTAGTTTTTTGTTTGCTAACCTGTGGTTGTTTCTTGTCTTAAAGGTCAAATATTTTGTTTTTGATGTTTGAACTGATCAATTAATTAAGCATTATTACATCCCAATTGAATTATCGTATTACATTCTCTAAACAGGGAATATTTGAAAGTGATTTGTGGATTGATTTGGATGAGAATGAATCCCCATGTGATGGGGAAGTATTGAGGGTTCTAGACGATCTAGCCATATCGGAGAAACGCTAAGAGAAAGAGCAAGCAAAAAGAGGAGGAAAATGAAAAACAAATGACAAATAGAACTCAACGAATTGGTGATTTGGTTTTTAGTAGATTGGAGGAACTTCTTAACCAGACTTGGCTTTATTCAGAGTTTTTACTTGAGAAAATGGAAGATGCCAAATTTGTAAGTCTGGTAGATTGCATCTAATGTTTTAAATGCAAGTCAATCCTAGGTTTTTTTAATAGCTATTTGCAGCTTCAATTTTAGTAGAAGCAAAAACATTATTTCCTACTAATTGTTGATTAGTGTTATTTCCATATTTTCTTTTTGTATTAGAAGAATCAAATGCCTTTTTTTCTACATGTTCAAATTTTTCATTAGTTTTTCCTCTACTAGAAGAAGCAGATGCATTTTCTTCTTATAGTTGTTGAGGATTGTTTTCACTTGTATTTCTCTACTAGAATAAACAAATGCACTCTATTTTTTTATTATTTAAAGTTAGTTTTTTATGTATTTTCTTTATTAGAATAAGTGAATCTATTTTATTTTCTGAGTGTTCAAAGTTATATTTATATGTATTGTATCTACCATAAGAGTTAGATTATTTTTCTTTGTCTATTTTTTGTTCAAATATAGTTTTGGATGCATTTTTTTTTACTAGAAAAAGCATGTGTACTTTTCTTCTGATTATATCATGGAAAAGCAGGGTTCAATTGATAATGGTTATGTAAAACATCCCAAGCCTGGGGTAAGAGGTGTCGGTAGGGGTCATAGGAGAAGAGGGGCTACTTCTAATGAGAATGTTGATGCAAAATATTGCAAGCTAGGGAGTGGTGATAGAGGATGAAAGAAGGTGACAATGTCTAATACAGTAAGCTCCTAAATGTTCTCTGTTTATTAAAATATATAGTATTTAGTATGTACATGATGCTTGATCAAATATGAATTACAATGCCAGATTGGTTGTATTAAAGTTTTGAAAGTTTTTCTTGCAGTGTCATTTCATTAACTTATTTATTTTCTTGATGGTAATGTGAAATCATGAAAAACATGGAGTTCAACTTGAAGATCTTATTTTAATTATATCCTAATTGATCTGTACAAAAATTGTTATCTGTCAATACATTTTTTAGCCCTTTCCTATATGGTGTCATGATCTAGGTGTGTTCAAATCTAACAAAGTTGCAAGTGAAAATCGAGGTGCAGCTCAAAGAATCCTAATTCTTCTTTGGATTTCCATGTGATGCATATGATTGAGAACGAGTGGATATATTTTGAATGAAATTGGTATTAGTTGCAGGTTTATTTACTTTGGGAGGAAAGGTTTTGGAATCAAAAAAGAGTGTCTTTAATGCAAGGGATAGAGGGCTTGGGTAATGTAGGGCATCCCCCTTAAAAATAGGGTACTCCAAAGGTATATAGTATTTAAAGATGTCAATGAGTATGATGTTTTATTCAATCAATATAATTGGGTAGCACATTTAGACATGTATCCAAATGGATCATTGATTTTCTCATTGGCAAATCAAATATATAATAAATCATTAGATGTAATGAGTTATATGATGATAGTATGTTATTTGGAATCATGGAGTTGTGGCCTGATAAGAGCACACTTAACAATGGAAATAGGACAAGAGATTGTTGGAAACTTATAATTATTCCTTCATATGTGTACAGATAGTAAGGGATGTATGGGCAGATTTTAAGAGAAGGAAGATGTACAATATGTAAGAATATACAATATAACCCATGTGACTGTATAATATATTATAAAATGTGTAGTTTAATAAAGTATAATAAGCCTTTGTGATTGTCACATCAGGGCTAGTGACACACAATAGGAAGGTTATGTTAAATGTGGGTTTGGGGTGTTTTGAACCTCTGTTGTTAGGCTAAGGGTTGTATACAAGGGATTAATCATACAATAATAATAGATGTGCATGGGATATCCTGCCCATTTATTGTAGGCTTATAGTATATAAGTCCCTTAATGACCTGGGGTTGGCTAGATATACACACCTAGTTTTAGCTACATTTCTTAGTAGCCTAAGGAACCTATGGTGCTTGGAAAAAGGGGGACGAGTCCTCTATCAATACAAATATTTTCTGTACTTTCTAGATTTATCCTTAAATTCCTAATATTCTATTGTTGGGACTACCAGTTAGTACACATTCATTTTAAGAAAATGGTCAAACAGTTTGGTAGAATGTGACCTAGTTATGGATGTCGACACTGTTTTTGAGTAATCTTTCAGTACTTCTAAAATTAAGCCATTTGTAGGTGACATTTACAGATGATAGGATTTTCCTTTCAAGATGAGTGTTTTCCAAATAAAAAACTACATTTTCTACTATTTGAAAGCTTGCAGGAACTGTTGCTTGTTTGTAAATTATGACAATTTTATCAATTTACTCAATTTATTTCCAATTGGTTTATTATTTATGTGCTAGAAGTTGGATGTCATTACACCACAAATTGTACTTCAATTCTTTCAAAACTTTAGACGATATTCCTGATGTCTAAAAAATTCTTAAGTTATGTAACCTAAAGAATAAAAAGATGAAATGATCTTTTTAAAATTCTCATTTGGCATCCATCTTTAAGATCATTAATGACAATATTTTTGAATTTTTTGTAATTTTATTGGATTTGTTTTAGAAAATTCATGTATGGATGTATCCATTGTTTTTTGTTTGAGTATTGTTGTGTAATGTTAAGCCTCACGCCATTTTGTATGCTATAATGGTTAGGGAAAGGAAAAGGGAAAAGATGCAGTTCAGATCATGCTAGAAAATTGCAAAGAAGATGCCCAGGATAATGATTCTGATAATTTAATAGAGGAGGAGAGGAACTGGAAAGAACAAATGAATCTTGTTCCTCTATTGACTAGAGGAAAGATAAAGTATTATCATATTAAGGGATTAAAGTGGCTAATTTCTCTATGGAAAAATGGTCTTAGTGGAATACTTGCAGATCAAATAGGTCTAGGAAAGATAGTGCAGACTATTGGTGTACTTGCTCACTTGAAGGGAAAGGACATGCATGGTCCTTTCTTAGTGATTTTCCCCTCACTACTCTCTCAAATTGGTTGAATGAAATTACTAGGTAGGAGTTTGACTAATTGGAAGTTTTGACCTTTTCAGAGTTATCATGTTCATTGTCTTGACTAGTTATAAAATTTAACCAAAACCTATCTGCAGATTTGTTCCAAGCATGAATGCTCCCCTATATCATGGATCAAAAATTGAACGTGATGAGTTGAGGGGGAAACACATGTCAGGAGAATCTAGTCCAGAATATTTGGTTATTCTCACATCTTATGAGGTTGCTATGAATGATGTAAAGGTACTTGCTCGCTACAAGTGGAAATATCTAGTTGTTGATGAGGTTTTTTTCTTACAAATTCAAGCACTTTTGTTTTGGGTTCAATTTTATGAATTTAGTTATTTCATTAAGTTACCTTTTTGCTATAGGGGCACTTATTGAAAAACTTTTAATGCAAATTGCCAAGAGAATTGAAACAATTAGATGTTGATAATAAGGTTCTTTTGACTGGAACTCCTCTACAGAATAATTTGGAAAAACTTTGGTCCTTGCTAAATTTTATTTTCCCTGATGTATTCACTTCACGTTAGGAATTTGAATCTTGGTAAATCTCTCTTATGCTTGATCTGTAGTTATCAAATTATATAATTCAGGGAAAATATTTATATGTCCAATCAATGCATGCATGTTTTAGATTCAACAATTACATTGAACATTTTTCTACTTTTTTCGATGTGTTTTTCTGATTCACTTGTTGTAAAGGTGGAAAGATAAAGGTTATGAACTCATGATCAAGTTCAGTAGTAAAATATAGCCTGTCAATTAGTAGTAAAATTTATCTTGTCAATCCACCTCATATTTTGGGATATGATCCTCTTATTGTAAAATGTGCTTCATCAATTATATAGATATATGCATATGCCAATTGTGCCAAGGGTTAAATGATGCCATATTTCTCCCCACCCTCTCAAAGAACATAATTTCATTGATGTGTTCAATTTATTTTATCTACAATTCTAGGCAAAATGTTGGTATTGTCATTAAGGGGAAATAGTGCAAATTGCAAAGTTCTTCAATGTAAGCATTTCTTAAAATTGCTTTTGGTATTTTCCTGTTGTATGCATGCATACTCTTTCTATCAAAAGTGGAGGAATTTTTATAAGTTTTGTAGAAGGTTTTTTTCAGCCATGTTTTCTCTATCAGAAGGAATAGATGAGTTTTTCTTAGGTGATGTTGAAGATTCTTTTTAGTTACATTTTTTCCTCTATGAAGAGAAGTAGACAAGTATTTATGTAATTGCAAAATATTTTCAGCTACATTTTTATCTATCAAAAAATCAAATGAATTTTCTGATTGAAGGTTCTACCCACAAGACAAGAAGAAATGTGGTACAAGAATTTTGTGCTGTAAGAAAATGTGATTTAATGGCACATCTCAAAACATCACATATGATAATAATTATATTTTTTGAAGGCTCACAAATGAGATATTTTAATGCTAAATAGAATTTGGTTAAAAATGCATTGTGAGGTATGATACTATAATGAATCATTCAACTTATTCTTTGTTTTATTGAATCTTTAAAAACTTGAATTTGGGTATGCTTGATTCTTGTCACATTTGAAACTCTAATCTTGTTGTACAAACTAGCTAAATTTGACCCATATCCAATTTTATTTGTCCAAACTATGATGTAACTAAAATAAAATGCGTACCTATGTTAGGCTAAAAGACACGTGTTGATTCTAAAAGAATTTTTTCTCTAGTGATATTGTGCACTTGTACTTTTTCACATTTTAAAATTTAATCTACTACATTCTTAAAGTATTAGGGGCATAGCATATGCAATTACTATGCTTCATCTAGTTATCTTGGATAGGTAGGAATTAGAAAAATAGATTGTCTTGTAAATATATTAATGTAGATGCATAGTAAATTGGAGCTATTTTGTCATGTTAGTCATTTAATGTTTTTTGGTCACAAGGAAATAGGTTCCTAATTACTATCTTGATCCAATAATATCTTGTTGTCTCTTGCTTGAAAGGTGTTCCTAGTTGAGAAGCATTTGTATGCCTCTCCATATCATGCTAATTACTTCTTGGGCTACCGTACTCTGTAATCTACATTCAAATGAATATTCAATTACTAGCTTAGTCTTTTGTGGAGTATAAATTTATAATACCTAGTAATTGATATGAATTAAAATCTACACTTGCTTTATTGTAATTATTTGGGTTGTTGATATTGCAGTGATGAATGAAAAGAGAAGAGCAGGAACTATAGATGACAATCACCATCTAGTTATTGGGGACATTATAATACCTTGGGACACTCACCATTCTATCTATTATCAAGAGGAGAACCTATGATTTTGTTATTTTTCACAAATTAGGGCTCTTTATTATCTTTTCATGGTCAACAAGACATGCTCACTTATGGGTTTTGATATAGGAAAGCATGTGGTCTTCTCATTTAAGGCCTTTCTTACTTTATTGTGTTGATTCTATACTAAATTTTCTTTAAGGTTTGATCTTGGTGGGAGGCAGAGCAGTGGGATGGGTCAGGAGGAAGAAGAGGAGAAAAGAAGAGTTCAAGTACGCTTCAAAATTCAAGTGGTTAGTTTGATGTTTTTTTCTTTAGTTGGACTTGAGATTGACAATAATTTTCCTTTTCAGGTAATTTCAAAGCTTCACTTGATCCTTTCACCATTTCACCTCAGAAGACTCATGGAAGAGGTAGAAAAGTCCCTTCCGAAGAAGAAGGAAATAATCTTGTATGCAAATATGACTGAACACCAAAAACATATACAAGAGAATTTAGTCAATAAAACACTTGAGGCTTACCTACAGAGTAAGAAAAAGAGGGGTAGGGCAATGTGTTTTTATTTTGAAGAGTTATTTCCTAGAGCTCTTGCATAAATTCTATTCCTATATTCAATTGTATTGTCAGTTTATTTAATTATCTGTTCCTATATTCAATTGTATTGTCAGTTATGCCAAACTTTCACCATTCATCACTTCCTTTATCTGTTTCAGGAATAGGCATGAAAACAAAGCTAAAAAAAATGATGATTCAACCAAGAAAGAATTGCAACCACCCTAATCTATTGTGATCACAATTTGACCAATCGAGTAAGGTTTTCAATAGTAGTGGTATTTGCTTGTTTTGAAACTAGTTGCTAGTGGGACAAATTGATTTAGTGTTATGTCTAATATTGAGCTTTCTCTTCAGTTGAATATCCACCGGTGGCTCAATTGGTTGAGCAATGTGGTTTGTTAAACAGACTTACAATGCATTTGAAAGCTCGAAAACATAAGGTACCAATGAAAATCTCAATATAATGTGTATTTTTTTAATTTTTTGCATAAATGTATTGATAAAATCCAAGAAGGGGATAAAGTTGGGGTGTTGGATCTGTTTGATGGTGTTGGTGTTGGCATTTGGCGAATTCACTCACTATCTATTGTACATGGAATCAAATTGAAAGGAACAAGAGATACAGATACAAATATTTTAAAGGTCACAAGTAACATACCCCTTGCTTATGAAGACAAAATAGATGGAGTTGTCCATCTAAAAGAGAAAGAAGGAACCTTCACATGGTGGCCACTAAAATATTTTCAAAAAATGACATAGTTGAAGTTTATCATGTATTAGCTATTAGACAACTTGGCTCACTGCTTTATGCAATAGTTTGAATGTGTTGTTCATGGATCTTTATCATGGCGTATTTGCAAGAGTTGGAAACTCTTAGACTTTGAAATTTTTGATTATATATATACGAATATCTTACAGTTCATCAAAATTGCATTATATTTTTTATTGTAGATTACCTTTTTATCACGATGTTGAATCAATTTTTAACTTTTGTAGCTTGTTCGTATATGTAATATTTTAATTTTCTTTTATGTTTTAATTCAAGTTTAATAATATGTTTATTTTTGCATTATACAATGTATTAATATACTACTAGTTGACAGAAATCGGTGAACAAAAATAATTAAATAAACTACCAAATGATGGCAATTAAAAATTAAAATGACTAAATATACTACCAATTGACATAAATCGGTGACTAAATATATGAGTAGTTGATGGAAAAATAATGATTAAAATGACTGTTACACCCCAAATGTAGAGTTATTATTTACTATTACTGCATAGGGTAAATATGGATGTAATGTGAATTCTGGAAATGAATGAAGTGTGATTGAACCTTGTTATCAATATGATTGTTATCTCATTTTACATTGTCTCATTTGATGTTCTTTATTGATGTTATTCATGGTGAAATACTGCATAAAAGTGAATGAAAGGTTATTGAATTATCATTATTCTAATTTTGGAGATGTTTATGTATACTGCATATTGTTATGAACAATTGATTGTTGTGTGCATGTGTTAGTGGATGTAGGTATGTGTTTCATTCGACCAAGCGGAGGGGAAGTATCACTCGAGAGAAGATCTTGGTCGAGTAATCAGTAAAAGTAACTATCTGAGCATAAACACACACCACATTAGAATGATTGAGTTAAGTTAGTTTGTGGGTAATAGGTAAGTCATCCTTCGCCAATATGTCTGCATTTGAGAGTCTTGTTTACTTTTGCATGCATTAGGTGATGTTTATTTGTTTGAGCTTTTGAGATCTTTCTTGTGTTATTATGATCATATGGACAAGTGGGATGTGTGTGGAAGTATGTTTATATATATGCATATGCATGTCAATGGGATCTAATGACACATATATGCATATGTATAGATATACCACATGTTCACACTTATCAATATGTTGGTAATGTGAATGGCTATATGCGAACGAATGTGAGCATATATATGTGTGTATAGTATATACATGTATCCATATGTATATGTATATCGATACATGTGTACGTTGGTGAATGGACACGCTCATATGGATGCATCGATATAGATATGCATACACATACATCCACATAGAGGCATATACATTTATACATATATATAGGGTTACATTCATTATATATATATATATATAAATCGAATGAGTGCTTATATTATAGACTTATGATATATATATAAATACATATATTTGCATAATGGATATATATATATAAATATATGTATATACACATATATATAAATACATGTAAAGGTATTTAAGAGTATATATAGGTATGTAATATATATTATATATAGATATATATAATAATATATATATTATACATATTTTATATGTCGATTGAAATCGACTATCTCTTATTTTTTAAAGTTGAACCATAAGGCTGACTAATAGTCGATATAGACTATGGATTGAAGGTCAATTTGACCATGTCTTTGGAAGCCGATTTAAAATATTGTGACTACAAGTGGAAACTATTTGTCATTATGAATAGCACATGATATATGGAGTGGCTTTGCATTTGATATTGTTGGCTTTAGAATGATTGACTGGGTCGACATGTTTTAGTGAGACCATACTTGACTTTTTCTCACATATTAACTGGTAAATGTCGATCCACTTACCATTTGGAACGATTGAAGTTTGTTGTCATGTTATGGATATTGACTGAGTTTGATGGCGCCAAATGTGAATTAAAAATATTAGTTGTTGGCACCACCTTTGAGTTTGATTACATGTAGATGTCTTCTCATTGAAACAAGTCGAATTCGCCATGTGCACTTTGATTTAGTCTTTGAATTGTTTTCTTGGAAACTAGCTGATTTGTAGGAGGATTTGTTGAGACTGGGCTTAGTTGATCACCACCTTAATACTGAGCTACATTGCATGAATATTTTTTCCATTTTGCATGCCCAAACCGTAGGCTTTGAGGCTACTTGGATACTCTATAAATAGTTTAACTATTCCATTGTGAGAGACACATTCCTTTCAAGAGATTATACATCTTTTGTATTTCTTTTTTTTTGCAATTTAACCAGTTGTTATTTGCTTAGAATTTTGAGAGAGAGACAGGAAGAGAGTTCTTATAGTTTGAGAGGTGATTATATTTTGAGAGAAGTAAGCTACCAACGAGTGAGATAGAGATAGTTTGAGAAGTTGACTATCAATTCATTTTCTATTAGAGAAGGTTGCATTTCTAACATTAGTTTTGATAAAGCAATAACAAGCGTGGGGATTTCTTCTTCTTTGATTATTTAACTTTGAATGGTGTGTTTGTATGCATGATTGATATGTCTTTCTAGTATATGCATTAGAAAGTAGATTACTTTGAAAAGTAAAGTGAATTCATTATGTTATTTTCATTATGTTTTTTTATGTACCCATAATAGGAGATGAGTGTTTATCATAGGTATTATATACTAGGTATGATTGAACATGAAATCGCATATGGTGCATATAGATAAGTTATTTATTTAACTAGGAGAGCTTATGTTTTACTCCTAGGAAAGGTCATCTAGTATGGGAGAGAATTTTATAAACTTACAAGTAAGTAGGGTTATCCAAGTATATAGGTTATCTTTGGAATGATGGACTATCCATAGAAGGAAATACCTAAATTGAGTACTTACTAGTTAAGTAGGTTTATTCCAAGTAGATTAATATGTTGTAGGTTATCTGGGATGATGGACTATCCATTGAAAGAAATACCTATACGTAGCTTAAGATAGCCTTAAGTCAAATTGGCCTTGAGTAGTGTATGTGATAGATTACTTCATTTGAATTACTGAATGATAACACTTTGGCCAAAGTAGTGTGAACATCTGAGACTCCACTCTAGATTGTGTGACTACCGAGCCTAGACATTGTTAGTTCACCGTGATCCAGTATTACATACTAGAAAAAGATTGTATGGTTAGAATTAGAAAAATAAAGGTGAATAGCAATAATAGAAGCTTAAACTTGATGTAAATTAGATTTAACAGTGTTAACCATATGGAGTTTAGATCAGCAATAAAAAAGAAAAACAAGAACGGAAAGTTGAAAACATAACACAATGTTTACGTGGAGAAACCCTTTTGGGAAAAAACTCCACAAAAGAAGAGATGAATAGCTTGTATTATCAAAAAATGTGTTTATAATACATCCACTCTAACTACTCTTCAATTCAGCAGCATCTGTATACCTGTAAAACATCTCATCATGCCTCCAACTCAACCCCTCAATATATAGACTCATGAGGGCTCAAAATACCACCATAAAACATTACCATGGGTCAAAACAAGGTTCGGAAATACCATGGTAAAAATCCATTCGACCCCTTACATGCTAAACATGCTCTATTACATGACATTACACCTTCTTAGAAGATTTCATAAGAATCCCTATAAAATAGGAGATGCTCTTACATGCTTCATAAGCCATCAATAGCTATTCAAAGATTCTCATACGCATGTCATAGATGATTCTCACATCCAAAATAATATCCCCCACTTTTAGGCCTTACAATTGTCATAGAATATGTCATAACATCCTTAAAAATAGGCTTTCCATGTTATACCACTAAGTGGGAATATTTTGACAACTAATAACTTATTTTTCAAGGCATCGACATGTGGCAAAAGTTCCAACTCAAAATCTCACGCCCCTTTTGATGGAGCACAATTATTTAATTACATAAATGTTTTTTATCCATGGGAAAATGTAAAATAATAATAAATAAACTTAGGAATTTTCAAGGTTGAGACACTTTAATTCCCAACAATTACAAGTCTAGTTATGTAGGACACAACACTATGCTCATTTAGTTGTCATTATCGGTTACTCTACCAATCTCTTCGTCGAAGGGAAGGGTCATCTATCAAATGATAGATGCGCGGGGGACCAAATTATGAGTCTGTGGTTGGAGAAAAAGTGCCTGAGTGATGCTTCTCCTCCATAGCAGGTGACAAAAGAACAAAGATATGAAATGAAGGATCCTGGACTATCTTACAACTATTTGTTCTAAAGCTCTTTGAGCTATGTATGTAATTGTGAAATGAAAAGGAATTCATGTTGTATGTATTATGCATCTTGATTGGAAATTGTCAAATAAAGAAAATAATTTTTTTATTACAATAGCATGTTACTTGTTTATTTACTCATAAATTATAAAATTAAAAATATCTACTTCAAAGAAGGGTTAGTACATTACAATGACTAAATCAATGACTAAATATACTACCAAATTGATGGTAAAATAATGATTAAAATGACTAAATTAACGACTAAATATACTACCAAATTGATCAATCAAAATAACCAAATAAATGACAGAATATTTTAGTCATAAATTTGGTCGTGTTATAAATGACTAGAAATAAACTACTAATGGTTGTTAGAGTAAAAGGTTTATTTCACTTAATTACTTTAATTAAGACACCTTTTATTCCCTTCTTAAGATTCACTTAGTTATGCATTGTAGGTATTTAATAATTATTTTAATTATTAAATACATTTTCCCTTTAGGGTTGCACAATCTCCTTTTATAAGGATTGATCATTGTATTTTATATTATTCCCTCTTTGAATAATAATCTCTCAACTTTCAGAGCCATTCATGCTTTGCCTCCATTCTCTTCCCTGTAATAGGTATCTCTTTGAATGTAGGTGTTCTTGGACTCTGAAGTTGGTTTTAACAAATTCTACATGGTATCAGAGTGCAGACCTGCTACTGCCTGTTCTTGTTTTTTGAAGATTTTTGGAACTTCTTGGGTTTGAGGGTTTCAGTATTTTTTCTCTTGATCCAGGGCACACCTTGCAAATCATAGAACTTTGGGCTCAAACGAACCTCGCCATTGAGTCTACAATGCCCAAAAAACCCTAAATCGATTATTCATTCATCCATTTTGGCCACATTTGAACCAAAAGGAAAAAAAAATTGGCCCCAAGGTCGTACGGCCTCAGGGCACACTTTTCGAGGCATCAAATGCACAAAAATAAAAATAAAAAATAAAAAAATCAATTTTTATTTATTTTTGGGGTGTTGCCTATATCAAAGGATTTTGTCGCCAGTTTGCAGAGTGGCGGCCACCGACCAACACCACCGCCACGCCACCCTTGGTGCCCCACGACAACCCCAACCCGCTGCTCTGACAACACTCTGCCTCAGCAGGCTTAAACTCACAACTTCTGGTTCTATAAGGAACCAAGAGCCACCTACTTAGCCCCAATCGGCGATCACATAGCCAACCAAGGGCTTCGGCCTAGACCTTATGCATTAAACCCCTGGTCACTGATAGGACCAAGGGCCGAAATTTTTTTAGCCCCTAGGGCTTGAAGGAGGCCTATTTGAGCATTTTGGAGGTACTTTCAATAAAACAGGAATATCTCGGGCATTTTAGCTCGAATTTTTGAACAAAAATAGGCGTTGGAAAGATTGCTCTGAGCGCATCATGATGGCATAGGATTTTTTCCAAAATTTTATAGTTTGGTTTCCTTTTTTCATGGTCAAAGTCAGATGATGCTTTTTGCACTCTGGGGGGCATAACTTTGTCATTTTTTCTCCATTTTTCGCAAACAAATAGGTGTTGGAAAGGTGTTTTAGCACTCTTTCCATATCTCTAGTTGGTTTGATCAGAAAATTTGCCAGGTATATTTTATTCAGCTTTGTGTGTTTTTACACTTTGCATAATTACTTGGACATTCTGGCACCTACATGGGATATATTTGCGTTGGTCGGGTTATGTTAATCTAATTTATCATTTCTAAGAGTTTTAGTATTTGATTTTTTTATTTGAGTGAGTATCATGGGTTTTTCTACTCACCCTTCAATTGTAATTCTAGAATGAGGTAATTATGAGTCATGGGCAAAGGGCATACTTACACATTGTAGGTGGCTCAATATTTTGCCTTATTTATATGATCTCATACCTGCACCAAACACATCAAGGTGTTTATCAGCATGGGTTATTATTTGAGATTATATTGTAGGGGTTATTTGTTGTATTGTTAATTTTGACACTTTGTGTGCTTTATCTAACATTCATTGTCCTCGCACACTTTGGCAACGTCTTTGGGAGATTTTTGGAGACTCTAATATCTCTCCATTACCAGAGGATCCTATTATAGATTGTCTCATCCCTCTTGTAGATGTATATTTCATACCCTATGATAATCGTACTCTAGAGGAGCTTGAATATATCACAGGTCTTGCATGTGTCGATGGTTCAGAGACTTGTATTCATGTTCCCACTCTTCAGGTTGAGACTTCATCAACATCACCTTTTGTTCCTGATTCAGTGCAGCAGGGCATCATTCATCTTCCAGACATAGCTATTTTGGACTCTTATGTTGCAGACATATCTTTCTTGTTTGTGGAGTCCTATATTATAGATTTAGAGGATTATTTTGAGGACATTCATCTCCTCTACCTTGAAATTCAGGTTATTATTGTATGCCCACCATTATACGTGCATTCAGAAGTTGCATTATAGGATTCTCCACTGATCACGTCAGTTTGGATTTGGCATCATTTGTTTCAGTTTAAACAAAGAGATTCTTCAACATCCTATCACGGCACACATCTTGAGACAGATTGGTTCATCACTCTTCACAGGGTTTCTTCGACATAATCCTTTGGATCCATTTCTTCCCAAGGGGAGGAATATCATTTGTTGCTTCACGATCTCCTTTTTTATTCTACATCAAGAATCTACCGTTGCGACAGGAGTTTCTTCATTGTGGGGGGGCCTTCTTGTCTCTTTCTATCTCTCCTATGGAGACCATTGTATATGTACTTATATGATAGAAGTTATATATGGGGGGTGTCATGTAATCCACCTTCTATCCTTCTTCTATTAGTCCATTACATTCCTTTCTTTGCATTCTATTTTAGGGAGGGGTTTTGTTCCCACTGGGTTTTCTCCTTTACCCCGTTTGCTTTAGTTTGCATTGCTTTTGTACATGGGTAACTAATCAGGCCTAGTTTCCGAGACCTTTGTTTGCTTTATATCTTGTAGTTGCATTGCTTTCATGCATTTAGTTTTTAGCTACTCCCTAAGTTCATCTTAAGGTGGGGGGTTTAGAGTAAAAGGTTTATTTCACTTAATTAGTTTATTTAAGTCACCTTTTATTCCCTTCTTAAGATTCACTTAGTTATGCATTGTAGGTATTTAATAATTATTTTAATTATTAAATACATTTTCCCTTTAGGGTTTCTTTAGGGTTGCACAATCTTCTTTTATAAGGATTGATCAAATTGTATTTCATATTATTCCCTCTCTAAATAATAATCTCTCAATTTTCAGAGCCATTCTTGTTTTGCCTCCATTCTTCTCTTGTGACAGGTATTTTTGCATGCATGTGTTCTTGGGTTCTATGAAGTTGGATTTATCAACTTCTACAATGGTCATGTGACCAAGTTTAGTCATTTATATGCAATTTTTAGTAGTTTTTTTAGCCATTTATTATTGTTTTTCTACTAGTGTATGATAACCACGCACAACATTATGGTGTAAAAACTGAATAGGTAGAATAATTCAATGAAGACTTATTCACCATGCATGAAAGAAGGAATATAGCTTATACCATGCAAATATATTAAATGCAAGTTCTAACAAACATAAAGTCTTTGGCAGTGCTATCTTTTGGGGCATTAAGATATGAATATGTGGTGCCAATTCTGAAGTATGTGAAGAAAATAAGAAGTCTAAATCTGGACCATGTACAAGTACAAAATTTTGAAAAATGTCAAACTTAGTCAATTAAGTGTTGGCACTTATATTAGAGCGTAGTCAACTTGAAAAGTTAGTAGGAAACCTTTAGATTTTCATTTTTGTCCCTTGACTTAGTAAAAGAGTCATGTTGTCTCTCATAAAGAGGTCGACTCAGCCATTGGAGGAATGTGGATTGTTATGTGTTGCAAATTTGAGAGTTCATCAGCTAAGTCATTGCATGTGAGTAGGAAAGTGGTAGAATAGCTAGCACTCCTTTGGAAGCTCAAATTTTAGTATATATAGAGGTGCTCTTCCTATCATTTGCTACACTTCTCATTCTGATTTCTTCATCATTATTTTGTTGTATTTTATGTGCAAGAGCATTAGAGAGCTTAGGAGTTAGTGAGTTGCTTTGTTATTTTGAAATTACATTGTTGAGAGACTTGGTAAGAGGATTGTGTTTGGAGATTAGTTGATCTTTAGAGAACATTCATGGTGGTGAAGGCTAAGGTTGGAAGGCGACATTACAAGTTGGAACTTATTATCCAGGCATGCTGATTTATATTCCTCCATTATCTATGTTTGATAGGCTATTTGATTATAATGCCTTTGTTTAGAAAGATTGAATTTTTATTGCATGCTATGCTTGTTCTTATGAACTTAGATATTTCCTTGTATTGGAATATTATTGAATGTGTGATATGCTTGTTCTTATGAACCTAGGTATTTCCTAGAATAGAATATTCTTATGTGATTCTTGAACGAGTATCGAATTAGTGAAACCCTATTATTTTGGGAATACATTTATAAATATTGAATTATGTGTGTCTTTAATTCCATTATAACTATACTTAGTTCATTACTTGTCTATATGGATATGGCATTAAAAGTGAGATGTGGAATATGTTGTCATCTTGAATTGTTAGCTTATGATGCTCGATAAACCTTTGGGGATAACAAGGCTATAATATAATGGGAATGATAGCATGATAGTCATGTTATCATTGATATGTTGTGTTGTCATGCAAACCATGTTGATCCTATACTTGATTGTTTACTCATATCTCCTTGAAGTAGGAAGATAGTATTTTCCCTATGGATGGGGAGTATAATTGATTGATATATGAATATTCAAAAATAAGGTTGCTAAAATGTATTTTACGCTTATGTTATTTTTATTATTTTTATTAAGAGTCTATTCCTATTCACATAATTCAAGAGGACTCATGTTCTGACAACCCATAGTTGTATTAAGAAGAGGACTTGTAGGCACCAAAGCACAAACTCTTCTTAGGATAATGTCCTCTAGTTTATATACAAATGTAGTTAACATTATAAATCTATGAATATTTGAGGCATATTGAAAGAGAGGTTTGAAACATAGAAAAATAGGGTGGGGGAGATTTCCCCCAAAAATGGAAAAGTGGATCCAAAGAGGGAAAAGGGGTTCGATTCTTCTATTTTCATTTAGGAGATGAGATACACACCAAGAATTGACTATCAACCCTTAGGTGATTCAACTCAAGATGTAAATCTATTGATTTCCAGTTTTCGCTAGGATGAGGGTATGAGTCAAACAACACTTTGGGGAGAAAGATTAAAAATTTTAAAAAAAAAAAAATCCAAATTGTGATCTATAAAGTGCATTTAGAATCTTAAACATAAAACTTATGGAATTTATATAATTTAGGGAGAGTTTGGAAGGGATAAATTATGTGTACCTTTCACAAAAAGTTATTTTACAAGGCTTGCTAAGGACTAGTTTGCCCTATGGCGAATGGGTCTTGGCTAGGGCTCCAAAAAAAATGTTTCTGGGTTTTGTTCTCTTGTGTCTACACTCCCAAATTATAAAATCTCACGGTTGAAAAACAAAAAATAAATTCTATAGATCAATTGAGTGAAATTGCAAGAATGGTGACAACTTTGACAACTTTGCAATTTTGCAACTTTGAGATCTTCAACTTTTCTTCAACCTACAAATTTGCAACATGCAAAGAGAGGAGAAAAATATTATTTTGTTACGGAATTAGGGTTTGCCTTATTCAAACCCCATTTTGGTAATTAAACTTCGAAATGAAATAGAAAAGCATGAAGGAATGATGAATGAACAACAATATGTAACTGTTGTTATTTTCAATAACAAATATACAGAAAGAAAGCACTCATAAAAATGCTACACATAAGACAATAAACACAACAATATACCCTAGGGAAACCCTCCAACATGAGGGGGGAAAACCCAGCAAATATATCTCTCATATATATATAAAATAGGAGCAGAAATCTGCTTTCAACTCAGGCCTAGCTCATGGCTGAATTTGATACAATGATTAATAGCATCTCTCTTAGATGCAAATACACAAATAAATATGTTTCTCCTTGAGTTCGATTTGCATCACCTATGATGATCTGCTGCTCCATAATGATGATCTACTGCTACATGATGATGATCTGCTACTTCATGATGATCTACTGCCAATCAATGATCTACTACTACATGATGATGATTTGTTGCTTCATGATGATCTACTACTAATCAATGATTTGTTGCTTCAGGAACTTCTTCAAGGAGTGTGAACTTATACTTGATAGACTTGATGTCCAAATGAGCAAATCTAACCTTGTATATATAGAAGATGAGGCACCTCCTCAATTAGGTTGGCTCACTTAAGGAGACAAATAATTATAATAAATGCCAAGGAGGTCGGCCCAATACAAGACATAATATGAGAACATAAAGAGGGTCGGCCCTCAAGAATTAAATCATGCTTTTGTGAGACACCTCTTCACAACTCAATCTAACACATATAAATTGAATAGCCATAGGCTATATTTGATTTATTTCCTTCATGAGTATATGCATTTGGAAGTATGAGGCCCGCAACTGCTAGTTACATCAACACTCCCTCTCAGCTAGGGAGGAATACTTCCAACTGTACAAGACATATCACCTCATCGTGATGTCTATCAACACGGTTACATCCATGTGAGAAAGAGCTTATCACCTCATCATGAAAGCATGTAAGATATCACCTCATCGTGATATCTGATATCACCTCATTGTGATATCAACCATCATGGCTACCTCCATAGATGGTATGTACAAGTGCTCATCACTCAATGTGATGTTGTCACCTCACCGTGACTTTCACCATGGCTCCTCCAGAGGGTGACACAAAAGTACAAGTAAATCATCACGGATTCCCTCACGTGATGTTGTCATGGAGTCACACACATGACATCCACCATGGCTCTCCCAGAGGGTGGAAACAAGGGCTTTCACCTCAAATCTCAAAGAGAAATGCACTACCAAGGGCTTACACCTCAAATCTCTCTCAATCGAGAAATGCATTACCAAGGGCTTACACCTCAAATCTCTCTCAATAGAGAAATGCGTTATAAAGGGCTCACACCTCAAATCTCTCTCAATAGAGAAATTCATTATCAAGGGCTTACACCTCAAATCTCTCTCAATAGAGAAATGCATTATCAAGGGCTTACACCTCAAATCTCTCTCAATAGATAAATGCATTATCAAGGGATTTCACCTCGAACTTCTCTCAAAGAATAACTCATTAAACAAGGGAACACTGATACTAAGACTCCCTCTCAGCTAGGATTTCATTCTCCACCATATCAAGCTTGTCTCGAAGGTACACAACCATTATCCCCAAAAATGCTTGATGAGAATGACTGCCATCTGCTCATCAGTGCTAATATACCTCAACTGAATATCTTTCCTCAATACCATATCTCTGATATAGTGGTATGCTTAGTTTTTGTCATGAAACACATGGAAAGATAGAAAGCTTCTCAAAGCTTTGATTAACACAAAGGATGACAGTTGACTTCAATACTTGTTCAACCAATCCTGCAAGGAACTTTCGAAGCCACAAGCTACCACACAATCTGTAATGTACTCAGCCTCTACTGTACTTAGTCCCACAGAAGACTGCTTCCTATTGAACCAGGATATCATCACAGGCCTCAACTAAAACAACATCTAGAGCAGCACAACCATCTTCTTAGGTTCAGTAGGCTCCCTCTGAATCTTCAATCACTTGCATCAACCACTTGACCTCATTGCCTGCAATGCTTGCCTTTAGAGAAATGGTTTCCAATGCACACCTCTGTAGAGATTCAGGGTTGTCCTCTTCAACTACATTCTAGATCACTCTATTCTGAATAGGTTTGTGAGCTACCAATCTAGGCTGACCTGACTTGAGCAATTTAGAACTCAACTACTGAAGAGGTACTTCAACAATTTAGCATCCAGCCTTGCAACACTGCAACCTTTACTTATTCTCAATGAGTCATAGAACTCCCTCTTAAAGTTAATTCTTCCTCTTCTAAGAGATGTCTTTAGCTAATCACTTAGACTCATAGCTACAAGTAGAGTCTCCATCCTTCAACCTATAGGATGCATCAAGCTCTTCTTGAAAGAAATCTCTTACGCTTCTTGATTTATCTTGAAAGCATTAAGAAGAGATTACTAATAGATCATGGAACTCAACTATCTAAAATAGACGTACCATAACTAGGAGCATACATGATTGACTATCTCAATGTTATAGCACGAATTAATAACTACAAAACAATTCATGAACATTATTCAACCATGCAATACTTATCTCATAGAATTCAAAATCTCCTGAGTAATAGATAATTAATACATCAATCATGACATGTCTTTCTTTCAATTTCTCAGAAGAGCTAATCTCAGCAAAACAAAGAACAATCTTCACAAACTAGCATGATGCAACTTGCAATGAATAATTCTAAAGAATCTTATCACAGTGATCACTATCTACTAGTCACACATAAACTTAAGTAAATAATGTCAGATTTGCACAACTTAGCAAACTGAATTTTAGCCTAGAAGGGTAATTACAATCAAAACAAAGAATACTTATCTCTTAAATATTTTGAAGGGTAGACACAGTATGATACGCTGCTCTTGAGCTCAGATCAATCCACACCCTTCATAGCTTGAACACAATGACGACCTGAAAGGTACTTTCTCTTCGAGAGATATCTCCAGCCATCAATATAGTCCCATGACTGCAAGCTATGACTCCAAGATTGAACATCTCTTCATTCGGTATGACTTCCACACAAGATGCCCTAAGCTCTTATGTGTGATCTCTCATTACCATATTGCTACTTGATTCGTCCTTAATGAAGTTAGAATTTGAACGATTGATCACAATATCTACTCTCTCTGCCCTTTACAGTGGTGATGATTGCTGCTACTCTCAATGTAATCCTCTTGACTTCAATTGTAACTGATTACACAACTACGGGAGTTGAGATCTTCACAGAATTGAAACATTGTGAAGAATCATCATCTAGTCTGCATAACCTTGATGATCAAACAACAAAAAAACCAATTATCTTATCTTATCTTAGTGATCTTTTCTATCATAATAATTCAAATCAACGAAATCAGACCTGTACAATCTAGATTTAAAAAAATATAACCAAAAGAGGAATACTTATCTCTTTTTGTCTTCACATTGTACAGAAAATTATTTCTCCTTTCAAGGGCTCATAATCAAAGTAACTTCCAGCTTTCAAAAACTTATCTTGATATTGATTCTAAATATCCGGATCCAACCCAAGTTACCTTCGTAATAGTCCCGTAATGACATAAAGAAATGTCATTGATACATCTCCTCTAAACCCCGTCATAGAGAAGCTTTTTTGTAGATGATCGCTTTTATCAAAGGGAACAATAGTCGAGATGTTCTGACTTGTTCTCTCTGACTTTGTATTAAATCCTGGTTCATTCCTCTGGTTGACGCATCCAATCAGTGAAGATACTCGATGCAAACTGGAGCAACATCGCTAAGTGATTTGTTGCTTGAGTTGACCCAGCAAGTATCCCCGTGAGTGAGTTAATGATACGCCTCAGGTAAGACTTCGATATCCTATGTCTTATGTGACACCAAAGATGCAGATTGCTTGATGCTCAAGCTATCTCAATGGCTCTCCTTTAGATTTTAAATGGAGAGGACTACCACGTTATTATCTTCCATGAATCCTTCATTCTTCTGGTGTGTGATCTGCCATATCTATTTGGATCTTTACTAAGCCTACTCTGATACCATGTTGTTATTTTCAATAATAGATATACAGAAAGAAAGCACTTATAAAAATGCTACACATAAGACAATAAACATAGCAAGATACCCTGGGAAAACCCTCCAACATGAGGGGGAAAAACCCAGCAAATATATTGTTGATGTAACTAGCAGTTGTAGGCCTCATACTTCCAAATGCATATACTCATTAAGGAAATAAATTGAATATAGCCTATGGCTATTCAATGTATATGTGTTAGATTGAGTTGTGAAGAGGCATCTCACAAAAGCATGATTTAATTCTTGAGGGCCGACCCTCTTTATGTTCTCATATTATGTCTTGTATTGGGCTGACCTCCTTGGCATTTATTGTAATTATTTGTCTCCTTAAGTGAGTCGACCTAATTGAGGAGGTGCCTCATCTTGTATATATACAAGGTCAGATTTGCTCATTTGGACATCAAGTTTATCAAGTATAAGTTCGCACTCCTTGAAGAAGTTCCTGAAGCAGCAGATCATTGATTAGCAACAAATCATCATGAAGCAATAGATCATCATCATGTAGCAGCAGATCATTGATTAGCAGCAGATCATCATGAAGTAGCAGATCATCATCATATAGTAGCAGATCATCATGTAGTAGCAGATCATCATTATGGAGTAGCAGATCATCATTATGGAGCAACAGATCGTCATAGGTGATGCAGATCGAACTCAAGGAGAAACATATTCATTTGTGTCTTTGCATCTAAGAGAGATGCTATTAATCATTGTATCAAATTCAGCCATGAGCTGGGCCTGAGTTGAAAGCAGATTTCTGCTCCTATTTTATATATATATGAGAGATATATTTGTTGGGTTTTTCCCCCTCATGTTGGAGGGTTTTCCCAGGGTATCTTGCTGTGTTTATTGTCTTATGTGTAGCATTTTTATGAGTGCTTTCTTTCTGTATATCTGTTATTGAAAATAACAACAGTAACAACTCACCAAACCTTATTTGAACCTTGGAATGTAGATCTGTAAACTAGCATGAAGTGGCCTCAATGAATGTAGATATTGATCATGAAAATTGATGTGAAACAATGTCCTTGAACACTTGCATAGATATTGATCTCTACATCCCCATATTAGCTCAAACAACATGCATGATGCAAGAAATATTTGACATGATGAAAAGAATCTTGATTGTTGCAATAATCTTCAATAATTATGCCCTTGAATGCCTTGAAATTTCTCTTTAATGCTCTTGTGAAATCTTAGGATGCTTAAATCAAAATTGTTAGGTGAAATATAGTGAAATAGCCTTATATTTATATGTATCTTAAGATTAATTCCTGAAATTCAAATATCACAAGCTGACATTGAATTATAGATTTTAAATCATTAAAATACCGCCAAAAACATATTTTAAAGGGGGGTCCTAGGTCTAAGTGAGGACCCATTCGCCATAGGGTGAATGGGTCATATGCCACTTACCTAGGACACACATCGGTCAGTGTTAAACATCATGTAAAAATAGGGTCATAGGACTAAGTGAGGACCCATTCACCCTATGACAAATGAGTCTTAGGTCACTTAATTAGGACACACATCTTCCAAATTTAAGTGTTGTGTAATAGAATTTAGGAATGTCGGGTTTTATCCCTCAAAATTTGCATTTAATTAGGCTTAGATTTGAATTAAAGGGGCCAATTAAGGCAAATTAACCTCAATCAATTAATAAAGCCCTAGATTAATCTAAAAGTGTAAAGTAAACCTTACAACACCAAAAAACAAGGCACAATTAAGTCTATTTTATTAAAAGGGCCCTAAACTTAATGTGAATATGAAAAACATATTACAACACTAAATTAAGGCATCATTAATCTCATTTGTTATTAATTATCTCCAAATTAAGTGTGAAAAAGGGATACTTTTTCCTACACTACATTTTTCCCCCACTTTAGTGAGAGGATGATCCTATGTCAAACTCACACTAAATTAGACATTCAATACACTTATGTATGCATCAATAACAAAGATACACAATCATACACTATCAAAGACCAAAAATATCAAGCCTAGATAGTCTAATCGGCACGAAACACATCTAAGCCATCAATTTTTTTTTGTCATGCTCACTCCGGGGTAGTGGAACCTCAGGTTATCCACTAGGTGAGTATCCCAAAAGGGTGGAAAATGAGAGAATCATATTGGGCTCCAAAACCATATCAAATCTATCCTCTTGACAACTTCAATAAGGCACCACAATGCTAGGCAAGGCTCCATAGGCAAGCAAGGTGTGTTGTGATAGGTGGCTTTGAATTTAGATTTTGAGCTTCATAGGGCTTAAAAATTTGTGTTATGTTATACACCTATGAACAATGCAAGGCTCCATTGGCAAGCAAGGTGTGTTATGCTTGGTGGCCTTGAATTTTAGGGTTTCAAGCTTCATAAGGCTAACAAGTTGCTTATGCTAACACTTATGAACAATAGTGCTAGTAAAAGGTTTTTTTCAAAGGGATTTCACTTAGTTCATGTAGGGTCTTCTTCTTAGGGAACATCATGCCTAATATTTCTAAGAGAGGGCAAATCAAGAGTAAAAGATTCACAACTTAGGGAATGCAGTGCGTCGCATCACCACTAAGAGGAAAGTCATACACTAAGAAATAGAACACTCTTGGAGGACATCAAACCCAATGACACTGCCAAGAAAAGGATGCATCACAAGAAAAGAAAAGAAATCACACCATCAAACATGAAAATTGTTGACATATATTATCAGTGTATGCCCCCACTTTAAAGTGGTTTCTAACACCATTGTTGTGAGGGTAAACGTACAAAGTTGTGTCACACTTTGTAAAGGAAACAGCTAATGCTAATCCAACTTTTAAACTTGAATCAATAAAAAGTGATATATGTTTTAAATTTTTAAATGATGTAAACTAGTAAAATATGTATTTTTTAGTATATTTTATGTTTGTATTTTTTTATTTTTTTAAAAAAAATATATTTTAAATAGTTTTTAATAAATTGACACGATAATTTAGTTGCTGATAAAATGCTTAAAATTGAAGTTACTTGAGACATCAATCTTTTTATAGTAATTTTTTTTTTTTTTCAAATTTTTTGTGTGTATTTATAACTTGAAACTTTAGTGCATGGATATTTTTTCTCAGTTTTGGTAAATATATATTTATTTAAAAATATTAAAATGTGTGTATTTAAAAATAGTTGTTTCCATTCTATGTCAACTTTCATATTAAATATTTATCTAAAATAGAAAAGAATTATATCATCTTGATATAGATTCTTTTATCTAGTGCATCATTATTTTTTTAATTTTTTTTAATAAGTTTTAGTATTTTTCCTTGGCATGGTCGTCAACCTAATATTTTGTGTTGATAACCTACTTTTAGTATATATATATATATAATAATTAAGCTATTAAATTATATATATATATTTGAAAACTACATGTATTAATTTACAAAAGGGTATTTTTATATTTTAAAAAAATGTTATTTACATGATAGGTGTTATTTACACCTCAAGTTTTTCAAATAATTTTATTTTTTTGGTAAATTTGCGTTAAAGTGGTGCTACAGTTACATTTAGCCAACATTTTTTGTTGAAAAAGTTGTGGAAATATCTAACTTATCTATAATGAATCTTACTAGATCATATGTTTGACCAAAATTAGTTTTTAGTTAGAAATACTTAAATTCAGTTGTGCTGGTAAGTTGGCCGAAAGTGTGACACAACTTTGTACTATTACCTGCGAGTAATTGCTTTAAAGTGGTCAATGTTCAATCCTAAGACAATATGAGAGATTACTCAAAAAGCCCTATGCCAAGTCATGTGTTTTTGAAATGAAGCTATGCCATAAGAAAGGAAGGAGGGATTGTCCCCAAAGTGCAATGCTAAACATAGAAAGAAAAGTATGTCACATGCGAGCCAACCTAAGGCATGTTGTCCACATCCCAAGGTTGCTCTTATATATACATGGAAGGTGGTTAACTAGCCAAAAGAGACAATGACAGGTGTCATACAAGGACAAGGCTACCTAACCCCCTTTCCCCCACTTAGTGCAAGACAAGGATGAGCCGAGATGATTGATGAGAAACATAATAGAATGAAAATCAGTATTAACTAGAGGAACTAGGTGCTTCAACACAAGGAAGAGCACCACAATCCTTAAGATGTTGAATTTTATTACTCAAAGCCTTACATTCATTAGTAGAATGACCATGAATTCTATGATATGCACAAAATGAACTCTTGTAGTAAAATTTCTTTCATGTTCTTGGAGGGAGAGATATCAAACGATCTTGGAGGAGTCTCGACAAGATACTATCTTGATCAATAGTAGGGGGTATTTCTTTCTTAGCACAATATTTCATACACACACTAGATGATAAGGCCTTAGATGAAAATGGAGATAAAGGTGGTAAACCTAGATCTTTCTTGAAAGAGTATGGTATAGACTTAACTTGTTCTCTATCATTTTTCTTTGTTTTTTTATTGTATCCATGTTTAGAAAGAAGTGTGTATCCAAGACCATAACATTCTTCCCTATCAGATGAGGAGGATTTATGCTTCTAAGAAGGATTGGCTTCTTCATGAGAGCAAAAATCCTTTTTAGTTTTCTTAAATTTACCCATCGTCTTGTCATGAGGGATGGGAGTTAAAGAGCCCCCATCACCACCATGGGGTGATGTTGTTGATGTAGAACCAAGTTCAGAAAATGAAACACGAGGTTTTTTTGGTTTAGATTGTGAGATTTTTTACTCTCCCATAAAGGAGGGCATAAAATCTAATGAACCCCAATCATCACTAGAACTTGTTTCTGAAAATGAATCATTTGTATATGACTCTTTGGACTTTGAGGGTGAGATTTTGGATTCTTCATTGAGACGGGGCATAAAATCTAACGACCCTCAATTATCACTAAAGAGTTTTGTTGTAGGTGAAAGACAATTAGGATGAACATCGACTTGTATAGGTTCTACTTTTGGTTTTGGAGTGAAAGTATTAGGGGAGTTGGAAGTGTTATGATCATGTGATTTATAGCTTCATTCGTTTGCTTCAACCATGTATATCTTGTTGTTGTATTCAAATTTCATTTCATAGTGAAGAGTAGATTAGACTTCTTTCATAGCATGAATCCATGGTCTCCCTAGGAAAAGTTTGTATGAAAGAGGTCCTAGCATGATATGGATAGGGGTAGGAAAAACTATAGGTCCGACCTCAATATGTAATGTGATCATTCCTAATGGTTGCATATTAACATTGTCAAAGCCACAAATCCTAACATTGTTAAGTTGAGCAAGCCTCTTTTCTACACTAATTTTATCTAGGAGGTCAATGCTGTAAACATTAATACCTACTCCATTTTCTATAAGAGTGCACCTAACTGTGGTTTCATTAATGATCACCTTTATCATCAAGGCTTCATTTTTATTTTGAATCTCAAGTGAGGGTAATTCATGTTTAGGGAATGTGATTTTTGACTGTGTGACTTGCATACGATCAAAGGAGGATGCTACATCATTCAATTTCATAGAATATTGGATCTCTTCCTTCTTTATCTACAACATTTCTTGGAATACCCAATTTTATGTAGGTGATGTTTGAACAAGATTCTATAAGCATATATTACCGAGAGTATTTTTAAGGTCTTCAACTAAATTATGTAAAGGAAAACGAGTACACTAGGAAAAAATATGTTGAGGCAATGGTAATGAAGTGGGAGTAGTTTGTGGTTGCCAATTGTTCCTTGTATTGTATGTGTGGCCAATGGTATTATAATTTAGTTGCTATAAAACATTGTTACTAAAGGATTGCATTATAAATTTTAAGATATCTCTTATTTTATTTTTATGTGGTTCGATGATGGGATGCAACTTAGGAGGCCCACTAATTAAAGGAGATCCAATTTATGCATTCATAACCTCAACAAACTTATCCTTATTTTCTTGCTCTTAGCGAAGGGTATTCTAATGTCAGTTCATCATTTTTATCTAAGGAAGCCACATTACTATTGTTTGAAAGACATGTGCCAACATTTTCTTGCACCATGATATCTTCCCTAGTAGGAGAGTGTTTAGGAGAGAAACAAACTAGATGTTCATGACTTTCAATGGTTGGTTCTTCTGAAATGACTTCATCACAAGGGAGATATCAATGGTTGGATTTTCTTGCTTATCAATGATGGCATTCCCTTGTTCAACAATGTTTTCCCTGGTAGGGGAAGAGAAACAAATAGGATTCTCATAACTCTCATTGGTTTGATATTCTAACACCAAAATATCTTCTTCACAAATATGAGAGATATTGGGAGGAGACCAAGTTTGATTGTCATGATTTTCTACCATTGTATTCTCTTTCACAAAAACATTCTTATAGGTGGGAGGGAATAATTTTTTCTTAGCATGCTTAGAAAGGTAAGATACTAACATTGTGTGCCCAAAAATGAAAAGTACTTCTAACCATCTTATGCAATGCTGGAAAAATGTAAACAATGTATTTCCAAAGATGAAAAGTACTTTTATCCAATTTATGCAAAGCTTCAAGAATGCAAACAATGTGTATCTAAAAATGAAAAACACTTTTATCAAACTTATGCAAAGCTTCATGAATGTAAACATTGTGTATGCAAAATTCAAAAGAACTTTTATCAAACTTATGCAAAGCTTCATGAATGTAAACATTATTTATGCAAAAGTGAAAATTACTTTTATCCATATTATGCAAAGCTTAATGAATGTAAACATTTTCATATCTGATGAGTTTTTCTACTGAAATTATTTGGGAATAATTCTAAATGGATACACTAAATGGATGATTTGACCGAGATGCATAAAACATAAATTCTTGAAACTTTCTAGATTGATATAGTAGGTTACCAACTGCAGACATGGAAAATGTACAAATTCGGTTCAACACACTTGATCCTGATTACTAATGACATTTCCTCTTGAATCATACTCTCAGCTTTTCATCATATTTTGTCTCTTAATTTAATAAATCATGATTAAGTCTTTCTCCTTCACTAATTAAATTAATCAATTTAATTTAATTAACCTTATGTTTCTATTTAATTAAATAAATCATTTTATTTGATTAAAGTCTCTAAAGTCCTCTTATTAAATTAAATAAATTAAACCTTATTTGATTTAATCTAACATTTTCCCACTTAGTTAAATAAATCAAAATCATTTATTTAATTAATCATTTCCTCTCAATTCTGATTTAAATCAATTCATCAATTTAAGTCAAAATTGTCAATCATCTAATCCCTCATTAAATTAATCAAAATCTTGATTAAGTTAATCCCTATCAGTAAAATCTTATACAGAATGCAACTTGCACATGAAAATATATTTAATTTATTTATAAAATCTCTATTTTCCCTCACATGGCATCAAAAGGGAATATTCCCTCAAGTTTGAATTCAAAAAGTCCAAGTGGATGGGTACTTCCAACAAAGCATTCACTCCTCTTACATGTCCTTGTGCATTGAGCCAGGTGGCATTTATTTCATTCATTTTTCCCTCTCACATGTCATTTCCTCACTTTCAAATTCCACCTAATTTCATTTATTGGTACTTTGGCCAAAATGTGCACAACCATCAACCATTCACATGGTGACAAGTGGCATTTGGCCATTGGGTGAAAGTTAGTCCCACATTGCCCAAATCTTGTCCTTTCTTCCAAATTCAAATCTATAAATTGGAGGCTTCTCTCCTCATTGAACATCCACAATCTCATGCAAAGTTACTCTTTTGACATTGAGAGCTAATTTTGTGCACATCATTCCACATATTCACCATTTTCGCATCTCATAGCTAGGTTATGCTCAAATCTCATTGAGGAGATTTGATAAATCTACACACATCAACATTGCAATTTAGAAGTTGGGAAAGGGTCAATTTCAACACTTCAATTAGCACCAATTCCCCCATGGGATCTCTAGTTTGCTCACTTAATTAGGATTTTCATGCTTTTTCATATTTTGTTCTTCATCTTTCCTAGTTTAAGTTTAGTAGATGGATTTCATGGGGAATCCTTCATTATTGTTTGCATTTGATCTAACATCTTGATATGTTTGTTATTCTTGTGCAATTGCAGGTTTAGGGGTTCACACCAACAGGCCTCGGAAGTGCAGAAAACCATAAAAAGGCTTAGAAATGGTTTTTGTAAGCCTCCAAGGACTCATTTTCCCAATGGTGAATGGGTCCCTATATTGGTTTTTTTTAAATTGAAAAATGCAATTTCTGAGTGATTAGAGGTGTTCTCTATTCCAAATCTCAGACTGGTAATTTTATAACAAATTTTTTCAGAATCTAATGTTGAAATGCAAGTACAATGAAGGACAAATGATGAACTATGTGACACTTTTTGAAATGCAATTTTGACTCAATTTTTAAATGTGAATGATGAAAAGTACACTAATATGCAAACACTATGCAAGATTAATGTAATATGCATGCAAATTTTTAAATTTTTCAGATTTAAACAATGCAAGAAATGCAAATTTAAACCCCTATATGCAATGCAAGCTAGTGCAAGATTTAAAGAACCCTAAATGTAATGCAACTAATTCAATCTATTGAAACACTTAGATCTAGGGTTAAAATGACTCCAATTTTTAGAATGTTGTTGTACAAGGTCGGATTCAACAAAATGAAACATAGAAAAATAGAGTGGGGGAGATTTCTCCCAAAAATGCAAAAGTAGATCTAAAGAGGGAAAAGGGGTCCTATTCTTCTATTTTCATTTAGGAAATGATATCCACACCAAGAATTGACTATCAACCCTTAGGTGAGTCAACTCAAGATGTGAATTTTTTGATTTCCCTTTTTCGCTAGGACGGGGGTATGAGTCAAACAACACTTTGGGGAGAAAGATTAAAAATAAAAAATAAACTCCAAATTGTGATCTATAAAGTGCATTTAGAAGCTTAAACATAAAACTGATGGAACCTACAAATTTTAGGGAGAGTTTGGAAGGGATAAATGTTGTGTACCTTTCATAAAAAGTGTTTTTTCAAGGCTCACTAAGGACTCATTCGCCTTATGGTGAATGGATCTTGGCTAGGACTCCAAAAAATATGTTTCTAGGTTATGTTCTCATGTGTCTGCACTCTCAGATTCTTGAATCTTGCAGCCGAAAAATTGAAAATAAATTATGTAGATTAATTTTAGTGAAATTGCAAGAATGGCGACAACTTTACAATTTTGCAACTTTGAGATCTTCAACTTTTCTTCAACCTACAAATCTACAACACACAAAGAGAGGAGAAAAATGTTGTTTTATTAGGGAATGGGGGTTTTCCTTGGTCAAACCCCATTTCGGTAATTAAACTTTGAAATGAAATAGAAAAGCATGAAGGAATGATGAATGAACAACAATATGTAACAACTCACTAAATATTATTTGAACCTTGGAATGTAGATGTGAAAACTATAATGAAGTGGCCTCAATGAATGTAGATCTTGATCAAGAAAGTTGATGTGAAACAATGTCTTTGAACACTTGCATAGATCTTGAACTCTACATCACCATATTAGCTCAAACAACATGCATGGTGAAAGAAATCTTTGACATGATAAAATGAATCTTGATTGCTGCAATAATCTTCAATAATTCTACCCTTTAATTCCTTGAAATTACTCTTGAATGCTCTAAATAATGCTCTTGTGAAATATTAGGATGCTTAAATCAAAATGGCTAGGTGAAATAGCCTTATATTTGTATGTATCTTAAGATTAATTCTCAAAATTTAAATATCACAAATTGACATTGAATTATAGATTTTAAATCATTAAAATACCACCAAAAACATATTTTAAAGGGGGGTCCTAGGTCTAAGTGAGGACCCATTCGCCATAGGGTGAATGGGTCATAGGCCACTTACCTAAGACACACATCGGTCAGTGTTAAACATCATATAAAAATAGGGTCATAGGACTAAGTTAGGGCACGTTCGCCCTATGGTGAATGGGTCCTAGGTCACTCACCTAGGAAACACATCTTCCAAAGTTAAGATTTGTGTAATAGCATTTATGAATGTCAGGTTTTATCCCTCAAAATTTGCATTTAATTAGGCCTAGATTTGAATTAAACGGGCCAATTAAGAAAAATTAACCTCAATCAATTAATAAAACCCTAGATTAATGTGAAAGTGTAAAGGTACACCTTACAACACCAAAAACAAGGCACAATTAAGTCCATTTTATTAAAAAGGGCCCTAAACTTAATGTGAACATGAAAAACATATTAAAACACTAAATTAAGGCATCATTAAACTCATTTATTATTAATTATCTCCAAATTAAGTGTGAAAAAGGGATACTTTTTCCTACACTACAAGGTTATATGATTTTTTTATGACTACTTGATTGTTACATCACTTTTGATTGAAACCCTAGGTTAGGAGTAACCTATTTGGTTGGATTGTTTACTTGATTATTGAATGAAGCAAATAGGTTAGGATTAACCTATATGATCTGATTGGTTATTTTATTATTGATTATATCTTTGATTAAGTCATTTATTGATAAGGTTTTACTCTTGAATGGAGTCATTTATTGATGAGACTGTACTTTTGAATGAGGTCATTTATTGATGAGGTCATACTTCTGAAAATAAGGCACTTAATATTGTGATCATACTTTTGACTAGAGTCATTTAATTATATGGTGTTATGATTACCTAAGGTGGTTAATTAGGCTAATCATGGGGTTAGGGTAATCCATGGTTAATGGAATTACCTTGTTGTACATTTTATTATATTTATGTTAATGGTTAATGCCAAATCGAGCTTAAGGTGGGTGGATAGATGACTCTCACTCGAAGTACTAGGTGCTTAATTCTTTGGCCAAAGTAGTGTAAGTAGCCATTTTTTACACTATCAATTCACTATGATCCATGATTGCATTCTAGGTAGGGAAACCAAGGTATGGTAGCTCTAGATATGTAGGACACAACACTATGCTCAGGAAAGGTAGGATTATGAAGTTATTAAACCAATCTCTTCGTTGAAGGGTAGGTCCATCTTACCAATTAGGTAGATGTGTGGGGGACCACAATAAGTTTGTGGTTGGTTTAAAATCACTTGAGTGATGTTCTCCCTCATACAGTTGGCGGTCAAGATTTGGGGATGTACACACTAGTATTGGGGACAACTAGAAGGTGTGCACCAACAATGGGGACATCTAGAATGTGTGCACCAATGTTGGGGGCATCAAGTATGTGTACCCAAGTAGGGACATCTGGACCATTTGTATATCTAATCCATTAAGCTCATGGAAGCTTTGCATGCAAACATGTATCTCTATTCTTATTGAGAAATTGTAAATTGGAAAAATGTTATCCTTACATGGAAGTATGTAATAGATAACCATTACTTGGAAATTATGTAATGCACTTTATGAAAGTTCAATGGAAATTTGAAATGGGGTTAATTCTAAACATTCATCTTTGATTATTGAAATGAAATGGGAGTTTGGAATGGGTTTATTCCAAATGTGCATATTATTATTGAATTATGAAATAAAAAATTTATTGCTATATTTTACAAGCATATGATAATTGCATGTGAGTAAAACCATGGAATTTTTTTTGGAATTAGCACTGAGTATGTTATAAGGTTACGTTACCTTCATGAGTAAATATGATGATAAATGTAAATTGTGACCTTGATAGTTTAATAGGTGAATGAAATGCTGAAATATGTATTAAAGTGTTATTGCTTTTGAAGGGATTATGTTTTATAGTAATAGAAAATATGATGGATGGATATGTATTGAAATATGTACTTTAATACTTTGATGATGCAATGATTTGTGATGCAAATGAATTTTATGTGAAAAGCTAACTACCTTTGTGGTGCACTAAGTTGGATGTAGGAAGGAGTCAAGCCCTCAGGTAAGAGAGGGGGAGTACCACTCAGGAGAGTAGCTTGGATTGATAACCCTTAATGAGCCTAACTAAGCATACACACACTCACACCCTAGTTTGGTCAAGTAAGAGCCGAGTTAGTTCATGAAATTAGGTAAGTAATCTTTGGTCATAGTTTGGGGATGATTTGAATGACTTTGGTTTTAGTATTTAGTTTTTTAATGTCTTGGTTTGATTTAAAGTGGTTGAGTCTCTGTATTGGGTATATACATGTTTACGGATAAAAGTGATTTTAGTATCTTGAATTGATTGAGAGTTGCATGTGTATGACCTAGATTTCTGCTGGAGATTAACTCTAATAGCTGCACGGATTACAATGATCAATTCTAAACTAACAAACAATCTAAATCAAAAACAACAAAGAACGAATAAGTAAACATAATAAATTAAAAAAATTAATTGAAAATATCTCACCGAATATGCGTTCACTCCTTTAAATTATCTTGATTGCCCTTCTCCATTTTGTTGTTTCAGTATTCTTGCCCTCAGATTTTTAGTATTGATGCAAGCATAACTTCATCGAGTGTCTAAGAAAAATATCAAAGATAAGTTTATTCTCAAAAGTGTATATTTTGGGAGGAGGAATAATGATAATGGCAAGTCATTTTATAGATTTTGGGTTTTCAAACGATCAGCTCAGATTCAAAGAGAGATCGACGAATGAGATTGATGAATGTCATGCAATGTGAGTTATGTGTCAGATAGAACATGAGTTATAACATGAGTCAAAAAATATTGTAGGATAAAGATTAAGTTAGAACTATAACTTAATCTTGTGTCAAGACTGTTCAAAAATAGAAAGAATAAGAGTTCCAAATCTTAATCTTCAATTAAGAGGACCTTCGAAAATAGAAGAAATAGACTTTGAATGTCGAAGACAAAGTTAGAACTCGAAGAATAATGCATTTGAATTCAAACATGATTTACTTAATTAAATAAAGATATTTAATTAATAAACACATCATGCATATGAGTTAGAACTAGTTAACTGACTAGTTGTGACAGAGAGTCCTCTCGTAGAGCCAGTCAGATGTTGAATCCGGAGATAACTGGAGAACTAAAAATAGATCTTGAGTCAGAAGGTGAGTGAATGACTTAGATAACTGAATGACAAAAGAATGTGACATAAAGAATTAATAAATGAATTAAATGTTAATTTAATTCAACATTCGAAAATGAAAGATTTAATTAAATAAATAAAGATAATTTATTTAATTTGACTGTTGTAAAGGTGGGATTGAATAAATTAAATAATAAATATTTAATTATAGATAAAGGGGGTTAAATGAATAATTAAATAATAAATATTTAATTATAGTTGAAGCATGACAAAGTGGGCAATTAAATAATAAATTATTTAATTAAGAAGGAAGAATTAATTAGTTAGCGACATAATTAAATAATTATGATTTATTTAATTAATCACGTTGAATAAAGGTTATTATGAATTAATGAATTAATTAAAAAGGGGTATTTAATTAATAGAGGAAATACGTGTTAGAAAGGGTAATTAAATAATAAACATTATTTAATCATGACCATGGATAATAGAAAATTATGTCGAAAGTGGTGTTCGCAAGCCTAGACCAATTTTCGGTGTCTACAATTTGCCCCTCTTTGATACAATGTTGTTTTGGCGTTGTGTCAAAAAAAATATGCCCCAATCGTGCCCCAGTATGAAACAAGTTAGGGTATGCCCCCTTGGGAAAATTGACAATTTTTGAAAAAAATTCAAAAAAATCAAGAAATATTCCCGATAAATCAATTGGATAGTCAGAAATGCTATGGAGTTGACTGAATTGAAATTGGATGTGATACGGATGTGTACGGTTCAATTGAAGTTGAAAGGTTAAGCGGCCAATAGACAAGGTCAGAAGAAATGACATTCAAACCCTAGCTATAAATAAGAATTAGGTTGAAAACCAATTCATTTGCACTCAGAAGAGTTTGGAAAATTGAGATTTTGCTCTGACTAGCGAACGAAGATGGCTCCCATTCCCTATGCTGCGCATCGAGGATATCGGATCCGGACCTTTAAACAACCAACCGATGCAGCCACCGGTATGTACCTGAAAATGAACTCTGGAAATTTATTTTTGCACGTATTTTTAGGCCTTTAAAAATTAATTATCATATACGATCTTTCGGGATCAACGCATATGCCATCGTATGTACCACATTTGACTACGAAACGATGCATATGCGAAAACATGCCTAGGTTAGGATAGGCATTTTAGGGATTAAACGCATTTGCATTATAAGGCACCTCATATGTAGTTATGGAACACATCTGCATTAGGAATAAACGCATGTAGGGTAGTAAACCGCATGTGCATTAGTGAAACATAATTGCATTAGGTGGACAGGCTTTAGAAAATGCACCGCATTTGCAGTAGGTAGAAACTGTTGTGGTAATGTGCAACGCATATGTAATATGCAACGCAAATGCTTTGTCTTGCAACGCATTTGTATGAATGCACCACATCTATTAAAGTGAGCCGCATTTGGCTGGCACAATTTTCTATAAAAAATTCTAAGGAAAACTTTTGAAAATCTTGACATCGTGGTTGAAATGAAGTTGTATTAGATCCTATATACACATGGGAGACACGTCCTAACACTTTCGATCTGACATATCATCTGAGTAGTGCAGAGATACGACTCTTGTGGAGACTTGGTCTTCGTCACTATCTTTCGATGCCCACTATTCAGGCGAACAGAGGGATGCTCATTGCGTTGTGCAAGCGATGGGACTCTGAGACATCATCATTTCATATGCCGACTGGGGAGGCGACTATCACATTGGAGGATGTGTACAGGATACTTAGACTTCCGATTAGAGGAGAGCAGATGATGTACGATACCCAACATGGATTGACTGAGCTAGCTAGATTTTATCAGGTTGACGATATCAGTAGGCTCGGCATTGAGCATTATGAGATTAGATGGCCGATGTTGGCGGATAGATATGAGAGGATTGACTGTATATTATGTACACTGATAGGTGGGATAGTATTACCAGATCGACGAGGTCATGGTTTTCCTGTTGGATGGGGAGAGATGTTGGTGGGTATGCTAGAGAGAAGATCGTGTATGCCTGGGGTTCATGTTTATTAGGGATGTTGTATTTTCATTTACATGATATTGCATACAGAGACGCACATTCGATGAGTTGTGAGACAACTTTGTTGATGGTTTGGGCATGGGAGAGGATAGTTGTTTTTCATCCTTCGGTTATTGTAGAGCAACTAGAGAGATCTCTGTATGTTTTCCAGTACACGAGAAACATCACTCAGAGTCATGTGGAAGATATCGGATATTGGAGACATGCACTCAACATTCTAGATCAGTTCACTTGGAGACCATACTTGGACTGTGAGCAGTGGTCTGATGAGGATAGACATTTGTTATATTTCAAACAGACACAGTACCTAATTGGGAGGATTGTTTCGAGTATTCACATCATAAAGAGACACTTGCCAGACCGAGTTTTGAGATGGTTCGGCGAGGTTCAAGATGAGCCTCAAAGTAGAGTTTGCTTGTTCTTCTAGAGAGGTTCCGTATTGGGGGCCCATGATTCCTATTGCTACCGTGGAGGCAGAGATACAAGCGTTACAACCAGTATAGTGGGGATGGAGAGACGGAGTAGTAGATCTAGGGACGACAGATGCATATGACACATGGTGGGGAAAACATCGCCTGATTCCATACACCGATCCGGATCAGTCGGCGCCAGTTGAGAGATGAGGCTTAGGGTTGAGAGGACGACAGAGTTGGAGGGAGGGATGGTGGGGATGATGGTAGAGGCGATAGGCGAGGGCGGAGAGGAGGTCGAGTAGGTGGAATTTCACCTATCTGAGAGGCAGTGGTAGAGGATGTACCGATGTTGGACATCGAAGGTGGAGTTGATGTATAGGGCGAAGATGAGCATACTGTCGAGGAGGCAGTTGTAGAGGAGTTAGCCAATGTGGATATTGGGGGAGAGGATGTCGCAGAGGATGAGGATATGGATATGGATATAGACCCTCTAGGTATTCTGGTAGGATATGGGGAGGACGATGTTGAGGAGGAGGCACCTATGGAGGAGTAGGAGAGAGAGCTTAGAGATCGGATTGTGGAGGGGAGATGGGAGGATGATGCCCCTAGGGATGGTGATAGGGAGGCCATGGAGGAGAGACTAAGACTGATGACAATAGAGCTTGATGCTATGTGGATAAAGAGAGATAGTGCCCATGCTGAGAGACAGTGTCCACGTAGAGAGAGACAATGCCCATGCAGAGAGAGATAGTGTCCATGCAGAGAGAGACAATGCACTCGTGGAGAGGGATCGGGCCATAGCTCAAAGATAGGAGACCAAGTAGCAGTTTATAGAGGTCAGACGCCTGGTTAGTGGGTCTTCATCTAATGGCATGGTATGGGAGTTAGTCAGAGTTGTAGATAGAGCGTCATATTACAGGGACTTATATGAGTCTATGGTACCAGTAGAGAGACGAGCTCCTAGCTTCTCAAAGGTTTGCAGCCATAGATCACAGAGCAGGATTCATACCAGGACACAGAGTACATAGGGTGTGGTAGGACCACCGAGGAAAGGTTCGTATGATAGGCCTTCCACCTCATAGAGAGCACCTCTGAGGCAGTTTTATCCACCTTCACCATGGGACAGTAGTGGCAATGGGACACAATGACAGTTGTATACATGGAGACAGCGTATTTTGATCAGAGAGCTCTCAAGCTCCTTTTTATTTATGGATACATTTTGACATTGTATTGTGACACATTATTTTGAGCGATATATATATATATATATGATTTTGGCGGCTTCTGTATGATATACAATTCTATTTTATGGTGATGCAATTGCTTTTATATGATTATGTTTCCTAGATGTTGCATGTATATGTGTTATGAATGAATGTTTCCACATGTGATGACTTTATGCAGTTTATGATGTTATGGATGTCATTATTTAATTATGATAATGGATGTAATGAATATATATGATGTTATTTATACGTGATGGTGAAATGCATGTGTAATGTTTCCATTATGTACCTTATGATGATGAAATGCCTTTTATGCAATGATTTCATACATATGTTCCTAAATGTTTGAAATGCAATGTAACTATATGAAATATTTATAGAATGTATGCAAATGCAGATTATCTAATGTTTTTATTGTGTCATAGGACTTTATCATTATGTCAAAAAATAAATGTTAGCATGAATGAATTTAGAATGTTTGAAGAAGTAACGAAGGTTGATTGATTGAAAAACATATGATCTTCAATATTGTGCCAAATATGTTATGCTTGATTTTTATCATCATTGGGCGGGACATGACACAAATGGATAGTACACACCATGATATGAGATAAACCATAGTGTACAAAGTCATCCATTTATGAAAAATAGACAGTCGTAGACAAGGAGTGTCTTAACTCATACTAAGGACAAGATTTCCCTAGTCATTTTTTCAAGACAAACCACAGACAACAAACAAATAAAAGATGGGTCATGAGACATCGTTTCTCCTCTAAATCCTTGAGGAAACTAGTAACATGACTCAAAAACTAATGTTAAAAATACAGTTGACAGACAACAACCAAAGAAAAAGAGTCATGAGACATCCTTGCTTCTCTAAATCCTTCAAGGAATATCCTCGAGAAAGCTAGTAATTGGACTAAATTCACAAATCGATAAAAAGATAAGACAAAATAAGATATAAATTCATAAAGCCAAATAAAAGTATTCACCAAAAACTTGATCTTGTAGGATTGTTTGATTGTTTGATATTTGACATAGCATAATGTGATGGATGACACATACCGCAATAAGACGTTGAGTTTGGTTTCGACTGGGTGACTATCTGTATAAGGCATGACAAAGCCTGGTTTCAGAAAGACGTGCATTGTATAAGACGTTGGAGCTTGATGACGTTGATGCGACAAGCTACATGAGACTATGACAATTTTGACGACGTTTGTTAACAAGAAAGACATATCTTGCTAAGACATAGGTTGATCACTTTGACAATGTGTTTGATATTGACTTGATGAGTATTTGAGATGTTGCCTTGTTGATGCATGACTTGTTTTCATTCATTGACTGATTAAAAGTGTGTGTGTGTATTGACAGTGTATGACTTGAGATGATACCTTAAAGGACTGACCTAATGCGGCTAAAGACATGCATATAAGTGAATGATATGCAATGTGTGTGATAGTGAATTGTGATAAACCCTATTGTTCTAACCTAGTGTGGTCTCGAGAGCTCATCAATTGATTAGCCTTGTCTACGTTGTACATGCAGAGACCTCGTAGTTCGACACAACCAATGACTTTGAATGTACAAAGAGTCATGATTTAATGTGTGTGATACATGACAAACCTAGACAGACAGACCTAATGCCTCAGGGGCACATCGATTGATGGACTTGCCTATGTCCCAGTCGCAGAAGCAACATAGTTCGACTATGTCTACGACTGACTTAACATGACTGACTTGACATGATTGACTCTGTTTTTGGGATTTTTGACATGTTTTTGATTTTTTTGTGTTTTTGAAGTTTTCTAATGTTTTTTGGATTTTTCAGGACATTTTTCGATGGTGTAATGCTATGTACAAGGTCTTCATGGCACAGAACAAGGATTTTCCCCCAATCGAGAATAAGACATGTGAGATGGAGTGGGGAGTGTGACAGAATGGATGTTAGATGTCAATCGTTCCAAGCAATGGATAAGACAACCATTTTTTATGAGGGATGGTGAAAAGTCTGATTGGAATGATGGTAGACGGAAGAGCGAGTTTGACTACACATGGCGCCTGTTTGCCAGGTTTTCCCCATGGTGCTTATCCATAGTGCCACCGAAGAAGTTTTCACTATTGGACAGATTATTTCTATTTACTTTTTTGTTATTTTTGGTGTTACAAAGATGCTTGTTTGCCAGGTTTTCATCAAGGTAACCATTTTTTTTTTTTTTCATTTGTTTGTATTTTTTTGGATAAGACAAGAAACTCTTAGAAGCTATGCATAGAACCTTTTCAGATGGAGGTTGTTGATTGGTGACAAAAGTGGCTCTCCTTCAAGAGTAGAGAGTTGGTATGCTCCCGATCCAAAAAAAATTGTGACAATATAAGGCCCTAACCAGTTAGGTTCAAACTTTCCTGGATTTTCACGTTCAACTTGATTCTTGGGATTCTCCATCAAAACCAGGTCACCAATGTCAAAGTGTCTATTCAGAACTTTCCTATTATAGCTTCAATGAAGATGATTCTGATATGCTTGCAAATGGTCTAGTGCTTTATGTCTTCGTTCATCCAGTAATTCTAGCTCTTGTAATCTAGATACACGGTATTCTTCATCATCAATGTGACCTTTCAAGGATACCCTCAGGGAAGGAATTTCAACCTCAATAGGTAAGATAGCTTTGGATCTGAATACTAGGGAGTATGGAGCGGCATCAATGGGAGTACGGATGCTTGTGTGGTAAGCCCATAAGGCAGGATTTAGCTGTAGGTGCCAGTCACGACCAACATCATTGACAATCTTCTTTAGGATTCTAACAATGATTTTATTAGATGCCTCGGCTTGGCCATTACCTTGTGGGTAATATGGGGTGGAAAAATGATGTTTGATATGGAACTCTTCACATAGATGGTGTAATTCTTAGTTTTTGAATGGGAAGCCATTGTGTATGATAATGGATTGGGGTACACCATACTGAAAAATGATATAGTTTAAGATAAATTGGATATTTGTGTGTCGGTGATGTAGGTCATGGGAATAGCTTCAATCCATTTGGTGAAGTATTCGATGGTGGTTATGATGAATTTATGGTCATTGGATGATGGAGGGTGTATCTTACCTATGAGGTCAAGTCCCCATTGGGAAAAAGGCCATGGTGATGTAATCGGACGAAACTCCTATGCTGGTGCTCTTATCAAATCTTTGTGTATTTGACACTTTCTACATTTCTTTACAAAGATATATGAGTCTTTCTCCATTGTAGGCCAATAATAACCTAATCTTGTAATCTTATGGGCTAAAGTAGGACCACTCGAATGGGATCCGCATATACCCCGTGCACCACTCGCAAAGTCATTTATGCTTCTTCAACATCAAGAAATCTCATTAGGGTGTTATCTAAGGTACGTATATACAGGGTATCTCTGATGATGGTGTATTTAGCTGACTTACGGATAAAGGTTCGGCGTTGGTTATTTGACAGGTCTAGAGGTAAGGTTTGGTCAGTCATATAGTCGAATATGTCTTTATACCAAGGGGAAGTAGGACCAATAATTGTACACACCATCACAGAATCGAGGACATCATAGGTGGGGACCAACAGCTGTTCAACCAAAAACTCAAACTTAGGCACGTTACTCAGAATATCCAATAAGGAGCCCATGGTTGCCATAGCATTTGCAGCCCTATTCTGAATATGTGGTATTTGTTGAAAGGAAATATCATTAAAGTACTACTTGAAACTGTCAGCCATGCGCTTGTAGAGGGAAATTTTCTCATCTTTAGTCTCATAATCATCATTTACTTGCCGGACTACTAGTTGAGAATCACCAAAAACATGTAGACTCTTAATCTTCCATTGTGTTGTCATTTTTAATCCTGTCACTAAGGCTTCATACTCTGCTATGTTGTTGGTGCAAGGGAAAGCAATTCCGAATGATTTAGGAATGGTGTCACCTTGAGGTGTAACAAATAGAATACATGATCATGAACCACGTTGTGTATGTGACCCGTCACGATATAATTTCCATTATGTTCTAGTGTCAATGTTAAAGATAAATTTGTCAGGAAAATTCGCCACTAAAGGGTGGTCTGCCTTCATGGGTGCATCTGCTAATTGATCTGCAATCACTTGTCCTTTTATAGCCTTCCTCTCCACATATTTAATGTCATACTCACTAAGTATCATAACCCATTTAGCCAATCAACTTGTTAATGTTGCCTTACTTAGGAGATATTTGAGGGGATCAATCTTTGCAACCAACATTGTTTGGCGATTGAGCATATAGTGCCGAAGTTTTTGAGTAGCAAAGACTACCGCAAGACAAGCACATTCTATGTTTTTGTAGTTTAATTCATATCCTACCAAGGTACGACTAATGTAGTAGACTGCTCTCTCATGACCTTGATCATCGTGTTGTGCGAGAAGAGCTCCTAATGTTGATTGAGTTGCTGAAATGTATAGTATAAACGGTTTTCCATCTGTAGGTGGCATTAAAATAGGTGGAGTGAGAAAGTAGTCCTTGATCTATTGGAAAGCTTCCTGACATTTAGGTGTCCACACAAATGGTACTCCTTTCTTGAGCAAATGTTGAAATGGGTGTATTTTGTCTGCCAGTTGTACAATGAAACCCCTGATGGACTGTAATCTTCCCTGTAGTGTTCTTAGCTGACCAATGCTGATAGGAGGAGGCATTTCTATGATAGCTCTTACCTTCTCTATATCTACTTCAATGCCTCTTCTGGAAATGATATACCCTAAATTTTTCCTTGATTTCACTCCAAAGACACACTTCTTCAGATTTAGCCTGACGTTGTAATTCTCTAGCCTCTAGAATATCTTGTCTAGAACCTTCAAATGATCTACCCTTGTTTTGGATTTAGCTATAATTTCATCTACATAATCTTCCATGAGAGTGTGAACAAAGTCATGGAAAATCGTAGTCATTTCCCGTTGATAGGTAGCTCTTGCGTTCTTAAGCCCAAAAGGCATAACATTCCAACAATATGTGCCCCATGGACACATAAAAGTTGTATTGTGTTGGTCTTCAGCTGCGATTTTGATTTGGTTATATCTAGAGAAACCATCCATGAGGGATAGCATCTTGTATCCTGTTGTAAGATCTACTATCATGTCTATGTTCGGCAAAGGGAAGTCATCCTTAAGACATGCCTTGTTGATGTCCCTAAAGTTTATACAAATACAGATGCCCCCAGTTGGTTTAGTCACTGGTACAAGATTCAAAATCCAGTCTGCATAGTCTATAGTTCTTATAAATCCAACATCCAAGAGTTTCTTAAGTTCTGCCTTGACCAGTAGAGCAATCTGTGGATGCATTTTCCTTAGCTTCTGTTTGACTGGCTTAATACCTGGCTGTAATGGTAGATGGTGCAATATAAGGTCTGGATCCAGCCCAAACATGTCAGCGTATGACCATGCAAAGTTTATTTGTCTTTTTGCTAAGAATTCCTTAAACTCGGGTTGTTTTGCTTCTATTAATGATGTTACAAAGTATATGTGTCGAGGGTTTTCTTTTGTATTTATATTGACTACAATAGACTCTTCTACTAGCATTGGTGACTTTTCTTGTTCTACACGGAGAATATTTAAACCTCTGTCCTTGGGTGCCTCAAAGAGGTTTTTGCCCTCGGATACATCCTTTATTTTGACTATTTCTTCGTCCAAAGGCACCTTTCAGTTTTCACCTAGGGACACATCATTTTTCTCATTTTCATCATTTTTCTTTTTATTTTCATTTTTGCGACTAGAGGTGTAAATAGACTCCCCAAAATATGCTTTGTCATCCAAGTCTATGGTAAAAACAACTTTATGATCCCCTCTTTGTATGCCTTCTCGAAGTCCCATGAACTCAACAATTGCTTCGTCATTCTCGAATGTATCTATGATGGGTGTACCTTGTTGATCCTAGTCGATAAGTTTAGGATATATGAGAGGCATTTCATCATCAGAGTTATTAAAGGTAGAAGCTGACAAGGTGAATATAGAGTGATTGACATCATCACAAAAGTTTTGGACTAACTCCTTCTTGTTCTTTTTCCTATAGGTAGGTATACTCTGCTATGGGACTATTGTAAGGGTTGAGTCATCAGAAGATGGTTCGGCAGGTGCCCAGGATGCACGATCAAGGGTTTCCCAATAATAGTGTTTATGCCATTCTTCTTTAGATAAGTGCTTCCTATGATGGGGACTAGATGGTTTTGGTACAAGTTTTACCTTTAGGTCCAATTCTCCAAAGAGATCATCTATGTTTATGGTACTGGTAGAGGAAAAAGAATCCCATTCACAATCACTTGAGTCGAGAGATTCATCGTAAACTAGGGGAAGTGATTCATGAGACTCATCATAAACCTGGGGAAGTGGTTCGTGAGATGTATTGATGCCTGCATAAGCACACTCTTCCTCTTGAAATGGTGATGAAGTACTAGGAAACCCAATTCTAAGCGGCTGAAACCCTAGCCCTAGGTATTTCGGTCGTGGTGAGACAATGATTGGTTCCGTCCTTCCATTTTGATGTAGTCCTAACCCACGATGTCTGTCATAGCCTTCATTTTGCATAATCTTAAAGTCTTTTCCATATTGGTCCTTAGCTATTTGAATAGACGGCAAGGGGTATTCATTGTCTTCTTGATACAACCAGAAGGTAATATCGCCTTGATCCACAATTTCTTCACTTAACTCTCCCCATTTGGTCAATGTAATTGTAGGGGGAACACAGAATGTGACTACTGACTGTCTTCTATCTGCCATGGGTAAGCCATATGCCTTAGGTGGAACCAGTTGACTGACACAGTATGATGCCTTTATGTAATATTCACCACAACCCTTGTCTTGGATCTTGACCTTAGGAGTGTTTGATGGTGGTTTGAATGAAATAGACTTAGTAAGATGTGATGGGTCAACGTATAGGGATAAAGTGGATGAGGAGGCCTCTTGGTTAACTGGTACCTATCGTTGTGGAATTTCCCTTAGCCTTGTACAATATTGAAAAGGATCTAGATCACCATCAATTGTGATCTCGATGCCATTATAAGGGAATTTAAGACATTGGTGATATGTTGAAGGTACGGATTTCATTGTGTGTATCCAAGGTCCACCTAATAATAGGTTGTACGAAAGGGTGAGATCCAAGACTTGGAAGCTAGTGTTCATAATTGTTGGGTCAATTCTGATAGGGAGTGTGACAACTCCTTTGGATGATCTTTCCTCATCATTGTAAGCCTTGATGACTATACTCTTAGAGGTGTCTATGCATTCTTCTGAGAATCCTAATGCCCTAACCAGTTTTAGGGTACACAGATTCAAACCTGCTCTTCTGTCTACCAAGACTCGTCTGACTTTGGTTTGATGGACTAAGACTTCAAGATGTAATGGGTCATTATGAATAGACTTTTTGGTTGAGTAATCTTCTTGGGAAAATGTAGCATGATGCGATTTGGTCAAATATCCCACCATTTCTTTGAAACGATTGAAATCTAAGTCTGTAGGAATAGTCGTGATCGCAAAGCTTTGTCAAGAATGGCTCGATGCTCAGGTGATAAATTCAATAGTTCCAAAATGGATATCTGTGCGCGGGTTTTTCTCAATTGATCAAGGGGATTGTATCTAAACTTGGAAGTCTGCGTAGGTGGCTCAAAAGGACCTGGAATAGTAATCTTAGTTCTATGTGTATTTACAACACATTCCAAATTTTTCTTAATGACGATAGTGTTGACGTTTTCATTTGCAGCTCGGAGGTGATTTACAATCATTCCTTTACCATATTCATACTTGGTATTGGTATAATTGGCTAATGGATTATTCTTGGTTCCCAAACTGGAGGCTTTTCCTTTTGTGTGGTCATGTAATGGGTCGGTGAAGACCTTATGATCACTGTTCTTGGTATTTTTCTGCCCATTGACCTCTATGGTTTCGTTTTCAACAAAGTCTTGTATAATATTCTTTAGTTGTCGACATTGTTGTAGGTTGTGTCCTTTTGTGCTATGATAGTCACAATAGGCGTTGTCATCCCACCATGATGGTTTAAACTGTCTAGGATAATATTCTCGTGGTTCCAAAGGTTTAATGAGATTATGTTTAATCAACTCTTTGAAAATTGTCTCGATTGGTTGCCCTAAATGGGTAAATTCACATGTAGGAAATCTCCTTTTTGGTCGTTATTGTTGTGAATTTTGGACATAATTGGTTGTTTGATCTAGACTATTTGTCATGTCTGCATTTTGGTTGTAACCTCTAAGTGTGACAACTGGCCCCGTATGTATATTTTTAGCATCAACAATGCCGTCATTCATAACATTTTTGTTTCTAGACCAAAATTTGTTTCTATTGTTTGGTGTGTTTTGATGTTAGACAACTGGGTTTTTGCCTAGTACTTTTATTTCTCCTTTGTCAATAAGGAATTTTTCAAGGATGATGCCCTTTTGTACCAAGTCTAGGAATGACATACAACAATGTACCTGTAAGTCACCTCTTAGTTTTGGATTGATGTTTTCAAGGAATATCGCGACCTTTTGTTTTTCGATTATTTCAACTAGACATCTGCTAGCTAGACTTCTCCATATTTGGAAGAAAGTGGTGAAAGTTTCGCCATCTTCTTGTGTCATGTGGTACAAAGTTGCTATTGTTACTTCATTGTCTATGTTAAAATCAAAGTGTTCGACAAAATTCTCAACTAATTCACCCCAGGATCGTGTGCCATATGGTAATTTAGAAAACCATTCCAGTGCTATCCCTATAAGGGTTCGCAAAAATAGTCGCATAAAGTATGTGGGGTCATATGATATGTCCATGCATGCCGTTGAGAATTCTCTAATGTGTTCCAAAGGATTCTTCCTCCCATTATACTTAGGAAAATTTGGTATAATGTATCCATGGGGGAAAGGTGTCATATAAAGCGTTGTGTCGAATGGACATGGACATAGATCTTGCGCTGAGATAGTTTGTTTGCTTGACATAGGCATGTTGTTCATCTGTTGTTGAAGAGTTTGCATTTGGTTTTGGAGGACATCTACTTGTGTCAAGGAAATGTTGTTGGCGTTGTTCGGATCAATGTAGATATTTTGAAATGCCATGTTTTGTGATGGGTTGTGATTTGTCAAGGGATTATACCCCGTTAGAATGTTCTGATTCGAATTGGGGATATTTCCTGTTTGAATATTTTGATTTGGTATAGGAATCTTCCCTGTTTGAATGTTTTGATTTGGATTGGGAATATATCCTGTTTGTATGTTTTGATTTGGATTGGGAATATATCTTGTTTGTGTGTTCTGATTTGGATTGGGAATATATCCTATCCGTGTGTTCTGATTTGGATTGGGAATATATTTTGTCTTTGTGTTCTGATTTGGATTGGGAATATATCTTATCTGTGTGTTATGATTTGGTATAGGAATATTCATGCCAACTTTGGATCTCTTACCAGTTGTGTTGGTACCAAATGGGTTTGATGAATTTGCTCCCGCAGTAAATTGTAAACCTTGTGTTATGTTGAAAGGGGTTGTGTTTACAATTGATGATGTTTGAGTTGGTATGTCGGTTGGTATTGCTGTGGTGATTTGGGGAATAGAAACACTTGACGTCATAGTTTGTGTCGGTTGAATAGACGGTGTTTTCAAAGTATGAATGTCAAATCCTGGTGGTAGTGTGGCACCTTCTACTAGAAACTTTGCTAGATAGCATTGGGGATCATTTGCCAAACACTCATCCATGAAGGATGCAAATTCAGGATCTTATACAGCGGCGTCTATGTCTTCAATGTAAATTTGTCCATGTGTGTCCCTAGTGACATGTTTTTCAAGCAAAGGTTTGTGTGGTCTTTCTTTCCCTGATGGTTGATTTGCGAGAGGATTGAAAAATTCGCTAGGGTCCGACATTGATTTTTGTTTTTTTTGAGACCTTGTTTCGACCATGAAAAGTTGCTCAAAATGGGGTAATGCAGACTATGTCTAAAAAGTGATATGTCCTATGTCTATGTTTTTGGATTTTCTGACAATAAAGGATGTTGCTAAAAATGATTTCTAAAATGACGTATACTAAGATGATGTATGATAGGACAAACAATATGCAAAATTTAGGGTAGACTATGACGGTAAATGATTCTAAAATGGGTATAACCTACCACCTAAGGAATAAATACATGCAAGGATTTGGACCTGACCAAGGAACCTAATTGTAGGACAAAGATAGTTGACAAGATGAATTTTCCAAACTAGACTGTTGAGTTGGAAAGATTCACAAATAGGGCTGAAGCACGACTAGGTTCAATGACTTGTGACAAATCGGAACATGAACATATCCAATGATGAGGAAAGTTACTTATTCTACGATATGCAGTTTCCTAGGAAGTATCTATATGCATGCAACTTAGGATGACTATGACTAAGATGTTTGACTGTGACTAAGATGTCTATGACACCTAATAATGCAAGGTTTTTGAGCAAAGTTTTCCAGTTTCTGTCCAAGGTTGATCTTAAGAAATAGAAGCGAAAATGATTGTTATGTTTCAGGCTTGATTTGCAGTTTGCTAAATTTTTTGTTAACAATCAAATGCTGTTCACCTATCAAATGTGGTTCTAATTTTGACAGATGTGGTTTACCAATGTGGATGCGGCGATTTGACTAAAACCTGGTTTCGAATATCGATTGGTGATTTGGACTTGTGACAGATGCGGTTTATGTTTTGGCAGATGTGGCTCACGGTAACAGTTGTGACTCGGAATAACGACTCTATGAATCTAAACTTGTTGACAAACAGATGCGGTTTTTCCTTTGATAAATGTAGCTTGCATATACACATGTGACTCAAAGTTTGACAATTGCATCTCATAATACTTAGAATGTAAAAGCGAACTTTTTGATAGACACATGCGGTGTTTCCAATGACAAATGCGGCTTTCTTACACACATGCAACTCAAAGTTTGACATTTGCGGCTCGTAAACTTGGACTGTGTAAAAGCGGACTTTTTTGACAGACACATGCAACGTTTCCCCTAACAATTGTGACTTGCTAGGATAGATGCGGTGTTAAAATTGACAGTTGCATTTTTCTGACTGACTCCATTTTGTAGATCAAGTGTTTTGATGAATATAACAAAAACAAGCACAACAATCAATGTATTTTTAGTTTGTGATGATAGAAATTGTTAAGACCAAAAAAATTTACAACCTAGGCTTTGTAGACAATACTTGTTGAGTTCTTACTTGGATTTCTCCAGCTACGCATATTCAAGGCGGATGACTAGTAGCTTGACCCCACTAGCTCCCCTCCACAACACTCACTTATATGGGGCAGCCAAGCTACCGTACCCATGAAACTCCCATGGCATACATCTCATCTCCACACATGAACCGTAAGAATGTAAGACGACTTCACAGGTCCGAACCTGCTACACCAACAAATAGGCAGGATTTTGGTAAATCTACAACATGGTATTTAGTAAGGACTTTATGTTCATGGGGCACTATTCAGCTCAACGAGAGACCATTTCTACCCTTCTTGTCGGAATAGTGAGCGTGATTTCTGAGCTTTCTCCAAAAATCCATTTTTATATACCGGGTGGAAGTCGCTTGGCTTTAGTGTGTTATCGGTCTGAGTCATCTTGGGGTGAGTAATATTTCCCACCAAGACAAGCCCAAATTCTAGAGTCAGTAACTATTTCTCTTACACCCAGGATCGCATGACTGCGCAAGGGGAGAGGATACTTCGATATACCGAATCGTGGAGGGTTACAAAAATGTGCTTTCACACCAAACAAGGCAAACAATGGTTCTTTTTAATCCAAACGACAATTTATTTAACTACCAATCATAAAGATTATGAAATAAAATCAACAAATTCATTAGGTCTTGCATGCAAAATGATAGTAGTTTGTTTTTGGTGTCTTCGACTTTCGTCCTGCAAAAAACAATGGTTTGTGTTTTTATATGGTCTTCTATGCTTCGTCCTGCAAAAACTAAGTTAATCCACCTTAACACAACTGTAAACAAACATTAGCGAAAATCGAAATAACATAAAAAAGAGAGAATGAAAACACGAATGTATGAAAATGAATAAAAAGTGAAAAATTGATTACCAGATAGATGCAGCTCGATGTTGACAGGCGGATGCTGTTCGTGAATTGTTGATAGGCGGATGCGGTGCAGTATGGTAGATGCGTCGTGGAATATGATAGATGCAGTGCACGAGGACATATGCATCATTTTTCTGAATAGATGTGGTGTGTCATACGATAACCTACAAAAATGAAAAAATGGAAAAATGGAAAAACGAAAAGATGTTGCATGAATTTGAAGCGTGTTTCACGTCGAGTTCACCAAATATATGACCTAGATTTCTACTGGAGATTAATTCTAATAGCTGCACATATTACAATGATCAATTCTAAACTAACAAATAATCTAAATCAAAAACAACAAAGAACGAATAAGTAAACATAATAAACTAAACAAATTAATTGAAAATATCTCACTGAATATGCGTTCACTCCTTCGAATTATCTTGATTTTCCTTCTCCATTTTGTTGTTTCAGTATTCTTGCCCTCAAATTTTTAGAATTGATGCAAGCATAACTTCGTCGAGTGTCTAAGCAAAATATAGAAGATAAGTTTCTTCTCAAAAGTGTATGATTTCGGGAGGAGGAATAATGATAATGACAAACCATTTTATAGATTTTGGGTTTTTTAACGATCGTCTCAGATTCAAAGAGAGATCGACGGATGAGATTGATGAATGCCATACGATGTGAGTTTTGTGTCAGATAGAATGTGAGTTAGAACATGAGTCAGAAAAGACTGCAAGATAAATATTAAGTTAGAACGATAACTTAATCTTGTGTCAAGACTGTTCGAAAATAGAAAGAATAAGAGTTCAAAATCTTAATCTTCAATTAAGAGTCTTCGAAAATAGAAGAAATAGACTTTGAATGTCAAAGACAAAGTTAGAACTCGAAAAATATTGCATTCAAATGCAAACATGAGTTACTTAATTAAATAAATATATTTAATTAATAAACACATCATGCATATGAGTTAGAACTAGTTAACTGACTAGTTGTGACAGAGAGTCCTCTCGTAGAGACAATCAGATGTTGAATCTAGAGATAATTGGAGAACTAAAAATAGATCTTGAGTCAGAAGGTGAATGAATGGCTTAGATAACTGAACGACAGAAGAATGTGACATAAATAATTAATAAATGAATTAAATGTTAATTTAATTCAACATTCGAAAATGAAAGATTTAATTAAATAAATAAAGATAATTTATTTAATTTGACTGTTGTAAAGGTGAGATTAAATAAATTAAATAATAAATATTTAATTATAGATAAAAGGGGGTTAAATGAATAATTAAATAATAAATATTTAATTATAGTTGAAGTATGACAAAGTGGGTAATGAAATAATAAATTATTTAATTAAGAAGGAAGAATTAATTAGTTAGAGACATAATTAAATAATTATGATTTATTTTAAAATTAATCAAGTTGAATAAATGTTATTATGAATAAATGAATTAATTAAAAAGAGGTATTTTATTAATAGAGGAAATGTGTGTTAGAAAGGGTAATTAAATAATAAACATTATTTAATCATGACCATGGATAATAAAAATTATGTTGAAAGTGGTGTTCGCAAGCCTAGACCAATTTTTGGTGTCTACAACATGAATATGTCGTATTGCTATGTATGTGTACATATCATAGAAGTCGATAACAAGGTAAGGAATATATATAGGGTTGATGTTAGATTTGTGAAAAACCACAAAACCATGAGCCACAAGATCAAACAACGAACAAAGATACCTCCCACAAAAGAGATCTGCAAACAATATATGCAATATTCCTAGAAAAAAAAGCTACACAATGAACCTCAAAAATCTTCAAGGAAAATAAAAGTCCTCAAAGGTTGAGTGTTCAAGAGAAAATCTCTAGAGTTGTAATAATGACAATGAGAATTGGGTGTTATATAGGAGCAACCCTAGTATTTACTCACTTCAATTAACAAAAATCACTTAGTTAATTGAATAAAGAACTCCTAAGTTTAGCTTAAGTGCATGAGAATAAATTAGACTAATAATTAATTAAAGATTAATTAATTTTTAATTTTTAATTTTTTTTATTGAATCGGGTAGCACGACCCCCTATAAGCTGCAGTGCACCCGGTAAACTTTTTAACGTGATCGGCGGTGCTGCCGCGACAAGATTAATTAATTATTAGCTAATGCATGATTACTCTAATAGTTGATATATATGTTAATCTTATATATAGATATATTAATGTGTATGCATAATTTAAATAAGTATTATGTTTATGCATGTATTAAAGTATAGATATATATTATATCAATATCTTAGAAAAAAGAAAATTGTATATTATATATATATAATATTATTATAATAAACGTATAAATATGTTATTTAAATACATGTTATATACATTTGATTGAAAAATAATGCATTAAATAAATAATTATATATATAATGAAGTTTATAATATATATATTAATAACAATATATATTGTTTATTATATAATAATAGGGATCGAGCTAGAATGGGTCATGGGTGAATCGTAGTCAAAGTTAAATGGATCCACAAAAATTCATAAGAGACAAACAAAGTTGACATGGCGTTGGAAGCATTAAGGGAAACCAACTCATAGTATGTAATGTTGTGCATGAATAAAGTGTATGGGAGGCAGTAAAATACATAGCACATGAGGAGGAATAGAATACAAAAGCACATTAAGTATATTGTGTATAGTGAATGCATATTGTAATGTTTAAAAAGCGCTTCCATATAAAATAGTGGCTAAGCTAAAACCTACGCGCATATAAGCATTTAATCAACACATGTATAGCTAGAGGCAATGCCATGCGCATAGTATGCAAGATATTATGCAAAGTAAGTGAAATGGCTAAGTAAGAAGAATAAGTCAAAGACTTAAGCGCATAAGTAAAGGAAATATAGTTAAAATATTGGAAGAAGAAATAAAAGCAGATTTAACAATATGAATAAGTCTTTGATTGTGCTATAATAGAGGGTGCTAAAATATGAATATGTGGCGCCAATTAAAACTGAGAATGAGGAAACAATAAGAAGTCTAAACTTGCACCATAACTAGGAAAATCATTAGATAAGCATAAAACTCAATCAATGCAAAGATGGCAAAAATATGTGAGGGTAGTTGACTTGCAAATCAAATAGGAAACTTGTAGAAAGCGTTGTTGTCCCTTGAATCAATAAAAGAGTCATGTTGTCTCATGAATTAAGTCAACTCAACCATTGGAAATGTGAGGACTGTCATGTGTTGCAATTTGAGAGTTTAATTCAGTTGAATCGATGCATGTGCAAAGGAAGGTGGCATAATTGTTAGCTTGTTTGTAGCCTTCAGATGCTCAAGTTTTAGTATATATAGGGGTGCTCTCTCGACCATTGGTTACACTTTCCAATCTTATTTCCTTGTTATTATTCTATTGTATTCTTTGTGCAAGAGTATTGTTTGAGAGCTTTGTGAGATAAAGAGTTATTTTTTGATTTTGCAATTGTTGAGAGAATTGGTAAGAGGCCAGAGGTGGAAGATAGGTTGATCTTAGAAGGAGTAGCAAGCGGGCTTGCAAAATTGAGCTAGAGAGGAAGTAGTATCAGTTGGAGCATTTAAATACAAGCATGTTGATTTCTATTCCTTTATTATTTCATGTTTGAAAGGTTATTTGTTTATAAATGCCTTGTTGGAAATGTTTGATTTAAATATGTGTTAAGTTGCTTCTATGAACTTGGTTTATATCTTGCTTTGGATAAACTTGCATGTTTCATAGTTGAGTCTTGTATTGGTGAAACCTCTTTGTTGGGTTATTCTTCTATATTTTATATTGGAATTTATATGATTGTGAAACTATTTAAACTATACTTAGTTGTCAATACTATACGTATGTAGCATGAAATGTGAATGTGAATATATTGATGTCTTGAGGTACTTTAGATGAAATTGTTAGCTTATAACCTCTGTGGATAATTAGGTTATTAATACAATGAGAATGCTGATAGAATATACATGTCATCATTGATAGGTTGTGATGTTATGCAAACTATATTGATAGGCTATACTTGATTGATTATTCATATATCCTTGAAAGTAGGAAGATGGTATTTTCCCTAGGGCTAGGGTGTGTACTTGATGGTTATATCATTATTCAACAATAGGGTTGAAAAAATGTATTTTATGAATATGTTATTTTCTTATTTTCTGATTAAGAGTTTATTCCTATTCACGGAATCCTCTAGAAGAGGACTCACATACCAACAACCCAAAGTCGTAATGAGAAGAGGAATTGTAGGTGCAAAAGCACAAACTCTTCTCAAGCTATTGTCCTCTAGATTATATACAAATGTAGCGAACATTGTAAACATTTTGAGGTATATTGAAAGAGAGGTTTTATGATTTGTTTATGATCACTTGATCATTACATCACTTTTGATCGAAACCCTAGGGAATAACCTATTTGGTAGGGTTGATTATTTGATTATTGATTGAAACAAATAGGTTGGAATTAGCCTATATGACATTATTGATCATTTGATTATTGATTATACTTTCAATTATAGTCAATTTATTGTTGAGACTATACTGTTGAATTGAGTCATTTATTGATAAGACTGTTCTTTTGAATTTAGTTCATTTATTGTTGAGATCATACTTTTTTTAAATGGAGTCATTTAATGTTGTCATGATATGTTTACCCAAATGGTTAACTTGGTTATTCCTAGGTTAGGATAATCCATGGGAAAGGGTGTAACCTAGTTAGTCAAGTTGTTATATCATCACTTTCTTTTTAGGTATGCTTTGAGTATGAATGGTCATAAACCAAATCGAGCTAGGAAGGTGGGTGAGCATTTGAATCTCACTTGAAGTACTGGGTGATGAATTTTTTGGCCAGAGTAGTGTAAGTAGCCACTATTTACATTGGCAGTTCACTATGATCCGGGTTTACATACTAGGTAGAGATTATCATACATGTAGGTTGTAACACTATATGATAACTCTAGATATGTAGGACACAAAACCATGCTCAAAGAAGGCTAGGATTATGAGGTTACCAAACCAATCCCTTCATCAAAGGATAGGTCCATCTTACTAGTTTTATAGATGTGCGGGGGAACCTAGTAAGTTTGTGGTTGGTGGAAAAGCACTTGAGTGATGCTTCTCCTCATGCAGTTGGCGGCCAAGATTTGAGGATTTATGTGCTAGTATTGGGGACAACTACAATGTATGCACCAAGGTATGGGGACATCTAGAATGTATGCACCAATGTTGGGACATCTGGACCATTTGTATCTCTATAACAGTAAGCTCTTAGAAGCCATGTATTCATGTATCCATCTATGTGGAAATTGTAAATGTGAAACATTATCTTTACATGGAATTATGTAATATGGAATTGTTACTTGAATTTTTGCAATGTTTCATTGTAATGCAATGGGAAAGTTTGGAATAAGGTTATTTCAAATATGCATTTTGTTATTGAATTAATTTTTTTTTTTTTTATTGCAAGGTGTTGCCTTCTTAAACTATTCACTTGTGGGTAAAACATAGTAAAAATTACTAGGTAGAAAAATGGGCATGCTACATCCCTTTTGTCTTTCTTTAATTGTTGAAAATCATATAGTGCATAATTGTATGATATATTTTGGGGCTAGTAGTTCTATTATGCCCAAGGAGGTGGCTGATAAGCTTGGCATCCAATACGAGCGGACGTTAAAGGGAGTCTTATAGTTAGATGTAATTGTTGCCAAAATAATAGGGGTGATCAAGATCCTAAAATTAACCTTGCATGCATGCCATGGATATGTTGTATTGCAAGACATTTAAGTCATAGAACTCCCTACCTACTTTGCTACCTATCTATCTAAAGATTTTACTACTAAGATAGGTGGGTACCTATCTTTTGATTGGTCTCACATGTTCAAAATTAGGTATGGTACTAAGGTGAACATTAGATCTAAACCCACAGTGAAGGATCATATAAAGCCTTACATTCTTAGCCCTATTGATGTGAATTACACATTGCATGATCAAAATGAGGAGGGCTCTATTCATGAACTTGCTACTCTCTTAGAGGATATTCCTAATTACTTACTAGATGAATGAGGTAATGCATTCAAATTTGATCCTCTCACCATAACCGAAGTAGAAGAGACTGGTCTTGACACATATTGTATTCATGAGGAGGATACCCTTATCCCCAATCTCATAAAAACTCAAGAGGATCTAGGAGTATTATTGTAGTTATTTTTGATGGATCCAAAAAAAAGAATGGTTCTAGTGCTAGTGTGATGTTGGTATTCCCAAGAAAAGAGAGGTATTACTTTTCTTTCAAATTTTAGTTTAGCTACACTAATAATGTGGCTGAGTATGAAGCCTTGATTCAAGGCCTCCATCTGGCACAAAGAGGGAACATTAGGCTATTGCAAGTCTTTGGGGATAGTGAGCTTAGTTTTAGGTTAGAACTCAAAGCTCAACCAATAATAATCTACTCAAATCTTACAAACATATATTGTCTGGGATTTGATTGAGGGCTTTGAAGGTTTCAACATCTAGACAATCCCTAGAAATCATAATAAGAATGTTGATAGACTTGCAAAAATTAGCGCTTAGTTTGCATAATAACACATATTGCAAGTAAAAAGGAGCATCATATTTGGCTCATTATGAGGCCTATTATTCCAGACAATCAAGATCATTGGTAGGTCTTTGAAAGTGACCAATAAATTATGAATTTCCTATAGGAGCAGGCATAATTTTCTAATAGAAATTAGTCAAAGCTATAGAACCAATACGACGATCAAATCTTGCAGTTAAGTAGCAATAAGTTACCAAAATGTCTCATCACCCTTGAAGGCATATTCAAATCGGATGACAAATTGAAGCAAAAGAAAATGAACCTAGCTGCAAAGAAGGGTGACTACAAACAAGTTGTAATTGTAGAGGGAATAACTTTGAATCTGGGGAAGGTATGTTCTAAATCTAAAAATGAAACTTTCATTAAGCTTTGTCAGGTTTATGGTGATGTAATTTCTTGGACCTATGAGGATTTAAAAGGTTTCGATCCTAACATGGCCCATCACACCATTGAGTTAGACCCAAATGCCAAGCCTATAAGTCAAAAACAAAGGCTTGCCAATCCTAAAATTGAGCCTTTGATGAGAAAGGAGCTGGCTAAGCTTATTGAGGCCAACATAATTTTTCCTATCAAACATTCTTCTTGGGTGGAAAACCTTGTCCCTATTAGAAAAAAGAATGGGGAAACCATGCTTTGTGTGGATTTTAGAGACCTGAATGGGGCCTCTCTGAAGGATCACTATCCTCTTCCTTCCATGGAGCAAAATCTATAGAGGGTCAGTGACTTGGAAAGGTTTTCTTTCTTGGATGGTTACTCGGGCTACAATTAGATTTTGGTCCAAGAATCTGATCAACATAAGACAACCTTCATCACAAAGTGGGGCACCTATGCTTATTACAAGATGCCTTTTGGTTTAACCAATATAGGTGCCACTTTTTCAGAGAGCCATGGGCATGGAATTTCAAGGTATCTTTAGATAGCTTGTCTTGGTCTACTTGGATGACATAACGGTATTTTCAAAACATGCGAGAGACCATTTTAACCACCTTGAAAAAGTCTTTCAAAAGTGTAGGGAATATGGTATTTCTCTAAATCGAAGTAAATGTGTCTTTGCCACTGACCAAGGCAAACTTCTCAGACAAATTGTTTCAAGGGATGGCCTCATTATTGTTCCAATAAGAGTAGAATCCATCTTGGCTATCCCACTTCCCAACCATAAGAAAGGATACCAAAGTTTCTTAGGCACAATTAATTTTTTGAGAAGATCTATTCCAAATCTTGCTACACTAGTAAAGCCTCTTACTTCCATGATCAAGAAAAATATGGTGTTCAAATGGACCAAGGAAGGTAAGGACAACTTTGAGGCTATCTAAAAAGAGATTGCTCAAGCTCCTACCCTTGTCATAGACATAGACATCAAGATTACCGAGTAGCTACTTATTAATTTATGAAAAAATCTTTGCCTTCGTGTTTTGATAATGCCATGCCTCACCATAACTTACAATAAATTTTATTTCAATTCTACCACATTAGTTTAATTTTAGACATGAAATATATTGAATTTTATGAAAATGATTCGATTTTAAGTTATTAATTAAGTATTTAATAATTATATCGATTCATATAAATTTACAATAAGAAAATAAATTCTAATAGTCAATTTTTTTTTTCCATATTTAAAAAGATAAAAAAATAAAAAATTAACCCGAATGATTGATCAAGAATTATTAAAGCTAAATGAAAAACTTTAAATATGAAATGCTGTAGTATGTGACAGGGCAGGTTACTTCTAGTGGGGGAAGAGAATTGGGAGAGATTCTCGGTTTTAGTCCCTCCCACAAATTTATTTGGTCGCGACCAATGGGAATAAAAAGCATTTAAAAGCAAAAGAAGAGGGAAGTTTTGTAGAAGTAAGTCTTACGTTGTGCAGGCGGAGAAGAAAAGAATAAAAAAGCCCAGAAAGAGAAGGCGTTCGATTGAACAAAGAAAATAATACTCATAACAATGGGGTTCGTTGCATTTGCTGGCAGATTTCTGTTTTCAGCCCTTTTCATCCTCTCTGCGTGGCAAAAGTAAGTTTTTATATTTTTCTATCCTGCCACATTTATCCCCTGTTCAGTTTTAATTAAGGCTAATCTCGGGGTGAGTGTTCTGTTATACAACATTTCTACCCTCATTGTCCAAAAATCCTACAAACCCTATCACTATAAAATCCCCTCCACTTATAAATCAGCTGTTAACTGTATTTTAATAGTATTGCTCTGTTTGGCTAGGTGAATTGTAGTCTTAATGTAATCTTTTTGCTTTTATATTATGTTATTTCTTTGTTCAGATGGATTAAATTTCCATTTAGGGGTAACACTGGCTTAGAAGTACCAACCGGGATTTTCCACAGATGCTGGTTTGCTCTATCACTTGAGTTGCCTGCCTCTGTATGGTTGGTGTGTGGATTGTTTTCTTCCATTATGACTGAAGGATATCTTTTCCCTCAATTACACCCGGTCTGTTCTTTTGGGGGAATGACTTAATCAGTTCGATGCAGTTTTTTCATCTACATTCAAATACTTTATCATTTCTCCTAGGATTTAAACCATATATTCTGTTTTAAAGTTCCTTCCTAATTGGATGCACCTAATTCTTGTTTTGGCGCAGTAATCTCCCGAACACAGGTTAACCCATGTGCTGGGATCTAAGTGTGTAATCTCAAGAGCTGTGTCATTAGTCATTACACCTCATATCACTGACATAACTACAAAATTGCTTCTTGACTCCTTTATTCTCTCTTTGAATGTACTTTGCATGTAAGGTAGAGGACCCAGTAGTTGTGCACCCTAACTCCATGCTTCTAATTATCCTACGTGGAAATTTCAAATCACTCCCAATTTTTTACAGCAGCTTACTTGACAAGTCCCCTGCTTATAACTAAGGTTTCAGGGCCACACCATCAAATATGATGCCGCATCACATGCTTTTTGTCAAGGTGTCCAAAAAGGCCCAAAAGAAAAGTGAGACCAATACTTGTGCATTCGCAACATGTTTTATTGAGCACTGATGTGGAATCACATGATTGGTTTCTTTTTAGATCAAAGGAATACATTTTGTTTAATTATGGGTACTCATCATCAACACTAACAACTTTAAAGTCACAACTATTGGTCCAATATTGATAAAAATATTGGGCATTATATAAACAACTACTATCACAACTATTGAAACATGCTCAGATACCGGGTCCTCTCCCCTAGCTGATGCCATCGCTCGACCGATGACATTTTATAGCAATTTTGCTCTAGCTGAGATTTGGCTTCAGGGTTTAAATTTATATTTATAGCATTCTCTTATGTTATTTCTTATTTAAAAAAATAATCCTTGGAGTCTTCCAACTATGGTCTATTCAGGTCTTTGTCTATTCGTCTTGATTTCACTTACAATCATCACTTACCAAGTGCTATGAGACATGTGGAAAATTAATGTAACATGTCAACTAAAAGTAAACATTCATAACCATAGTTTCTTTCTTTTGGTATTAGTTTTCTATGTTCCACCTAGTTTTTGGGATAGGGATGACAAGGGATGGGGGAATGCATTTCTAGGATGGAATTTTTTAAGCTATTTTAGGAGATGATAGGAATGGCTATATAAAAACTAGGGTCACTTTTAAAAATTTAGGGAAATTACAAATATTCATATGATAATGTTGATAAGGCATTCATCATATACATTATATAATCCTTAATACACAACTTTAGAGTTGTAATGAAAGTTTACATGAGAGTCAAACAATTTAATAAATGTCAAAACTCAAAATTTAATTGCTTTTATAAAAATTAGGGACACTTTTAAAAATGTAGGGAAATTACAAATATTCATATGATAATATTGACAAGGCATTCATCATATACATGATATAATCCTTAATACACAACTTTAGAGTTGGTATGAGAGTTCACATGAGTAAAAAAAAATTAATAAATGTCAAAACTCAAAATTTAATTGCTTTTATAATTCATTGCCAATGTGCATATGATATAAAATTAAAAATACAACAAAATACCCTAAGGTTTCAAGTTTGAACTACAAAATGACAAAGTTATAAGAACATAGTGATAGAAAGTATTAGGCTGCCTCTAATCAACATCTACCAACATTGCATCAAAATCATAGTATGGTTTTGAGCTATATCACTATGAGGGACTGCCATATACAGTGGAACTCCAACCAATCCCTCTTGTGTCTCCTCATAAATCTGAGTGGTACCTTTAGGATAAACATCCCACTATAAAGTTGGAGTCTGTCGATACTCTAATGTTTGACAATCTTGAAGTTGCAAAGCACTATGCCCAGCCACCAACTTGGTTGCTCGTCTAGAGGTAACCCTAGTCCTCTTGATAGAGTGGATGAAGCTATATGTGGATCAATTCCTCTCTACAACAGAGGAATAAACAACTTATGAATGGAGGCAGATAGCGAGTATTTTCAACTCTAGTGTATCCTTGTCTTGTCATGTCCACCATCCAATATTACGCAAGTAATTGGTAAATAATTTGATGTATTGGCAATGAAGCAAAAACTTCAATAAATAATTTACAAAATGTACAAAATCAGAAAGTTTCTAAAAAGAAACTTTAGATAAGATCAAAGACGATCTTATCAATATACTTTACAATAAAATACATTATTGAGCATTAATAATAAATAATAAATATTATTTTAATACCCTCCCTTAATGCTCAATTTGTCAACTACACCAAGATACCCCTTGAATTTGACAAACTTATTTGGACTGAGCGACTTGGTGAGAATATCTGCTGTCTGATCCTCTGTTGGAATATACAACTGAACTAATCCGTCTTCAACAAGTTCCTGAATGAAGTGACAATGAGTTTCCACATGCTTGGTTCTTTCATGGAAGACTGGATTCTTGGCAAGTTTGAGAACTCCTTGTTATCACAGAACAAGGGAGTCAGACCTACTTGAGATATTTTCATATCCGCAAGCATCCGACGAAACCAAACTGCTTCACAAGCTGCCTTAACTGCTCCTCGATACTCTGCTTCTGTTGAGGAGAGAGCCATTGCCTGCTGCTTCTTATTAGTCCATGTGACTGCACCAGATACCAAACTGAACACATACCCAAATGTAGATTTCCTATCATCATTCGAACTTGCCCAATCTGAGTCTGTGAAACTATTGAGTCTAGAATCTTGGCTCCTAGTTGAAAGAAGTCCATAATCAGAAGTGCCCTTCACATAATGCAGCACACGCTTCGCTGCTACCCAATGATCAGCCTTGGGAGCTGTCATGAAGCGTGAAATGTAGCTAACTGCAAAACTGAGGTCAGGTCTAGTGGCAGTGAGATAGATGAGGCTGCCCACTAGTTGCCTGAACAATGATTCATCTACTATCAGTGAGTCTGAATTAGCTGACAACTTGAGCCCTTTTTCCATGGGTGTGGAGGTAGATTTGTAATCCTGCATTCGAAACTTATCTAGTACACTTCGAGCATATTTGGACTGGGAGATGAAGATACTGCTCTCAGTTTGTCAAGCCTCAACACCTAAACAGTAATGCAAAAGTCCTAGATTTGTCATGTCATATGTGTTGCACAAATCCTGTTTGATCTCAACTATCAAATGTGTCGAGCTACCAGTAATGATCAGGTCATCCACATAGACAACAAGAATAAAAATATCACTACCAATATGTTTGACATACAGATTAGAGTCAGATGGACTCATCTGAAAGCCATGATTTGTGAGGTACTTGTCAATCTTGATGTACCAAGCCCGAGGAGCTTGTTTCAGGCCATAGAGTACTTTTACCAATCTGCACACCTTGTGTTCTTTACCGACAACCTTAAACCCTGGAGGCTGCGTCATGTAGACTTCTTCCTTCAACTCACCGTTGAGGAAAGCACTCTTAACGTCCATCTGATGGACTTTCCAATCAAACTGGGCTGCTAAGGCAAGGACGAGACTAATGGTACTCATCTTGGCTGTAGGAGCAAAGGTCTCCTTCTAGTCAATGCCTTATTTCTGTGAGAACCCCCTAGCAAGTAGATGAATTTTGTACTTGTCAAGGGTTCTGTCAGTTTTGTATTTCATCTTATACACCCATTTTTAGCTAATGGGCTTCTTCCCTAGAGGAAGATTAGAAAGGACCCAAGTGTGATTCTTCTGAAGACTCTGGTATTCAACCTTCATAGCCTTTTCCCACTCAGGAATTCCTTTAGCCTTTGAATATGTCTGAGGCTCATAGACACTATGAATGTTGGCCATGAGAGAAAAATTAACTGTATGCTGCTGTTTGCTCTTGTTTCTAGATGATATGCCCTCAATGAGCTCATCATCATGAGATCTCCAATAGTCTTAGCCCACCATTTAGTCTTGTGAGGAGAAGTGCCAACATCAGATGCAACAGGAGGAGTTGGAATTGGTTGTGGATGTGGAACAGGTTCAGCAGGTAGAAAATCAATATCATCTAGAGGAAAATCAGGTTGAGCATCATCAAAGATAGAATCTTCATCATCCCTCCCATCAGGTTGACCTAACGGAAGACGAACACACAAATCAAAAGCCTTCAAAGCTTGATCCTCAAAATGCTGCAAAGATGAGGAAATGTGAAATGGCCCTCATTCTTCATCAAAGACAACATCTCGACTGAAGATGAGATGATCAGTGTCTACATCAATCAATTGATAAGCCTTATGGTTGTTGTAGTTAGGGAAAATCAGATATAAAACTAAAACAACAAGATATGAAAACCCTAACACGCACAATAGAGCACACACTAGCATGAAAATCAAAACAAGAAAGCAAAGCAAACCGATCTCCAAGCTAGATTTGATTTATCTCCATTGCTCTTCTCCACCTGCATGAGAATGCAAGATTTTGAAGGTTTGATTGTTGATATGTTGATTGCTCATTTTCCCAGCATAACGATAAGATGAAGATAATAGAAGAAAAATAGATAGATAGATAAGAAGATTGAGAGAAATGTTGGCAGAGTGAGGATGCTAGAAGAAGATTCTCCAAATGACCTATGAAAGACTTGATTTATAGGAGAAGGCTGATTTGATTCAATGGCCAAGATTAAAAGTCAAATTTGTGATATGTATGGCTAGGATTAAAAGTTTATTTTAGTGCCTATGACGCACATTAAGTGGATTATGACATAAGACTAAAATTAAGATGTGAGGAAATAAGTGGGATTCTTTTATTTATTTGGAGAGAAAAGATGCCTATGACGCACAATGAATGGGGGTAAAAAGAGGATGTGAGTGGGAATCTCATAATTTAAATAATTAAATTATTTAAATTATTTATGCATGTGAAGAGTTGTAGTCATGTGACACATGTTGCAATGTGACAATAAGTGAGAGATTAATTCAAATATTTAACTTGAATTATTTTGAGACATGTGAAGGGGGAATTAATTAAATAAATAAAATTTATTTAATTAACTGGGAAGGTGATTAAGTGGAATAAATGGGATAAGTGGGATAATGTAATGACCTAGGGTAAAATATTACAAATGTTTTTCAAAGTCATGTATTGACTAGATAATATTATGATATGGAAAATTTTGGGTGTCTACAGTTGTCACTATACCCTGTGAACATACGTTTTTGACTCTTGGAATCCAACTTGGAGTGCTTGGCATCTGGAATCCATACATATGCTAGAGAGCCAAAGATTTTCAAATGATTGATTTTAGGTTTTCTACTAGTCCAAGCTTCCTTAGGAGTCTTTCCCTTAACGGTGTGTGTAGGAGATCGATTAAGGAGATAGACTGCAGTGAAGACTGCTTCTGCACAAAATTTATTAAGTACACTCCTGTGTTGTAACATGGAGCGGGCCATCTCAATAATTGTACAATTGCGTCGCTCTACAACATCGTTTTGCTGAGGAGTGTAGGGTGTGGTTAACCGACGTTTGATTCCATGTGTATTACAGAAGTTGGAGAAAACTATAGAACAAAATTCCCCCCCATTATCTGACCTAAGAGTGATTATACAATGGCTCGACTCTTTTTCCACTAAGGCCTTAAACTTTTGAAATACAGTAAACACATTTGATTTCTATCTAAGAAAATACACCCACATTTTATGACTGAAATCATAAAAAAAAGGCAAAAAATACCTGCAACTAGTAATAGAAGGTGTAGTCATTGGTCCACATACATTAGCGTGAACCAACTACAGTACCTTAGAGGCTCGCCATGAGTCACCATCCGCGAACGGTGTCTTGTGCTGCTTCCTAGCTTGACAAGCTCCACAAACGCCATGATGCTGAGTCAGAATGTTAGGTAAACCAGCTACAAGTCCCTCTCGAGCTAACTGAGAGAGATAGTGCACATTTAAGTGCCCATACCGTTGATGCCAAAGACTGGTAATAGCAGAGTTTCTGGTTGCCATGGCTAACTCCGGAGAATCACCTGTATCCACAAATCTGTAAAGACCATGATCTTCAATACCAACAACAATAGTAGTGCGAGTCTCTCGATCAACAATTGAACATCTGTGAGTACTGAATACCACATCCAGTTGAGGAGAATGCCACATGATTTGACTGACTGAGAGAAGGTTAAGTTCCATGCCAGGAACATAGTAGACATTGAGGAATATGAGATTCCTCCCACTAGACTGAATCTGAACAATGCCCTTATCGACAATTGTGTACTCTTCATCTCCTCCAAAAATAACTGAGTCAGTAAACGAAGAGAAGTATGTAAACCGGTCACGCCGATTAGTGAAATGTCGCGAAGCACTTGAATCAATGTACCGGGCTGAAGACTTTACATGATCTGCAGGCCTCTTAGCCATAAAAGCGTAGAAGGCAAATTCCTTTTGTTTAGTGTGCTCAACAACATGTGCATTCTGTTGAGACCCTCCTTGCTTCTTTTGTTCAGAAGCCAAATGCTGACGACAATCCTTCTTCATGTGACCAAATTTGTGGCAATAATTACATTGAATGTTCTTTTTCTTAGAGCTGTCCTGAGGTTGTCTCGAGCCTTTCTGCTACGAAGGGTGACCTTTCCCTTTGTTCTTATACCATATTATCCAATAGAATCGGTTTGATCTAATGTAGCTCTATCTATCTTCAACTCTGGTTTGTTGAATGTTGGACCACATAGATTAGTAAAGGCAGGCCATTGTGTGCAAAGTATAGTCATCTCTTCACTTGCATACGCCTTTCAAAGGAATTTCATTAACCCTTCTTTCACCTCTTTGTCATCACAAGGAGGCAACCTACTAGCCGTTGATGTATACCATTTGGGATTTAGAGAAAATGCTGCTATATGAAGGGGGGTGTTCATAGAATACTTGTTACAAATTGCGTGCTTTATTTATCCGTCCAAGCATGTTGTCAAATGTCTCATAAATCTCTTCAAGACTAAAAGTGTTTGTATCAACATATCTAATGACATCTACAATAGATGAAATGAAGGAGCAAACATATCTACAAACAAAAAATTCAAAAAAGACAAGTTAGAAAATCATAATAAAATATTTAATAATAAAATCAACAATCAACTTATTAATAAATTCAACAAGCTATTAAAAAATAGCAATTTCTTACTTCATAGTGGACCACTAGTCATCATTGAGAATATTTTGTTTGATACTTTTTTCTTTAGCATTGTTTGTAGTAGGCCATCTATTCCACTTTGAATTAACCATACTCAACTAGAGAGCATCTTGCACCTCAAGCAACTTTGCTAACAAAATGAAATAACTGGCATACCTTGTCTCCACAAGTTTGAGGAATTTCTTCTTTGAGGAAGTCTTAAAAAGAGCAAATGAAATGTGGTGGTTGCAAATGAACATTTGAATATTTCTAGCTTCTACCACCACTTGTTGCATCCAATTTATCTTCCCTAGGTCTTTTAATACATTGTTCAACCCATGAACACATGGGGTCCAAAAGATGTGCTTGTAAACACCATCCAACATCATGCCAACTAATTTGTACACACATGCCAAATTAGGGATGACCTATACAACATTCAAGGCCCCAACTTTTTCTATGCTATTTTTCAAAATATGAAATTGGAAGTCTGCATCCTTGCGCTTTCCAAATCAATCAATAGCTTTAAAAAAATAAGAGTCAGCTAAACATGTGACTATGATGTTAATGAGTGGCCGATGTCTAATATCAGTCCACCCATCCATGACAATAGAGCAGTTCGTTTTACTTCAAGTCTGACTCGTGTCCTCTATCACCAAATGCACCTTAGAATATTCTTTGTCAAGGAGGGTAATGTGTTGTTTATGTTCTAGTGGGGTGAATAAAAGGACCAACAAAAGCTACATCTTTGAACATATATGTGAAATAAAGAGAACATGCTACATGGAATGGGATAGCATGGGCATAGAAAAACTTGGCAATGGGAGACTCAACCACATCCCGTGCTTGCATATTGAATATACCTACAATTGTCCCTTCTTTCTCATTAGCAATAGTCTTTCTCTTTTCTCTTGTAAACATCACCACTATTACCACCAACCATAAAGGGCATATGCATAGCTGATTGTGCAGATTGTGCTGGCATTGGCACACCCTTAGACCTTGTTTTTTTATCTCTATATGCAATCTATGAACCTCTACCTTCTCTTCCTCCTTTATATTTGGATACACCTCAACCCCAATGTCCTGTAAGGCCCAATAGATGAAAATATACTCTTGTGAACTCCCTCTAAAATCTTATTTACAAATATGACACAATCACACTCTACCACTCCCTGAATTTTTCTTTCTATCTTTATCTAAGGCTGTCACAAATTGGAGAAGAGGTTTTCTGAGATTAAAAGGATCCCTTGGATAAGGTTTTAAAATGGTGGAAAGACACTTAAATGGATTTTATGGTTGCTTCCCATCACCGACAACACTCCTACATCCTAATGAAACCCAACCGGGCTTGAAACTGTTGTTGTATATAGATCAGACATGAAAGTAAATAGAAAAACAACACATGAGACAATGAACACAAACAAATACCTTGGGAAAACCCTCCTCCTGAGGGAGAAAAACCCAGCAATGAATTCTCTTATATATTGTAGGAAACAAGAGCAGAAATCTGCTTTACAACTCAGGCCCAACAATGGCCAAATTTGATATAATGAATAATAGCATCTCTCTTAGATGCAAAGACACAAATGAATATGTTTCTCCTTGAGTTCGATCTGCAGCACCTATGATGATCTGCTGCTCCATAATGATGATCTGCTGCTTCATGATGATCTGCTGCTAATTAATGATCTGCTGCTTCAGGAGCTAATTTTCTGAATGAGCAAGAATGACCTTGTATATATACAAGATGAGGCACCTCCTCACTTAGGTCGGCCCTCTTAGAATAAACATAATAAATGATAAATACAAGGTAGGTCGGCCCAAGCAATAGACAATTCATGCGAACCATAATAAAGTCGGCCCTTTATGATTTCCAAATGTTATTAACATAAATTGAATAGCCGAAAGGCTACCATTTAATTTATGCTTCCTTCTTGAAGCGTGTGCAATGGAAGTGCAGCCCTAAGCTGCTATAACATCAACAAAAACTCTCACATCTTGATTTCTTTCTTCCATCTCATGTTCACTACTCTCACTGTTGTTGCTCATATTGTTTTGTGAAATGATAATGCAAGTGCAAACTGAAATTAGGAAAAAATAAAATTATACATTTCTTCCTTCAAAATTAAAAGAAACAAATGAAAAATTCATTTACCTCTTCCACTTCTCTTGCTGCTTGACTCCTTACTGCGCATTGATGCTGATTTTTCTAGTTACACCTTGAAACCCTATCCAAAATGATTTTTTGGCTCCATCTTGGCTGCAATTGTTTTAAACATATAAAAAGGAGTTAGAATGAGATAGGGAGGCCTTTTTTTGTTGCTTTAGGGGTAAGAGTGGTGTGGGGGTCCTGTTGGTGTGTGTTTTGAATACGCCACCATACACAGAATAAAATGCCCAAGGACACTTTATCCTCTCTTGAAAAGTAATTGTAAATACCTAAAAGATAATACAATGACTCCAATGTTTCTTTTGGCCAGGTTATGACATATGGACAAGGTCAGTGGGTGTTGTGATTTGCTGGTAATCACAAAGGGGACTTACGTGAAATTCTTTTGCAGGTTGGGGACTTAGACGGTTTTATCCTTGAGGGCTCTCTTTGATGGGTATTTCAAATTTTCAAAAAAAAGGCAAAAAGGATAAGGGTTCAGAGATCTAAACTACGCCTAAGAATTCAAGAGACAGCAGTGAGTAGACAAAATGGGTAACCACACTTCGTTTCGCCTCCTTCGGACAACTACGCGAAGCGGGTGCAATCTTCAACGGAGGTGATAATGGTTTTCATGTTCGAATTGATAATCAAAACAAACAGAAGTTAAGCATCCACGATTTTATGGCTCAGACTAACTTTACACGTCGAGTGCAAATCATCCACTTGACAAAAGTATGAGCAAAATTTTATCCGCCACTGCGATCAAATCTATCATTCATCTAACCAACATGTAAATGAAATGCTATTCTAATTCTACTCTAAGTGTTGAAGGAGAAATATTAAACCTTGCATACTACTTGAAAATAAAAGTTGTTCTTAGCAAATCATGCACAAGAGCTTTTATAAACGGAAATAGTTTCGTCGCAACAATTTTTTATTACTCACTTCACAAATTACAAATGAGGGTCCAAGAGTTTATATAGAGTTCCATAAATTGAATAAATGGCTCAGATTAAACATGAGCCGACGGTCAAGATTTAACAAACGAAACCCTAATTAGGGTTTCCCAAAATGACTTCAGTTAACTGGCAATGAACAGCAATGAGTTGGCATTCGGAGCTATTTTCAAGGGACTACATCCTGATCCTCTCGAGCCACCGTGTATTCACCGAATCTGGACACGATCAAGGCAACTTCATCCATGGTAACCTGTGGAAGCATGCCGATTCTAAATTCCAGCCCATCCATGCTCTCAGCGCATCTGGCGAAGGTCTCCTCCCACTCTGGTTCAGTCTTTTCAAAGGACTCTCGGATACTCAGGAAGTTCGCCAACTTGGCCCAGTCCTGCCTCAAGATGGGTCCAGTGATGTCAAAGATATTTTCCTGGACACTTTCCTTCAAAACTTCCAATTGCAGGTCATTCTCTCGCAGAGCCTCTTTATCCAGGATATCGGCAATTATGTTGAGGATTCTGGCCTGAACTTCCTTGACCTGTTCCTCCAATCTGATGCCGTCAACCTTTACCCTCTCCAAGACTTCACCTCGTGCCGTCAAGGCCCAATACCAAGTGTGGAAGTCATAGGCTGCTCCCGCTGCGATGACGCCTCCCTCTATCAATTCTTGCTTAGGAACTCCTTTCAGAATCCTAAGGCAAGGGATTATCCTATCTTGCACATCCGGAAGGTTATCCCATACTTCTGCCAAAGCAGCCAACCTAGAAAGTAAGGCAGTGGCCTGACCATAAACCAAAGTTAATCTTTCCACGAATGCCTCAGCTTCAATCCCCTTGGCTGCTATCCATTCTTTGGCCTCCTGAACCGTGAGCCTGTTTTCTTCTATCTCTTTAATGGCCTCCTGCGAAGAGTTCGGAAGTAGAGGAGCTGCCGTAGTATCTGATCAAGTGGCTTGATCAAGTGCTGGATGTACTCTCTTAAGCGCTCAATCTCTAATTGGCACTCCTTTCTTTTGGCTACCTCCTTCGCCAACCTTGATTTGATGGCAGACACAGAATTATCCAAATCTTCCATTTCCTGGCCCTTAGTGGTTGGACCCAAGTCAACGGTCGTGATGGCGTAATCCTGTGGGGCCATATCCTCCTGCGGCTTGTCCACTGTAGGCACGGCGATATGCACTGTCCTGTTGCCGGCCTCGTCTCTCTGTATGCTGGAGAATTTCTTCGCCGGCTTTTTGGCCACGGTTTGAGACAGTCTGGCCAAAAAGTCTGCCGTATCATCCTCTTCTGGTTCATCTGCCGGCACTTGTACCTTTAGCCTTTCCTTCAGCCATTCCGGGATCGTAAGCTGCTCAACACCGTCCTCCTCCGGCACGCCTTCTCTGTCAGGAACATCCACAATTCCCCTAAGGGCTGAAATCATCCCTTCCTGGAAATCCTCATCTTGGGCGCCCACATTGTCGTCATCTGACTCCAATATTTCAGTGCCCGTGGGAGAAGGCGGTGCATCGTCATCTGGCTGAGGCTCTGTGTTGTCTTCAGGAACCGGAGAAGGATCCCTCATGTCTGCCAGTGAAGCATTGGCAGTAGCTAATATCTCCTCAATATTCCTAGAGGCGGCCGATTGAGAAGGTTTTATCTTGGCCTGCTTCTGGACTGGCTCCTTTCCTGCAGCTATTTCTTTCCTCTTCCTAGAAGTGGTGGTCTCCATCACTTGTACGTCCTGGGATGCGCCCGCGTTGGAAGAATAAGACTCTGCCTCGCTTAGCATGTCATAGGTCAGGGTTATCTTTTGGCGCCTTAATTCTTGAACTCGTTGATCAACCCACCACTGAGTAAACTTGATGACAGGCCTCATCAAGACGTTCAAGTCAGCATGCTTTGCTTCTGACCACTGGACGGTGGGCAAAGCCGAATTCTCATCGAAGCGCGGTTGCGTCTGATTTTCGTCCTCCTCCAATTGATCTGGCACGTGACAAAATTCTGTTGCCTTGATCAGACTGAGCGGCAATCTGGACCACATCTTTCGTCTGACCTCAAATTCATCTGCAACATTCGCCCAATAGTCCTCCAGTTCGACCCTATGCTTGTATCTCCTTCCATCCACCGTCTTAATGTGGTGATGGGGGTCGTAGTGATTTTTGGCCGGATATGGGGAAAAAGGGTAATGTTGTATCTCGATTCTGGCACTGTCAGCTGCCTGTGATGATGGGCAAGACTCCAGCATGTTCCCTATAAAGAAGGGAAAAGTAACTGCCGCCTTTTGTTTTGTCCGTTGGAGGCCTTGAAATTCTTCTAGCTGCCTTAGCACTTCCAACAGGACCATCTTGTTAGTTGGGAAAATGGGCAAACGATATGGGCTCCCAGTGAATCCTTGGATTCTGATGTACGTGTATTGGGGATACTGGATAAACCATGACCCATATTTGCTAATCAGCTTCTTGGCCTCAGGAGTCAGCCGTTGATGCGTCCCTCCCTGGAGTATTCTGGTGATATACATGAGGAAGGCGTCATGAGCTCGTCGGAAGTGCGCCTTTTCCTTCAACTGCAATTGTGGATAGCAGTCGTACGCCTTTAGCTCGTTTGATCTACCGCCGACCGTGCCCTTGCATATCAAGCCTGCATACTTGTAAGTTCTAGCCAACATATAGATGACGTAAGAACTCATGTAAAACGTTTTGGTCTTTCTCTAGGTTGATAAGCTGGTGGTGAAGATTATTGCTTATCATTCTCGCCCAGTTGAACATCTTGACACCTTCTGTGAGGTCCTCAATGAAGTAATACATCCACGACTCGAAGGGTGCTCCTGAGGGATTGCCTGCCACTCTGTTCAGCAAGATAATAATATCTCCATAGTCTTCCTTGAAGTCCGTGCGTGTCAATTTCTTGGGCATCTTCTTGACCGACGGCCTAGGCTTATCCAGCCACGACTTGTTAATGTTGGCGGCACAAAGGCCAGGCTTTCATCATATAACTTCTGAGCATCTTCCTTGGTCTTGTAGACAGTTTTAGGATATGCCGGAATGCCGAAGGCCTCCTGAATGGCCAACTCTGTCAGATGTGCCAACACTCTCCCATCGGGTGCCACAATCCGCCTCAACTCAGCATCATAGTGAAGTGCGCACTCCACCATAAGTTCAGCACAGCCAAGCGCAGGTGGGAATCCGGCAGCTTGAAATATGCCGTTTCTCACCATCCTTCTAGCGGCAGGTGTTGGTAAAGGTCCGTTATGCCCATATATTCTCTTCTTGAATTCCTCAAGGTCGATATGGCCAAGATCAGTGTCTGAGACATCTTTCCACTTTGACTTTATTCTGGTCTCTGGCTGCGATCCTTTACTTGCAAACTTCATCTGTGCCTGCCTGGATGTTTCCCTTTGATCGATCGTCAACCTGCAAGCACAAAATTCTTAACATTAATACAAGATCATTTAAAATTAACTTGTTCCGGGGTGTAGCTTGGACAAAAATCGCACTTTCAGCCTATTGAATTAAAATTTCTGTCAAAAAGCAAGCTGAAAGTAATTAAATTCGCCTATCTATGAATGAAATTCGTGCCGGAAACGAAGTAGAAGATAGATACACAGCGCAAACACATTGTTGATTAGCTTCCAAACCTCGAAGATCGTGTTCTAGCTGCGAATGAATTTAAAAATTCAGAAATCTGCCAGAAGAAGTGCGCCAATATGCTGGAAGTGCGATTTCAGCAAAGAAATAAATTACTTTTCTCAAAAAATCACACTTGTCAACAAGAAAATGCTACCTCGATTATCACAACAGTATTATTCTTATAAATTTCTCCTTTGCGAACGATTTCCTGAAGATTCGAGAGAGATAGCTACTTCTCAGCCGGAATTGTGAAGAAATGAGTTGCTGAAACTCATTTTATGGCTGAGAAGTGCGATTTTCTTCAAGGCATTGTTTTCTTTCCTCTGATTTTCTTCCAATTTTTAGAAACGTTTTCTTCTCAGATTGGCAAACTTCTAATTTCACTTTCAGTTATCGAGGCAAGTTTCTAATTTTCATCTCTGTGCCGTCTCTGCTTGAGATTTTTGAATTCTCTCAAAAATTGCCTAAGTGTTGGAAAAGATATTAAATTAATCGTTTAAAATTAATTTTCCAACGTATTTTAAATCTTCGAAACATGGCAAAGTTAAATTTATCTAAGGCAGAATAGTTTAATCTTCCAAATAATCTCCGGTTTTTGAATTTTTAATTAAAATTCCCTAAGTGTCAGGGAAATAATTAAAAATATTAAAATATTAAATTCCAACCCGTTTAACCTTGATACATGGCTAAGTTCGTTCGTCAGAGGCAAAAATATCTCTTTTCAAATTGTCTGCCTAGCCAAAATATGCTCAATAGCTCATCTGCCAAATTTCAACTTTCTAGGCGGAGTTCTGACCTCTTTGGACATTTTTATTTAGCCAAACGATTCATCTTCTGGGTTGGGCGAACTTGGAGATCTCTGCCACTTTGCCATTTTTTTACTAGTGCCTTAGGAATTTTCCAAGCTGAGAGGGGCGGACTTCATGCTTGCTCTGCCAAACACTCTTCATTTTGTGCCAAAGAATTTCATTCCGTTGTGCCGAGGCGTGATTTTTATGCCGGCCAAACCTCTTCTTCCTCTAGACATTTCTCCGTTTTTCATGCCTTAGAATAATTTTCCTTCCAAAGTTTGGACGAATCTCTTATAATTTATTGCCTATGGCGTATTTTATTCTCCATTTGTCTTAGGCGAACTTCACACTTTTCTTGCCATGCCGAATTTTATTCGTGCCTTGTCCAATGGCAAATTTCATTTGTTTCAACCATTTGATTCAATTTCTAGTGAATTCCCTTGTAATTTCACCCCTTTCCAAACATCTTGGAGCGCACCCCTTCATATTTTACCTTTCTCCACACTTCTTGGGGCGGACTTCATGTGCCTCTTGCCATTTTTCCCTGCGCTGGGGCGGACTTCATGAGTTTTATGCCATTTTTCTCTAGGGGCGGACTTTGAACTTCTTGTGCCAAGGGCGGACTTTGGCTTCCTCAAGCCATGCGCCATTTCCAAACATCTTGGGCGGACTTCACCTTCCTCCATGCCAAGGGCGGACTTGGCAACTTTCATGCCATGGCGGACTTGAGCTTCTTCATGCCAAGGGCGGACTTCACCTTCCTCCATGCCAAGGGCGGACTTGGCAACTTTCATGCCATGGCGGACTTGAGCTTCTCCATGCCAAGGGCGGACTTGGAGACCACCTTGCCTATGGCGGACTTGGCAACTTTCATGCCAGTGCCTATCTTTGGCATGCCAAAGGTAGGGCGGACTTTGAACCTTCCATGCCATCCCCTTTTCTTGAGGGCGCCATTCTCAGACTTAGACATTTTTCCAAAATTTTTTGCCATCTTTCAAACTTTTTTCATTTTACCTTGATTTTCTTGATTTCTGGAGGCATGTCGATTTTCTGCTCTGTAGGATCCAAAAATAGAAACTTTTTCCCAAAATAGAAACTTTCCAAAAATAGAAAAAGCAAAAAGCATCCCTAAAAAATAGGAACTCCAGAATGGCCTAAAAATGCCAAAAATCAAAAAAGCAAAAAGCAAAAAAGTAATCCCTAAAAATAGGAAGTGTCAACGACCAAAGCAATGGCGATCTTCGCCTGCGGGTCTTCTAAGCACACGCTAAGACACACAAACGGGTTCGAAATCTCAACTTAGTCATGTCTTTCAAAATTTACCCAAATTAAAGACTCTAAACTGGCGACTCAGAGGGCGACATCAAAACTTGGGGGTCCCCATTTGCAATGGGGCGATGTGTGAAATAGGTCACAACAGGGTCTTTAAAAAATAAAAAGATTTTTGATTTTTTTTAATAAAAAATACTTTCACAGCCATGGGGACAGCTGTCTATCCCTGATTTGCCCCCTATTTCTGGTATTTGTAGGGCAGAAAAAATGGGGATGGCTAGGGGATGTCCTCAAGTCATCCCCATGTCCCCGGGATGGGTACACTTGGAAAAACTCAGGGGACACATCTTTGGGGAATGTAGGTAAGTTCATTTATATTGTGAATGTTTTGTACTTCATATATTAGATAGCATAGCATTGCTCATAACTTTACTTCTATCTTTTAGATTATTGTTATCTATAGCCCTTTCCGACAATCAAATAGGATAATAGTTTTCATAGCTCTTGCTTACCACCTAGTGGCACTGTTCTTACAAATGACTCTTGCTTACTAACTTAGATTGCATTATGGATCAGTAAGGTTGAATTGTCTAGAATGATCTTCTACCTATTTCCTATTTAGAGGATCATCATATTATAAAAATCTATTTTATACCCAACACATATTTGGTTGCTATCAAATTGACAAGTTTTTCCGTAAAGTATACATCATCTTAATAACTGTTCTTGTAAGGCGATCTGAAATGTTGATGCTTTTAGTTTAAATCTTACAGATCTAAGCCTTTTTTCTGACTTCATTTATAAAAATTATTGGAGATCGATCAAGATTTATGTATTATTACTATCAGTGAATCATGTTTTTCCTTTAATATTAGCTTACAACATATATACGATGGTTTTTTGAGAATTGAAGGTTGACATGTTATTCTGCACTCGTAATTTTTTTCCCATCTCATAAAATTCTTCCTTGCTGCTTGCAAACTCCAACATAAAGCTATTGGATGTTTTTAAAATAACTACAATATTAACAATGTTTTTAAAATGGGTCTTCAAAAGATTGCCCATCATATCCAAGTTATAGATATATACTCCCATAGAAAGCCAGGGGAGGCAAGTGAAATTGACTCCTATTTAAAGTCCCAACCATGCCCATGATTGGACTATGGCTGAACACTAGAAATTTACAAGTTGTGAGACAAATTAGGTCTAGTAGGAATAATAATTGGAAGTTGGATAGGGCAAAACAAAACGGGATAACATTGCATGAACAAGATACTTCAATCTTTTTAATTGGCATTCATTCTAGCAACTTGCAAGGTCCTTTGATATTCCAACTTGTTTTGTTCATTATCAAGGTGTTTCAAAAAGGTTTCACCATACGTGTCTGCCCTTTCTCTTGAAAAAAATAGTTTCCACGGAAAGTAAAGTGACATCCTTGGCCAAGAAATTTGAGACTTGAATTCCTATTTCTCGTGACATTGACAGTCTTTATTTTCTTCATGAACACATGATTCCTATTTCTCATGACACAAACATACATGGTAAGTTCTACATGAACATTTGAATGGCTCTGATATCAGTGATCAAGATTGCAATGCGTGGATTGTTTCATTAAATATGTTCATTTTCCCCAAGTAAAACCATTGTCATTTTAGTCAATCTTCAAAATGACATTGTCCAACTTCTATTTTTATCGTCTATTAGGGCCCTTATTTTATCTTCCAGTTGTTGATGAGTACCTAGGCAAATGATGATCATGTGGGTTTTAATTATGACAAATCCTTCAAATTCTTTCCTTACCTGGTTTCCTTTAGAGATGCCATTTGAGTTCATCTTCCACTAGTTGCTCAGGGGCAGTCGAAGTTTCCTTGTTAATCCCACATGCTTTCTAATCCCATCTGAAGGTAGGATGGATTGGATACTTCGATGATTTTTGTGAACAAGGTTTGAACATTTTTTAATATAACTGCATTGCAGGAAATGTCATTGTGGGTCTTCATTTTATTGTTTCCAAAAAGGAGGGGAATATCTAGAAACGTCTTGTAAATGCCATAACTATTTCTAAGAAATTGTGGGAGGCTTCTTAATATTTCAAGGCTATTTCTGGAGTGTTTTTAGGCCAATTTTATGTGTTCTGATATTCTATATTCAAAATTGAAATAATGTGTAATTTTTGTCTGTATAAATTTAGTTTTTGTACAATTGTTCCCATACCATTTTAATTATTGTTTTCCTAGAAAGTCGATGTTTCATGTTTCTTGGTTAGGTTTGGATTATTGGAACCTTGGAATGCATCTTTAGCATTTTAATTTTAACGTTAACATTTACACTCCCAAGAATTCACATTTAGATAGTTGTATATATACATTTTTTAAATGGACAGAAAAAGGTTTTTAGGGGCATTGCAGAAGTCCATTGTGTTGAACTTTTTGATGGATTCATGTCAGGGTATATGATTTTGGTCATGATGGTGGTGCTGCCTTGGATATTTTGACACCCAAATATGGTGTATTCAGAAACCATGTCAGAACAATCCTTGGGGTTGAGGTGCCAGATTTTGAGGTAAGTGATACTTAATTTTGTTATTTTCATAATATAATTTGATTTCTTACATCTTTGTGCATGAAAATGTACTATGACCTATTTCCTCAGCTTATAATGTGGATGGAAATTGCCAATTGATGGCAGTAAACTAGTAATGTCATTTGCCTTCCACTTGAGTATGTGGGTAATGCCAATATTATACATAAATGTTAGTAGAGGATGTAGCCTCTCCAATGCAAGGAGTTCAACCTTTACCTATCTTTGCTTTTATTTTGTAGGAATCAAATGCATAGATTGTGTGCTCCCTCCCATCCTTGTCATAGTTGGAGTACATATTTGAAATTGTCTAATTTAGATTCATATGGTTATAAAGTGAACTAGTATTTTTCTACATGGGACATTGTTTACAAGTTTAATTGCTAATTTGTTTCATAGACTTCACAATTAAATTTACAAGAGTGATTTTTCTTTTCTAATCTCCATGTTCTTCTTTTTATTGTTTATATCAACAGATGAAACAAGCATTAATGGCAATTATTGCACTAGAGGGCATTGGAGGCATTCTCTTCACCTTTGGCAGCAACTTTGGGGCATACTTATTGGTTGGTTTAGTTTGTATCATATGTACTTGGTTGACTTTCTTTTTGCCTAGCATGTTCATTAATCATTCTTCCTATCCAGACTTTTTTCAGTAGACGCATAAAATAAAAAATGAGCATGTCAATTGCAAATGTTGCCCAAAGTTAAGCATTCAGTTTCTATGCTATTGTAATTGTGAAAATCCGGATAATAATGCAATGCTAGGAAGATGCTCAAATGTTGCAAGTTTATTGAGGTTACCACCAATATGTGTAAACACTTGCATGGGCATGCTATTCAAGGCAGAGCTCTCATCCATAATACAATTCTTGATGCCATTATGATCTATCCAACACTAAATGTGGAGGGGGAAAAGAGTTTTGCTGACCTATGGCTGTCTTGAGAGGGACAGGGAACATCTCGGGTATCCCATGGAGCGTTGAGAGAGAGAGAGAGAGAGAACATGGCAGAGCTCTCATCCATAATGCAATTCTTGATGCCATTATGATCTATCCAACACTAAATGTGAGGGGGAGGGGGGAAGAGTTTTGCTGACCTATGGCTGTCTTGAGAGGACAAGGAACATCTTGGGTATCGGAGGGAGGGAGGGAGGCAATATGGCAGAGCTCTCATCCATAATACGAGAGAGAGAGAGAGAGAGAGAGAGAGAGAGAGAGAGAGCATATTAGAAATAAGATTGTTGCACGTATGAAATGAGAGAGAGCGCATATTAGAAATAAGATTGCTGCACGTATGAAGTGAGAGAGAGCACATATTAGAAATAAGATTGCTGCACGTATGAAATGAGAGTGTCATATTGGCAGCAATTTGCTAAGCCTTTATTCTGAAGAAATATTGGGCCCATTTACAATTGTTAGTAGCAACCACCATCCAAGAACAATTTACACTTTTGTAAATTACAGGAGGAATGCAATACTATTTGGGATATGGATATTGACAAAACATGCAAATTGTGCACTAAGTTTAATTTTTGCAAATAAATTGTGTGATGTATGGTCACCCATCTTTTGGCATGTGAGATATATAATTTGGATAAGTTAATGTCTTTAACTAGTTAGAGCTTTTTGTGGGGGGGTTTTGCTCTTATTCTCTTGTAGTTTGTTTTGGTCATTGATTAGTGTTGAGTTTGACTTTTTAGGATACATGTTCATGCCAAATGTTTATATATGGAAAACTAAATGGTTCTTCAAACATCCATTTATCAATGAAATTGAAGTGCTATTAAAGATTTCTAGATGGCACATGCTTATTATAGTATATAATTTCTTTATCGTATAGATGCTTGCAAAAAGAAAGATTGAGGGAAAATCTCTTTGGTAACATGCATTTTTGTGTTCAATTTGATGCTTTGGTAATAATATGATCTGGCCTTGGCAGCTAATCTTCCTTGCAGCTGTGACACCAATTGTGCATGATTTCTATAATTATGACATGTGGAGGCCTGAGTATGCTGTAGAGTTTGTTCAATTTTTAAAGGTATGTTGATTTGTATTTACAAACTTTATTTTTTTCATGAATTTATAGGGTAATTGTTTTTTTGAGTATTTTTTGTTTAATTTATTGTTAATGATGATTGTTGACATTGAAACTATGTTATTTTAATTATTTTGATATCTCTTGCTATATATGATTTGTAAATTAGGATGGATATTGTTAATGATGATAGCTTCGGTCAGATGTGATCAAAGATCATCACTTATAAATCAAATAATCTAAAGAGCATTTAAATCAAAGTTTTGAACATACATATAAAACACGTGATATTATATTCTGCATTTATGTGAAATTGGAATTCTCTTATGTCATCCGCCATCATGTAGAAGGGTGTATACGTGTTAGAGTATACATAACAAATGAGAGTTGTTATAAACCGCTTCCTAAGGGACACGTCCTCTCATGAGGCGTGCCTCTTAGGGGGCGGACTTCTCCCTTATTTATGGCAATACCTCATTCGATATGCAAACATAGAAATCGGACAATGTTCTGCAATCAGCACATTCAAAATCAAGAGTAGAAATCTGAAACGTCTTTGACAAACATAATCAGACCTGCTTGAATTTTATGATCCTCAACATGGTATCAGAGCAGGTTTTTTGTGAAGATCCGATCAGATTTGTGGAAGAATTTAAGTGATCAATTTGTTATTTTGCCTGGTCAATATTATCGCCATTCGTGAAAGGAAGACTTGTCTTGGCACGATGCTTCTTTGTTCGTGCATCTCTTCTGTTGGCTGGAGTTCATGCGTGTCCCTGTGTGCACGATTGTGCATCCATCTGTAGGATTTGATACTTCACTGTTCGGGTATTTTGCCTCCATCTAATTCCGTCGAGTGTTCTCCCAGTGGCTGGTGCTTGCCGTGTTTGGAGCAACCATTAAAATTGTGTTTTGTCCTTGTCGGGATGTTGATTTGTCTTCCGTGCGTGCTTCGACTCTGTGCGTGGTTGCTTTGTGAAGTCGACTCATTTGGTTCCATGGTTGCCATCTTTTAGTTGGTACCAATACCATCATAACCGATATTCATGATGCTGGTTATTAACGCCACGACCTTGGAGTTGAGCTTGCTTCATGTCGGTGAATGAAGAACATGTTCTCTGGCAAATTCGGGCTTATTGGCAGAATTCAGTGATGGCGTGGTTCGGCTTAATCTGAAGGCATCGGTCGTATATATTCATAGGTCACTCGTTTTGGCATTATTGGCTTCGCATTTCGGTCAGATATCGGGTCTTTCCGTAGTTTTGAAGTTCTACATTGTTGATAACATATTTACCATCGCTCTGAAGCAGGAAGTCAAGCGCACATGTTGACACGATATTCATATTCATGGAAGTTGAATTTTTAAGTTGTCTTGTTCTTTTATGCTATTCGGGCAAGCATGTATATATTGGTTGATTGAGGTTGTGCGAGTATATTGATGCATCCTGGAAATCATCATTGACATTGTTGGTGTATTGTGTGGCTGCTCCCATTGATACTCGCTAGCGCATTGCAAGTTCCTATGTGATTGGGAATTTTCATTATCTATTCAGTATCAGACGTATAGACTTGCATATCAGGATTAATTCTCATAATGTGCCACTTTCCCTTTGTTACCACTTCTGAGTGCTACATAAATTAACAACCGAATCAAGGCAATCGTTGATGGAAGTTGTTTGGGAAGGAAGGGAATTGACTCAGTTCGAAACAACCATACATCTGTCTACATTTTAAATCTCTATTGTGGTCATCTTGAAGTCAAACACATTTCACATTACTATCTGCCTGTGGATTTCAAGACACATACCCTATACTAGCATTGACTTTGGTCAAGTATTGCTGATGGGTTCTTCACAGAGCCAATTAAGGAAAAGAAGCTACATCGACTCAAATTAGACAAACCGGAGGTATATGCGTTGGGAGTATTGGCAGAGGTCTGAATCAGGTGTCAACAACCATTTGGAGTAAATCAGACTTGGTATAATTGAGAATACATCCTTCAACTATTTGCTTTGGTGCTAACTGTGCTACCTGGAAATTAAATGAGCACTGTCACCGGAATCTTTGATTTTAAGCTCATGCGAAGGGTAGACTCGATGCGATCAACGCCACTGTAAAGGGCGGAGAGAGCAGATATTGTGATTGATCGTTCATATTCATGACTTCATTAAGGACGGATCAAAATATTTAAAAGAGATAAGTATTCTTTGGTTGCTGAGTTATATCATTTGTTTTGATCTTGTGAATTCTCTTGAATTGTGTTGTGTTCACTAGCATAAGATCCTTTGAAAATTTCATTCATGAATAACTTGTATGATTTTTGGATAGTTATGAACTATTTATAATCTCTTCTAGATGCTTTCAGGACGGATCAAAAGCATAAGAGATTGTTTACAAAAGAAGAAAGAAAATGAAGACTTTGCTTGCAACCATTAGATTGTGTGGATGGCTGAAGTTATCCCTTCTAAAAAGAAGTAATTAGAGCTTCAGAGGGAGTCTCATCTTCACTTGTTGTAATGCTTTGAGATAGAGAGGTATGAGGAGAAAGCCCTTGTTCATCTCTGAGACTGAGATGAGGCGTCATGTTGAGAGACTCCATGACGACAGGTCCCAGGATCTAACTTCAGAAGAGCTCCAAGCACCTGCAGTGTGGCTTAAGGGGGGGGTGTTGGATATAAGCCACACCCGGACTGATAATGGGCTGGACACAAGGGGCTAGTAAGCTCAGTTGATAGAGCACTCCAACAACAAATGGAAGGTCCTAGTGAATACTCTAAGTCAGCTCATGTGTGAGCCAAAGGAAATTCACTTAATGGCTGTGAAACATATCTTGAGATATCTTCAAGGCACCATTGGATATGGTCTTCATTACAAGAATGATCCACTAGATCTACATGGGTACTCTGATTCAGATTGGGTTGGAAGTGTAACTGATCGAAAAAGCACATCAGGATGCTGCTTCAGTTTGGGATCGGCTATGATCTCCTGGATTTGCAAAAAACAATCGTCAGTTGCACAAAGCTCAATGGAAGCTGAATATATTGCAGCCTCAATGGGAGCAAGAGAAGCGGTGTGGCTTCATAAATTGCTTGTGGGACTCTTTGATCTAAACACATTGAGATCTCCTATCATTATGTGAGAGATATGGTGGAAAGGAAAGTGATTCAGTTGGAGTATATTAGTACAAATGATCAAACTGCAGACATTCTCACCAAGCCGCTCTCCCGAATCAAGATAGAGCACTTCAGTAAGAAACTTGGTATGGTTGAAATGTAATTTGTTATTTATGTTTGAAATACAAATTGTTTATAAATTGTACTAATATACAAAAAGATGTTTAATGTGTAAACTCTTTTGTCATGTGTGTGACTCCATGACCTTATGGGCCTACTCCCCCTGTGTACATTATCGAAAGGTGACGATCTTTCAATAATGGACACTTGTATTTGACATTGTAAAGTGACGGCTTTACAATGATGAACTATCATGATAGATATCATGTGACTTGATATCTGTGGACATGTCATGATAGTATCTCTTGGACACCTTGATGGATATCATGAGACTTGATATCTGAAGGTCATTGTGATCTGTAAGAGATAATCATGGTGGATATATATCCATGGATATGCCATGAATCATGGTAGACATCATGTGACTTGATGTCAGTGCACATACCATAATGAAGATGTGTTATGAAGAATGTCATGTGACTTGACACTTTCAGAAGCATACCATATCTTCTGATATCACGAGTTAGGTGATATCACTTTATACGTGTTTGGAGTTTATCCTCCCTAGCTAAGAGGGAGTGTTAATAGAGTTTATCCTCCCTAGTTAAAGAGGGAGTATTGAAATAATAAAGATATGTTATGAAGAATGTCATGTGATTTGACACTTTCAGATGCATACCATATCTTCTGATATCACGAGTTAGGTAATATCAGTTTTACTTGGTGGAAGTTATTTTCCTTAGCCTAGAGGGAGTGTTGAAATAATGAAGATGTGTTATGGAGAATGTCATGTGACTTGACACTTTCAAAAGTATATCATATCTTCTGATATCACGAGATAGGTGATATCACTTTGGAAGTTATTCTTCCTAGTTAAAGAGGGAGTGTTGAAAATAATGTAGATGTGTTATGAAGAATGTCATGTGACTTGACAACCTTGAGAAAACATATCATATCATGTGTGAAGGTGATATCTTGACTTATTTGATTTGAAATATCTTCCCTAGCTAAGAGGGAGTGTTAATGATGATAGCTTCGGTCAGATGTGATCAAAGATCATCACTGATAAATCAAATAATCTAAAGAGCATTTAAATCGAAGTTTTGAACATACATATAAAACACGTGATATTATAGTCTCTATCGGAATTCTCTTATGTCATCCGCCATCATGTAGAAGGGTGTATACGTGTGAGAGTATACATAACAAATGAGAGTTGTTATAAACCGCTTCCTAAGGGACGCGTCCCATGAGTGGGCGTGCCTCCACTCGTGGAGACACGTCCTCTCATGAGGCGTGCCTCTTAGGGGGCGGACTTCTCCCTTATTTATGGCAGTACCTCATTCGATATGCAAACATAGAAATCGGACAATGTTCTGCAATCAGCACATTCAAAATCAAGAGTAGAAATCTGAAACGCCTTTGACAAACATAATCAGACCTGCTTGAATTTTACGATCCTCGACAGATATTCCATACACTAGTCATCATTAAACAGATTAACTTAAAGAACACGGTTGACTGATTTTAATTAAGCAAAAAATGTAACAAGAATTGAAGGCAAACAAAGAGAACCACATCACCACAAAGAGTAACACCAATATACCTTGGAGAAACCCACTTGTAGGTGAACTTTCCAGCGAATGTGAGTACAATCTCACTTAGAACTACTCCAAATGGCAATTACAATGGTCTAAGCCTCTTGGGCTTGATGTACAAACATGAACCAGCTCTGGTTTCAGCTCCTAAACCCCAAAGATATATCACAATCCTTTGCCTTGCAACAGTCACTTAAGAACTTAGAAAACTTGCAATTTGCCACTCTAAATCCCTTCTACATGCTCTTAAAATGCTCAAGCATGAACAATTTGTGTTACAATGGGCTTCTTTTAGCCTTGCAAAGCAATACAAAGTTGAATAGATTGAAGAAGCTGAAGAGAACAAAAACTGGAATGTCATGGGATATTTTTCCAAGCATAGGCAAAATTGCCTCTTTTCTACAGAGAGGCAGTTTTGAAACCGCCAAACACTTTTGAAACTGCCTTCATGGTTGTGAAACTACTTGACACTTTTGAAACAGCCCAAATGTTTTCAAAACTGCCACTGGCACTTGCGAAACTGTGCCTTTTGACAATTTCTGTTCTCCAATCTCTAGAAAGCCATAACTTTTGCATACTAACTTGAAATAAAGTGTTTTTTTTAACTTGCGTAATTTTGTGAGGGGAATCCAAATATGCAAAATATTCATAGTTTGATGCATTAAAGACTTGTTTTTCGACTTGCAACACAAAGTGCCCTTATTTTGAACTCCATTGAAGGAAGAAACCTTTTTTGTCATATTCCTATGGAATCAACTTTCTCGTTTCAAATCCTAGTTTTTAGTTTTCTTCTTGATTTTGTTTGCTTTGGAGTTGGATTGTGTAATTGAGAGAGATTTGGTTAGCACAATTCAGCTTCTTGGTTGGGGATGTGAGGGGTTTCTCCTAGGTACAAGAAAAAAGGTACATGTAGAAGATATCGTGGTTGGATATCTTCCAATATGAAATTTTCAATAGTGTGTAGGTCATTATTTCTAGTGCTAAGTATTTGCTATAAATATTTTTTTGATCATTCAAGTGAGGGATTAGGGCCCCCTCCAATTATATTATATATTAAATTCAAAAAGATTACAATGTGAAACCTTCTCTGAAGAGTAGGAAGGGAGTAGAGTTCAACAATACTTAAAACATTCAAATCACCAAGATAAACCTAAAACAGTAACCAAATACATACTATTATCAGATAACTGGGACTTCATCATTGGGCATGCAAAACAAAATTGCCCCAACTGAGGCCCCAAAGTGTAGAGTAGTTACATTACCAAACAATATTGGCAAAGAAACCAAAGAGAACTAGAATAGACCATTGCAATCTAGCTTGTAAGAGTCGTTTTCACTCTTGGCAAGGGCGACCCTTTTGGAGAAGAATTATTTTGCCTTCTCCACTTTGGCAATGTTGAAACATTGTTGAAGAGGGGAGGAATTTTGCGGATGGAGTAATTTTAGAACATTCAAAGCAAGGCAATAAACAAATTTTCCTTTGTCTATTGAGAGAAACTTTTGCATTATTGCTACCTCTCAAATGAGGGATTCAAACCTTTTCTCCATGCATCCTATAGAATGTCCCCTTCCAATTGATTGGTCAGATGATTTAATGACTTATTTAATTCTTGTAAGTTGTTAATTAAAATAAGGGAATTAATTATTGATTATTTAATATTATTCTCTCCAAGTAAATATTACGAATAATATTAATTAATTAATATTATTTAAAGTGACTTAAGTGGAGCTTTAATATTTAAAAAGTCACTTTATTATATTTCCCTCCTAAAGTCAAATTCAAATATTTAAATTTTAATATTTGTGAGGGAAAGGTGTTTTCACGGAAAGATACAAAAGGTGCATTTTGGTAGTTTCTATTTCTTCTATTTTTCTGAGAGCTCTTGGGCTTGAAGATTGGGGTTTCGGTGGTAAAACAATTCCACCCTAGCTTGTGGGATTTGATCAAATTCGTGAAGACTCCATTGGAGACGAGTTTGCAGGAGAAATAATTTATCCAGCCCGTTCAAATGCAAATTCATTCACCATTCTTATTGGCTGATCAGATCAGATTTGCTTATACAGGGAAGAGGCGATTTAATGATAAAAGGAATTCTGATTTAATTTGTTTACTAGCCGCAACCTTATATAGAGGTCGTGGCTCTTCATTATCAGACCAGTGGCCCCCTGTTTGCATTGGAAGTTTGGTATTTATAATGGACAGTAAATGGTATCTTAGGTGAATCGAAGGAGGGTCTTAATGTAATATATTCTCCTAAGCTGTCACCTACAGCATTCATTTGCAGCTTATTGTTGGCCGCTTCAGATTGTGGGAGAATCGTGGCATATATGATATCGCAGCCCATTACTACTGCCAGCCGCACATTAATATGGGAGCATATGATTGACGTGGAGTTTAGACCTGACAAAGCAGCCGCCACCTCCTCTACTTGCCATCAAACTATTCCTAGAGCAATCGCCATTTAGGGAAGCTGAAGCAATTCATTTTGAAGTTCGGACTGTAAACCTGCTGACATACATTTTGAGGACTGCACCAAATATATATTTTCTGGAGATTAAGGTCAGATCTGAAACTATTATTGTAATGATCAAGCTGGTATAAATGCTGATTATCTGGAAATGTAAAGCTGCTCTTTATAATGGAAAATGAAAGGGATTTCTAAATTATTAAATTTCTGTTATGGACTCCTGTTAACAGCATAATCATTTCTCACCATTTGTAATATCAAATGTTTTTTATCTGTGAGCAAACTCCATGGTATCTGTTTGACGGAATACTTGCAATCCACATGTTAACTGTTGTAATGGAGGTAATAATCAAAATGCTCAGCAGTAGGACTAGTTCCATAAGGAACTCAATTTCTTCCTTGTAACAAATATATCGGCTCCTCAAGGTCTGCAATTCTATTCCCTTGTGTGATGAATTCGTGTTAAGCATCTGCAAGTCATCAACTTCAGTTTTGAGTTCAAAGACAACTTTTGCAAAGTGTGGATATACAACCCAGATTTGGTGAGCCCATTGTTGATTTTGCTGGGCTAAAGCCTTCATCTCATATAGAACCTTATGAAGTTGACTCTTGGGCACGTTGGCTACATGGGAGGGTAAGGGGATAATGGCCTCTTGCATTAGTTTGCCCTGTACTCATTATGACTGTCTGTGGCTCTCCTATAGATCCTGCTGTGATATTTGCTGTATATTTGATCTCATCCATTATTTTCTGCAAGTCTGCCCCCTCAGCAATAGTAGTAGGGGTTCGATTAAGTGTTTTTCTAGCTTGCCTAACAATCAGATTTTCTAGGGCAGGATTCGGTTTTTTAATCAATTCAGAGTATTGAAGCTTCAACTTTTTTTGTACAAGAGCTTCTTCTAAGAAGGCTTTACCTTCCTGAATAGACAAAACACTATAACTCCCTGATTCTATATTAATAGATTCAACTCTGCAGTCAGCGCCAAATCCCATGACTCTGCATGATTGAGGTCACCGTCATTGTTGCCTTTAGGAATGGAAGACAAGCTTGATGGATTAATTGTTCTTTCACTCCTTGATCCATCCAATCACAACTCAAGAACAGTTTTCTCTTGGCTTCACCTCAAAGAATCCAACTGTTTTTCAACAATGGAGAGTTTGGCAGCTGTTCTAGCAGACATAACTCTAGAAGCCTTAAGCTCACTGTTTTTCTTTGACAATGCATCCTTCTGCATCTTATTCACTTTTCCTGTATGATAGACATTTACTTCCTGAGAATATTCTTGAAGTTTACCTGTGATTAATTGATGAACCGTTGTCAATGAACAATCAGATGATTCTAAACAATCTTCATCAACATCTGCTGGAGCAAGCTCAACCTTCCGAGCTTCTTCCAACTTTAACTGCTTTCTATGATCTTCTCTGGATATTTTATTGCTTGGCTCTGAAGCTTGAGGATCTATGTGAATGGATAGATTTCTTGCCCATTTTTTTGAAAGAGCCACCTCAGCATGACTTGAACTACTTTTGTTTGCCTTTTCATTATTTTCTGATTGACTTGAGCCAGCTTGGCAACCATCTCCAATAGTAGGACTCGTACAGTGGCTACCTTGCACTTCTTGTTCCTTGGCACCCATCTTGTCATCTCCTTTACATGTACTAATAACCTCCACAGAACCCAGATTAGAAATAGTAGTCATAACAACATCAAATTTGAAATTTCTTTTCAATGGAGTGCTCTTGAACTATTTGGGTATTAGATGGACCTCCAAAACTTATTGGATAGAGTCGGATTCCATAGCAGCAAAACTCGTTTGGGGAAAAAATCGGCAAACCAAAAGTATAAAGTATAAGATTTTTTGAAAAAATCGTGAAAAAATCGGATTTAATAAAAACCGTAAAAAATTGTAGAAAAAGAGACAATTTTTTTTTAATAAAAATTTAAGGGCATTTCTATAGCATAGAGATATAGAGAACAAATAAAATAGAGTTTAACCCATAAATTGTAGAAAATAAGATTTTGTTGTTTATATGCATATTGCTGATTACATTGCATTGCACAAATCATACTACATAGTGCATAAATAATATCTAGATGGTTACATTAGATAAAATTTCAATTACAATAGAGTTTGTACAAAGTCAACCTATAAACTAAGTACGAAGTTCCAAAAAATCAAACATAGCCAATGACTGTTGCTACTACAAATAGAGCTTATGCTAGAGGGCTGCAGGTCTTGATGATGAAGCTCCTGGTTCAGAGCCTCTCCTAAGTTGTTCAACCTCATGACTATCCAAGTTGGCCTTGAGGATCTCAAAATTATCAGGCTCAAGAAAGTCATTAAAAAGACAGTTTTCTTTTATTGAGCAAACATCAAAGAGAACTATAACAGTACTTGTAATTTCTAGAACAATGTCAAAGAGAACTATATGAAGAGCGTGGAAGAGAAATTATATGACAAAGGAAGCAATTGTAAACTGTTGATGTTTTATGACAGTGTCGGTCTTATCCTTCCAGCCGATCTCCTTGTTACAAGAATGATAAATTAAATGTAACTAAGGCTATTTAATTTATAGCGATTGGTCAGACTCAAAAGACACGTCATTCATATTAAATAATGATTAATTATTTATGAGGCATGATTATGAAGTGGCACGATTTACTAAGGGAGCCAACCTCTTGTGTAGAGGTGCGATTATTTGTTCAAGGCCGACTTGTGTTCATTGAAGGGTCACGTCCCTCCATTCCATCTTGTATTTATACACCTTCATTGTATCTCACTTGGCATCGATTCATTATTGTTCTCATTCCATCTCAAGTGCGAATTTATTCAAGGCAGATCGAAGTTACTCAAGTTCAAGTTCGGCATTGTTAGTGGCTGAGATCTATTAGCATATTGCTCCTTTGTAATTCTGTGTTGCATCACTCTTTGATGCATGTATTTGGGCTGGCATATTGGCCTCTTGTAAGGAGATCATTATTGTGTTGATTCAATATATAAGTGATATATTGTTGCTGGGTTTTTCTCCCTCAAGAGGAGGGTTTTCCCAGGGTATCTGATTGTGTTAATTGTCTTAAGTGCTGCATTTTCTGATTGCTTTCAGTTTTATATATCTGATCATAAAAAACTAACATGGTAGCAGAGCGGGTATAAGAAGATCTAGATCAGATTTATACAAGCAGCGCTATCCTCCATTATTGTTCTCATCTTGAAGGCATCCATCCTATTGTCAAAATGGTGAACTAGGACAGATCTTGAAGGCGAACTAGGGCAGATCTTTGAAGGTGAAGTTGGCATAGTGCAAATGCTTCATTATCATCATCTAAGTCTTAGTTTGAAGAAACACAATTTCAGGCTATAGATTTTGAGTCTACTTCGACTCCCCTTGTTCGTGTATTCGATGTAAGTGAGGTTCTTGTGAAGGAGATACTTATCAAGATTTAGAGCTCCTGCATCGGGCATGCCATTTGATACAAATTTATGCAATTCGGAGAATTCAAAATTTTGTGTAAAGAGAAATCGAGACTCTTCATTCTAAAAGTTTGTCGAAGATATTTGTGAGATATTCTTGAGTTGATTACCAGGAATCTCGTCTCTTCGTGAAGAGATAAGTATTCTTTGTTTTGTTTGAATTCACCATTCTAGGTTGAAATTTAGTTTGCTAAGTTGTGCAAATCTGACCTTGGTTATTTGAATCATGTGTATTTAGTTAAAATCGTAGGTTCTCTTGAATAGTGATAATTGAGACAAGATCCTTTGGAGATATCATTATTCCTTGCAGATTATGGAGATCTTTTGAGTGTGACTCTAAGATGAAAAGAGAACTACAACTTCATTGTGATAGGATGATCACATCGATAACATTCTCCTTTCACATGGGCTGTGATGGTGCCTAAGAGACCTGATTCTATGTTGTATATGTTGGCTGCATAATGTGTCTAAGAAATCTGAGTTGAGTAGATTGTCTCTTGTTGCGCTGAGAATAGCTCCTTTCGAGAGAAGTAAAAGTTGGAAGAAAGATATATCAGTATCAATAAAGATAAGTTCTATTACTTCTTTATCTTGATATTTTGATATTTGCTGCATCTTTCACTTATAGTTTTTGTTTAATAAAATATTACTAATCCTTTAAAATGAAGGATGAGATCGAGTTGCAAAATGGCTGCAACCAAATCACTTAAGAGATAAGTATTTTATAATGTTCATGAATTCTTGTGTAGTTATTAATTCATGCTATAACATTGTTTATATATGCTTCTAGCATTTCTCTTCAAGATAAGTAATCTCTCTCTATAATGCTTCCAGGACGGATCAAGAAGCAATAGGGTGATGAGAGATCGCATAGAAGAGCTTAAGGCATTTTGTGTGGAAGTCATGCTTAATGAAGAGATGATCAAGCTTGGAGTCATAGCTTGCAGTCATGGGACTATATTGATGGTTGGAGATATTTCTCGAAGAGGAAGTACCTTTCAGGTTGTCATTGTGATCAGCTTCTTTGAAGAGGAAGAATTAACCTTCAGAGGGAGTCTGGCAATTCATCGGAAGCAACCTTGGACGAGGAGGTCAGGAGGTTGATGTAAGGACTTGGAGATTCAAAGGGAGTCTACTGAACCAGAAGTGGATGATGTTCCAGATCCTCGTATGAGAGGTTTGATCGTTACTTGTTGAGATTGGGCTTCTCCAAGAATGATGCTGATTCAAACTTGCACTTCAAGGTAATTGATGGCGAAGCATTGATCTTGGTTTTCTATGTTGATGTTCTATTCATAGTAACGAGAGTTGCCCGAACTCGCTAGAACTCGGCGAGTCCCGAGCCAAGCACCCCTGGCCGGGTCCTGGGAGCCCTGACTTGTCAGACTCGCCGCTTCCCGGAGAGTCCTAAGCCTTGGATGCCGCCGACGACAACAACATAAAAAGTCATCAAAAAACATAAAATCGACTTTTAAGTTTTTTTTTTTTGCCTTATATTATCTCCCCAACCCTAAAAGCAACCTCATTTCATTCATTTGGAAAAATAGGAGGAGAAGAGAGAGTTGTGAAGAAAAATAGGAGGAGAAGAGAGGGCAACCAGCAAGCTGTTGAAGACAAATACAGGGCCATATATCATTTGGGAAGCTTCATACCAGCAAGGAGGTGCATTGAGAGCTCATTACCAGTGATTGGGAGGAGTTTGCATCGCATTCCAAGCCAAATATAAGAGGTAAGTTTGATTTTAATTGGTTTTTTTTGTGTTTTTTTAACAAATAATTCATTGTAATTTATAAAATCATTGTTTTTTTTAGTTTGCATTTTTTTTTTACAAACCCTACTTGTAACTTAAATAATTTTAGAAACCCTACTTGTTATTGCAGCCACATTCATTTGCAAATTAAAGCATATTATTATTTTCACAGTGTCTCAAACCCCAGGCAGAAAAGACCCTGCTTGGAAACATGCTGAAATCTTTCCCGAAATGAAAAAAGGAGAAGCAAAATGTAAATACTGCAAAACAATATATCATGGAGGCATAAATAGATTAAAATACCATATTGCACACATACCCATCCATGATGCAGTGGGCTGCCCTATAGCACCTCCTGAAGCTGTTCGTGAAGTGTAGGTGCAATTAGAAACTTTTGAAATGCAAAAAGAAATGAAAAAGAGACAAAAGCAGGAATTGGTGAGTTTGGGAGTTGGACATGGACTTGGTGCTGTTGGAGATGCTTCTTCCATGCCTTCATACTGTCCTAGTGCTAGTGCTAGTGCTACTGCTTCTGCACCAGCTATGCCTATCCACATTCCTAGTGCTGGTGGCACTACTATTGCTAGTGGTAGTGGCAGTATTAGCATTGGCCCTAGAGTTCGTAAATCTAGGGTGGACTCATATTTTGTACCACGCACTACTCTTGGTTCCCAACCGTCGCTTGAGAGCATGGGTTGGAACAAGGACACACATGATGCAACAAAAAAGACAATTGTAGACTTTTGGTACTACTGCACCATTCCTTTCCATGTAGCCAGGTAATTCTTTTTCGTTTAATTGTTTTAAAATTTATATTTAAATTTTATTATTTTAGAATCTAGATGTATCTCATTATTGAATTCAAATTGAAAGTTAAAATCTTAAAACTTTTCATTTTACAATATTTATGTAAGTAACTTATTCATTTATTTATGACATGTTTTAGGTCACCTTTTTGGCAAAACATGGTTGATGCCATAACCATATGTGGGGCGGGGCTCAAAGCCCCTTCTTAAGATGAATTAAAAGGCCCACTTTTGACTCAAAAAGTGGCAAATGTGAAAGCACAATTAGAGGAGCAACGTGTGCAGTGGAGGAGGATTGGTTGCACCATCATGACTGATGGTTGGACTGATAGGAGAAAAAGGACGTTGCTTAATTTTCTAGTGTCCTCCAGAGGTAATTGTACTTCCCTCAATGCATTGAAATTTGAATTTGATTTAGTGATTAATAATTTAATATGGCTAATTTATGTTTTTTAATTTATTGAATAATTGGTTTTGCTTATTCTTTCAAGTGACACCGTCTTCATGAAGTCCATTGATGCTTCTGCCCAATTCAAAAATGCCACATACCTGTGTGAGGCTATAGAGGAGGTGATAGTTGATGTGGGGGAAGAGAATGTAGTGCAAGTGGTGACAGATAATGCAACAAATTATGTTGTTGTTGGTAGATTATTGATGGAGAGGCACCCTACTATATTTTGGACTCCATGTGCCACCCATTACCTTGATCTCATGATGGAGGATCTTGGCAAGCTCCCATGGATGAAAACATGTGTGGATGCAGCAAAAAACATTTGCAAATTTGTATACAATCACACATGGATGCATAACCTTATGAGGCAATACATGGGGTTGAGGGAGTTGTCTCGTCCTAGCATCACTAGGTTTGCAACAAATTTTATCACGTTGCAATCCTTGATTCGGTCAAAGGCAGCTTTAAGGCGCATGTTTGTTCGTGAGGAGTGGTCTTCCTCATCCTTTTCTACAAGCACTGCAGGGATTGGTGTGGCTGATTGCATTTTTGATGAGCAAGGGTTTTGGACACCAGTGGAGGAGATTGTGAAGGTAAAATTTATTTCCTTATTATGTTTTAATTTTTAATCGTATCTTACTTTTATTTGTTTATTTTCATTCACACTTATTTGTGAAACATGTTTGCACTTTGCAGTTTATTGAGCCGTTGCTAGTTCTCCTACGAGTTGTAGATGAGGAGAAGCCCGCAACGGGCTACATATATGAGGGCATGGATAGGGCCAAAGAGGCCATTAGATCAATCTATGGTGGAGTTGAGGAGAAGTATCGTCCCATTTGGGATATCATTGATAGGAGATGGCAAAACCAACTTCATAGGCCCATCCATGCAATCACATGTTTCCTAAATCCGGCCTTCCAATTCCGCCGTGATCTCCGTGCAGATAGAGAAATTCTTAGTGGGCTCTACTTGACGCTAGAGCGGATGTTGCCCGTTGTTACTACACAGATAGTGCAGGAGATAGATGCCTTCAGTAAGGCACAAGGAGACTTCTTTGCATGTCAAATGTGCAAAGACAATAGGACAACAATACTACCACGTAAATATATTTAAAGGCATAATTTTCATCTTTTTATATTGTATTTTATTATTAAATGTTGAATTTGAACTTGAAACTTGAAACGAGATTGATTTTGTTTCTTTTTCTCATCTCAAATAGATGGTGGGAGTTGTTTGGTTCTGATACACAGAACCTGCAGAATATTGTCATTCGTCTATTGAGCCAGCCATGCAGTTCATCTGGTTGTGAGCGCAATTGGAGTATGTTTGAGCACATACACTCCAAGAAGCGCAATAAATTGACAGTAGAGAGGATAAATGACTTGGTATATGTTCATTACAACCTTCGGCTCAGATACAGGAAACTTTTTGACCACAACAACACCCCGATCAATCTAGAGGAGGTTGATCCATAGTTTGAATGGACCACTGAGGCTACAAATGCAGTCTTTAGTGACGAGGACCTTGATTGGGTGGACCAGGCAGAGAGAGAGGTTGAGGTTGTAGCCATGGTTGAGGAGGTAAGAGCATGAGGAGACATAACTGTTGTTGGTGAGAGTGGCATGGAGACTCAGACAAAGGCAAAGACTATGGCTGCAGCTGTAACATCATCCAGGACCCTTAGACGCTTTCATAGGAATGATGTTGACTTCACTATGCCATAGAGTCATAGACTTGTAGCTATTGTTTTGAATCTTTTGATATTTCATATTTGTATGGAACATTTGATGTTATGGATTTTATATTCCATGACTTTTGTATACATTTGACTAATTTTATATATCTAAGTATGCTATTTCCTTCAGCAGCGCAACTACAATTTGTGTACTTTATACTTATGTGATCGTTGTATACTTGTGTATGTGATCAAATTTTATTTTCTTTGTGTTGTATTCAATAAAGGGTGCTTGAAACAAGTTTTAAATCCTTAAAAATCTCTAAATTTCTAGGTTTTTTTCAACTTTTTTTCATTTTGCCGAGTCTACGCTGAGTCTGAGTCCCGAGTCTCGAGTCGAGTCACCCTAGCCAAGTCTGAGCCGAGTCCGAGTCTCGTTACTATGGTTCTATTTCTTATTGGTGAAGATTACACCATTATCAAATGTAAGAAGGAGCTAGCTTTTGGATTTGAAATGAAGGATCTTAAGTACATGCATTACTTCCTTGGTTTAGAAGTGTGGCAGAAACCAATTTTAAAGAAGTTAAAGGAGGTTGTAGCTAGTTCAGATCCGGTGGATCCTACTATGTTTAGGTGTTGATTGGATCCTTGATGTATCTAGTCAATATTAGACCGGATATTTGCTATGCAGTGAGTGCACTTAGTCAGTTCATGTGTGAACCAAGGCAAATACATCTAGTTGCAGCGAAGCATATCCTGAGATACTTGCGTGGCACAGTTGGGTATGGCTTGAGATACACTTCTGGTATAGACTTGAAGTTGCATGGATATACTGATTCTGATTGGGCAGGGTGTGTCACTGATTAGAAGAGCACCTCTGGATGTTGGTTCAGTTTGGGGTTTGCTATGATCGCCTGGTGTAGCAGGAAGCAGTCTTCAGTGACACTGAGCACCGCAGAGGCCAAGTATATTGCAGCTTGTGTGGTAGCTAGAGAAGCAGTGTGGCTTCAGAAGTTCCTTGCAGGATTGTTTGGACAATCAACGGAGCCAACTGCCATTCATTGTGACAATCAAAGCTGTGTGAAGCTTTTTGTCATTCTAGTGTTTCATGACAACCAAACATGTTGAGATCAAATACCATTATATCAGAGATATGGTATTGAGGAAAGCTATACAGTTGAGGTATATTAGCACCGATGAGTAGACGACAAACATTCTCACCAAGCCTCTCTCCAGGATAAAGTTTGTGTACTTTTGAGATAAGTTTGGTATGGTGGAGAATCAAGCCTTAACTGAGAAGGAGTCTCAGTATTAGTGATCCTCTGTTAATGCATTTCTCTATTTGAGAGAGATTTGAGGTGCAAGCCCTTGATAATGCATTTCTCTTTGAGATTTGAGGTGAAAGCCCTTGTTTGCACCCTCTAGGAGAGCCATGGTGGATGTCATGTGTGTGACTCCATGACAACATCACATGAGGGAGTCCGTGATGATTTTTCTTGTACTTGTGTTTCACCCTCTGGGAGAGCCATGGTGAATGTCATGGTGAGGTGAGAACATCACATTGAGTGATGAGCACTTGTACATACCATCGATGGAGGTAGCCATGATGGTTGATATCACGATGAGGTGATATCTTTTTTCTTTTCCACATATGGTTGTAGCCATTGTGGTAGACATCACGATGAGGTGATATGTCTTGTGCAGCTGGAAGTATACTCCCTAGCTGAGTGGGAGTGTTGATGTTTTATGACAACGTTGGTCTTATCCTTCCAGCCGATCTCCTTGTTACAAGAATGATAAATTAAATGGAGCTAAGGCTATTTAATTTATAGTGATTGGTCAAACTCAAAAGACATGTCATTCATATTAAATAATGATTTATTAAGGCACGATTATGAAGTGGCCCGATTTACTAAGGGAGCCAACCTCTTGTGTAGAGGCGCGATTATTTGTTCAAGGCCGAGTTGTGTTCATTGAAGGGTCACGTCCCTCCATTCCATGTATTTATACACCTTCATTGTATCTCACTTGGCATCGATTCATTATTGTTTTCATTCCATCTCAAGTGCGAATTTATTCAAGGCAGATCGAAGTTACTCAAGTTCAAGTTTGGCATTGTTAGTGGCTGAGATCTATCAGCAAATTGCTCCATTGTAATTCTGTGTTGCATCACTCTTTGATGCATGTATTTGGGCCTGCATATTGGCCTCTTGTAAGGAGATCATTATTGTGTTGATTCAATATATAAGTGATATATTGTTGCCGGGTTTTTCTCCCTCAAGAGGAGGGTTTTCCCAGGGTATCTGATTGTGTTCATTGTCTTAAGTGCTTGTTTTTCTGATTGCTTTCAGTTTTATATATTTGGTAATAAAAAACTAGCATAAACTTCAACTCAATAGGTTTTGAATCAAATGGCTCAAGATAGAGTAATAGAAAATGCTTTTGAAACAAAATCTTAAATCTCAAAAGACCATAATTGATATTGAAATGTTCTCATTGATAACTATTTTAGCAGATTTGTAAAAGAGTAAAGGGAGTGTTAAATATTTTTTCAGTAGATAATAAAGACTTGCTAATACAAAAGAAGAGAGTAACTATTTGAGCCAAAACTATTTTAGCAATTATTGTTCAAGTAAATTTTACTTGATTTTGCGTATAAGTGGATGATGGGTTTAAAAACATTGATGGACTTTGAATTGAGAATTTGAGAGATTAAGATACAAGTTTCAGTGGAAATCAAAGGATGAGGAACATTCCCTTTCAATGGGCTAGTTGCTATTGAAATCTATCTAGATCGTTAAAGAGAAAATATGAGGCTTGTTTCGGGAGGGATTAAGATAAGCCCACAAGATTAGTGCATGACTTCTCTGAAGGCATGTATTTGTTTGCTTGATACCTATTTAACATGCATGGAATGCTACACTATATATGTCTAAAGCATTCATGTACTGCTATTGTACTCCTTGCAAGCCTTTTGAACCTCCATGTATATGACGATCCTAAATGGAATGTAGTTCTCGAACAAGTGCATTTAAGCAACGAGTTTCATTAATTAACAAAGCATTAAACTTGTAGAATATATAGGAAATTTAAATATAACCAAAACAATCCTTCATTTTGATATAAAATATTGCTATAGTTCATTTTTTTCAACACTACAAGTTGATTTTTTATCTTTTTGAAAGGAATCATCCTGCTTCCGGTTCCACAATGTCTATATACTATTATGTATATACTTATGCTTCCCACTTGATTATACAATTGTCACTACCCTACCCGCTTGTCATTAAAACTTGATGGCTAGTGTCAAATTGAAGCTCCAAATTATCACACTTCGTTAGCATTTGAAAAATAAATTTGTCCCAACCTAACTTTGTTAATCAAACAACCACCTTGGTATTATTGTTGACAATTAAAATGTTAAAATTCTTTTGAATAGTTTGGATCACAAGAATTCCAAGAAAACAAACCTCTTTTATAGATTGATATCAAGCCAATAGAGGTTTGTTTCAATTTAGTTTGGTTTTCTATATTTACTTTTGGCAAGTAATCTTATAAGGTTCAGATATGTTAAAAAAGTAAAACAAAAGTCTTACTTAGTATTTATGATATTGTCTACTATTTCCCTCTAAATTGTGTCTTTGGATTTATATACATGGAAAGCATTACTACAAGCCTAAGGCAAATGACGGTTGTGTGGAATATAGAGAAAAAAGAAACACATCTTTTAACCATTCCATGTTAATGTCCTTAATATCAAACATAGAAGCATATCAAAGAACGTGTCTATTTTAGTGTCCCTAACATCTATTAGAAATATATGTCCATTCAAGGTTGCCTACTTGCGATTTGCCTCAACAACCTAATGAAATCTAGCGAATCTTTGATGGTGAACCATGTCCCAACAACCAACACTCAGTTATGTGCCAAAAATCAATGAAAAAAATTGATTAAATAGTGATTTCACATGGTTAGGGTTTTGTGATGGGTTTGTTGGGCAAAATTTTTTGCGATTTAAACCCTTAAATATTTTTGAAAATCACGGCTGATTAAATTGCAATCGTTTCAACACAAGATTTTTAAGATTTTTTGAGGATTTATGCTTCTACAGGATAAACATTATGTTTAAAGATCTGCATTAGACTATTTGATCCAGATAACCTTTTGGACAATCTTGGACTCAAAGGAGCAGGAACTTGAGAAGACCAAGGTGCATTATTAGTAGGGACATTTATGGGCACCAAAAAGCCAAATGTAGTATTCTTGCATGACACAGGAAGGTGGCCATGAGCATGAGGAGTTGAGGGGTTACTAAGGTCCTGTTGATGCGTGTTTTGTGACACACACAAACACTCTAGAATAAAGTGTCCATAGACGCTCTATCCTCTCTTGAAAAAAATCACCTTTCGTGCTAAGATTGCGAGATAGGTCACAAGGTAATTCCAATGTTCCAAAGTTGGGGTGTGGATAGGCTCTGTGGTAGTTTGTGGTTTGCTGGTAACCCAAGGGGCATTTTACTTTAGTAAGTCACTTTGAAAGTAAGGGATTGAATGTAGTGTTGTAATTTTTGGGATTTTCTGATTTTGGATAAAAAATGAAAAAAGGAAAGGGGGGAGAAATCCTATACTAATCCTAAGGAACTAGGAGACTTTAAAGATCAAATGCAACTTAAACGAAACCATGCTTTGTCTCGCCACGTAAAACGAAAACTACACAAAAACAAGTGCAATCTTCTGGGATTTGTGCTTAAGATTTTCTACTGCAAATAATACCATCAATTGAACAACATTATTTGAAGTACACGTTGAAAGCATCCACATTAAAAGCTCAGTCTAACTTTACGCATCAAATGAAAAGCATCCATTTGAAGAAAGTATGAGCTAAGTTACCTCAATCTTCACTATCAATCTTTCGTTCCACTGATAAATAAATAAATTGCTAAAATAATCCTATGAGAAAGAGAAAATATGCAACCATGCACCCATCTGACAATAAAGTTTTCAAAGCATCTCGTGCAATTATGAATTTCATTATCACAATAGTTTTTCGCAACAATTTCATACAACTCTTCTCTTACTTCTAAAATTTAAACCTCTAAACTAATTCTTCTAACTCCAAAATTCTAATCTCTAATCCTCTGATAATAATTCTTTTGATTCCGATTTAATGAAAGCGAGAGGGTACTTATAGAGTTCTCAAATATAATGAATGGCCGAGATTAAAACAAGATCAAGGACCCAGATTTGAATAAGAAAACCCTAATTAGGGTTGCTAAAACATCAACCAGTTGACAAGCAGATGAGTCATCCACTGAGAGTTGTGCCCTTATCTGCTTTATCAATTTTTCGTTCGACGAATCTGGACACAATGGCGCCAACCTCCTCAATGGCAATGTTCAGCAAGGCACTGACTTTGTATTCCAGCAGATCTAAACCGTCTGCACAATCGACAAAGACAACTGCGCATTCCGATTCATGCTACAAGAAAGTATTACGGACAGCCAAGAAGTCAAATGCCTTAGTCAAATTTTCTCCCAAGATTGGCATGATGGAGAAAACCTTTCGAACTTCCCTTTGCATATTACCTGGCCACAAGTCATTTTCCCGAACAATGTCCTTGTTCAACACATCTGCCGCCATATGAAAGATGTTATTTTGAACACTCTTCATTTGCTCATCAATTTTGGCACTTTCTGCCCTAGCCCTTTCCAACACTTCCCTACGTGAGACCAACGCACAATACCAATTGTTGAAGTCGTATGCCACTCCAGCTGCGATAATTTCCTCGTCGACTAGCCTTTGCTTGGGGATTTTCCTTATGTCATGGAGGCAAGGAATGATTCTGTCTTGCAGGTCCTGCAGTCTGTCCCATGCTTCAGCCAAGTTTGTAACCCTTGTGAGTAAGAAAGAAGTTTGCCTATGAGCATGTGCCAACTTCTCCATAAGTGCCATTACTTCTCCCTCTTTCCCTGCCATCCATTCCTTTGTTTCCCTGGCAGTAGTTAGTTATTTCTCAAGACTTTCTGCTGGCTCTTGCAATGCATTTGGGAGCAAAGGGGCTGATTGGTCACCTTGGTTGAGTGGCCTTGTCAAATGCTAGATATACTCCTTCAGGCACTCAAACTCCATCTTATATTCCTTTTTCTTCGTAGTCTCTTTTTCTAATCTGGACTTAATGGTAGAGACGGAGTTATCCAGATCTTCTATTTTTTGTCCTTTTGTAGATGGACCAATGTCAATTACAGTAATGGCGTACTCGGCAGGAGTAATCTCATCCTGCGGCTTCTCAACTGTTGGAACTGCAATATGCATCGTACGGTTACCAGTCTCATCTCTTTGAATAGTAGAGAATTTCTTGGTAGGCTTTTTTGTATTTACTTGCTCCAACCTTGCCAAGAAATCATCAATGTCATCCGCTTCTAGTGCCTCAACTGGTACCTTGACCTTAATCCTTTCCTTCAGCCAATCTGGGATTGTAGGCTGCTCGACTCCATCATCCTCATAGTCCGAAATGTCCTGAATGTCTTGGACTTCTCGTACTGATGGGTCCTCGTGAATTCCTTTGAGGGCTGAAATCATCCCCTCTTGGAAGTCGCCTCCCATGACATTCAAATCTTCATCCGACTCATAAATCTCTGTGCCAGTTGGAGAGTGATGAAAGTCATCTTCAAGCTGCATGGGCTCCATGTCCTTTTCAAGGACTGGTGAAGGAATTCTGATATGTCCCCATGATTCTTCGTCCACAATCAACAATTGCTCTACATTCCTGGATGCAACTAAGTAAAGGGGCTTAGACTTCTTCAGGATTGGCTTTTCACCTATTGCCATTTCTTTACCCTTTCTTTTCTTCTGGTTGGCAAGCTCAGTTAGCTCATCTCCCTGAGAAGCGCCGACGTTAGAAGAACAGGATTCAGCTTCGCCCATCAATTCATAGGTGAATGGTATACCCTGCTGCCTCAAAGTATGTACCTGCTAGTCTACCCACCATTAGTACTTAACTCTGGTCTCATAAGAATTGTCAGGTCAAATTATAGTAATGGCGTGCACTGAGAGTAATCTCATCCTGCGGCTTCTCAACTGTTGGAACTGCAATATGCATCGTACGGTTACCAGTCTCATCTCTTTGAATAGTAGAGAATTTCTTGGTAGGCTTTTTTGTATTTACTTGCTCCAACCTTGCCAAGAAATCATCAATGTCATCCGCTTCTAGTGCCTCAACTGGTACCTTGACCTTAATCCTTTCCTTCAGCCAATCTGGGATTGTAGGCTGCTCGACTCCATCATCCTCATAGTCCGAAATGTCCTGAATGTCTTGGACTTCTCGTACTGATGGGTCCTCGTGAATTCCTTTGAGGGCTGAAATCATCCCCTCTTGGAAGTCGCCTCCCATGACATTCAAATCTTCATCCGACTCATAAATCTCTGTGCCAGTTGGAGAGTGATGAAAGTCATCTTCAAGCTGCATGGGCTCCATGTCCTTTTCAAGGACTGGTGAAGGAATTCTGATATGTCCCCATGATTCTTCGTCCACAATCAACAATTGCTCTACATTCCTGGATGCAACTAAGTAAAGGGGCTTAGACTTCTTCAGGATTGGCTTTTCACCTATTGCCATTTCTTTACCCTTTCTTTTCTTCTGGTTGGCAAGCTCAGTTAGCTCATCTCCCTGAGAAGCGCCGACGTTAGAAGAACAGGATTCAGCTTCGCCCATCAATTCATAGGTGAATGGTATACCCTGCTGCCTCAAAGTATGTACCTGCTAGTCTACCCACCATTGCGAGTACTTAACTACTGGTCTCATAAGAATTGTCAGGTCACCAAGCTCCGACTCTGACCATTTAATAGGAGGAAGCGACGGTCCTTCATGATAGCTTGGCTGCATATATACTTCATCATCATTCAGCTGGTCAGGCACACAGAAGAGTTCAGTTGTCTTGATCATGTCTAAAGGTAATCTCGACCAAAATCTTTTCCTTCATATTCGTCAGCAGCATTTGCCCAGAAGTCCTCAAGGTCAATCCTGTGCTTGTACTTATTTCCGTTCACAGTTCCCATATGATTGAGTGGATCGAAGTCACCTCTGGATTTGTACGAAGTGAATGGATACAACTGTATCTCCACTCGGGCACTTTCTGCTACCTTTGCCGACGGACAAGACTCTACCATGTTTTCGATGAACAGAGGAAATGTGACAGCTGCTTTTTGCTTTGGTCTCTGGATACTTTGGAATGTTTCCAACTGCCTTAGTAATTCCAGCAAAATCATTTTGTCGGTAGGATTGTAAGGAGAGTCCGTGAATCCCTGTATTCGGATATAAGTAAATCTAGGAAATTGGATAAACCAGGATCCGTATTTGTTGATTAAGCTCTTCGCTTCACGGGTGAGCCTTTGATGGGTTCCACCTTGAAGTATCTGGGTGATGTACATGAGAAAAGCATTATGTACCCGACGCCAATGTGACTTCTCGCTCAACTGCAATTGAGGATAGCAGTTATAAACCTTGAGCTCCTTTTCGCCATTGCCAACTACACCTTTGCAGATTAGACCGGCATATCGGTAGGTTCGAGCGAGCGAGTATATTATGTAGGAACCCATATGAAAGGATTTGGTCTTCTCCAAGTTGACCAATTGTTCATGAATACTATCACTGATCATCCTTGACCAGTTGATCATTTTTGTTCCGGAAGATACTTCGTCAATGAAGTAGTACATCCAATTTTCAAAAGGCGCTCCTTGAGGATTACCTACCAATCTGTTCAGCAACAAGACTATGTCTCCGTACTCTTCCTTGAAAAATGGCCTGAGCAACTTCTTGGGCAATCTTTTGGTTGAGGTTCTAGGTTTTTCCAACCAGTTTTTGTTCATGTTTGCCATACAAAGAATTTGTTTATCTTCGTATATTTTTTGTGCATCTTCTTTTGACCGGTAGTACGTTTGGTGGTAAGCTGGAATGCCAAAGGTCTCTTGTATAGCCAATTTGCCTAAATATGCCAATTCTCTGCCATCTGGTGCGTCAATATGTCTTTCCTTGGCATTGTAATGCAAGGCGCATTCCACAATTAACTCTGGACTTTCAATTGCCGGCGGAAAACTTGCAGCATGAACTATGCTGTTTCGCATCATTTTTTGTGCAATTGGAGTTGGCAAGAGTGTGTCATTTCCATACATTCTTTTCCGGAATTCATCTAAGTCAATATGGCCAAGATCGGTGTTAGCAACATTCTTCCATTTGGAGACGATTTTAGACTTCGGCTGCGAACCTTTGCTGGCGAACTTCATTTTCTTTGATTATTCTCCGTTGTGCAACATAAATCTGCAAAAGAAATATTAAAATTCAGAAATTATTTACGCATAAATATATTCCAACAAACTTGATAAGTTAATTCGTGAAAATAATTATTGCTGGAAATGAAAGAATTAAATTGTTTCGCAAAGAGAAATCTTTGCCGGAATAGAGGAAGTAAAATCTGCCTGGCAATGAAAACTGTGTTGTTGATGGACAAATTCGCACTTTCAGCCTTTTACTTCAAAAGAAAAAATTACTTTCTTCACAAACTTCTCTTGCCTTAACAAATTTTCTTCACAACTTCGCTTTCAATGAATGAAAATGAAATGCAAAACCAATTTAAGGTTGAAAGAATCGACCCATTTAGCAAACTTTAATTGTTTCCAATTAATTTAGTCTGAACTTGGCTTATACTTCTCCTTCGAATAGCAATTTCCATCCTCAACACCAGTCGGTAAAGAAAGTTTCTAATTCTGACGCCAGTCGAGTGAAGTTATTTTTCCTTCTTTCTTTTTTCAAAAATTTGCTTAGAGAAAATTCGAATTTTCTCATTAAATGGTTTTGGAAAATAAAATATTAAAATAATATTTTATGTGTTGTTTCCAACCCGTTCGTTAAAATAATTAAATAATGATATTTAATTATTTTTTAATCCAAGGGCAAATTTAAATTTTAAATTTTTCTGTGCCTCTGCCTAAGGCAAATTTTAATCTTGCCATGATTTTTACTTCAGGCGAATTTCATCTTTGCCAGACATGCAATTTGATTTTTTCTTTAATTTTTTAAATGTTTGGACTTAGGCAAATTTTAAATTTTATTCCTCAAATTTCTACACTTAGGCAAACAAGACTTCAATTTCAATTTCTCTAAGCACTTTTTCATGCCATCCAAGGCCTAGGCGTACTTGCCTTGTGAAATTTTTCATTTTACCAAGCTTGGGGCGGACTTGCACTTGCAATTTGCCATTTAAATCAACATATGGCGAATTTTCTCTTGTAATTTTACCATTTCCAAACATCTTGGAGCGGACCTCTTCACATTCCCACCCTTCTCCAACCTTCTTAGGGTGGACTTCACATGTCTCTTGCCATTTTTCCACTTGGGCGGACTTCAACTTGCCATTGCCATTTTACTTCTAGGCTGGGTGGACTTCATTGCACCTTTGTAATTTCCATTTATGCTGGGCGGACTTGCTAGTGCCTTGGTATTTTTGCACATGGCGGACTTCATGTGTGCTTTGCCACTTTGATTTATGCTGGGCGGACTTTCACTTCATCTTGCCATCTCCCAACATCTTGGAGTGGGCTTGCTAGTTTCTTTGCCATCTACCTTGGGGCGGACTTGGCTCATACTTAACAATTTTTTGCTCATCCACTTGTAATTTCTTGGGCGGACTTCCTTGCACCTCTGTAATTTTGACAAACTACATGGCGAACTTGCTTGTACCTCTGCCATTTTTTGATTTCTTCATGCTTGGGCGAATTTAGCACATGCCTATCCATGCCTTAGGCAAAATTTTAGATTTTTCAAACTTTTCCATTTCAGAGGTTTCTGGAGTTGATCCTGACATGGCCATGACCTGTACACTTTCCAAAAATAGAAACCCTGCCAAAAATAGAAATTTTTCCAAAAATAGAAACTTTCTAAAAATAGCCCCTAAAAAATAGGGAATTCAGAATGGGCTAAAAATGCCAAAAAAAAGTTCCTAAAAAATAGGGGTCCGGGGTGGAAACCCTAAAATTTAGGAAGTGTCAGAATTGATTGAAATGACAGTCGATTTTCGTCCACAAGGCCTTCTAAGCACTTTGGCAACGTACATGCACTGATTTTGGCTCACAATCATTTCTTGATTCGGATGACCTTCAAAAACTCAGATTTTAAGTACACAACCAAACGACCAAAACACAAAAGAAAAAAGCTCAGAGGAAAAACTACTAGGGTCCCCATTTGCAATGGGGCGATGTGTGAAAAGGTCACAACAGGTCCATGCTTGTAGAAGCATATTGATAGGCCTAGGTGACTTCATTCCAGAACTGCCTATCCTTTCTCCTATATAATTACCATGAGAAGAATCTGATAGCAGCAAAGTAGATGAGGTTGATCTCTCAAAAGCACATGAGATAGCATCCTCATCTAAAGATGCGAGCTTCACACAAAGGTGGAAGGCATTGTGGCATTTCTAGGGCATACCGTTGAAGGTCCTGAGTTTGTACACAACATATTTGGACAAACCCTTCCTTGTCAGTGACATTCTCAATTTTGATGGTAAAGCTCAAAATTTGTACTGCTATAAAAAATTCTGCTAGGTAGTCCACGCGGAAGGCCATGGGCTTGGAGTTACATTCAACATGTACCGCATGAATTGCACTTATTTTTGCATTTGCCTATGAGATCACACTGGCACTGACCCCAACTAAGACTTGATAAAATAATGCATCTTTATTCCTCATTTTTCATAATCTCAAGGGTCTGAAAACAATGCCACTCTTAGTAAGAGTGAACACAACCTCCAATCCAAGGTGCTATTGGCATTAGCAGTCTATCAATTCCAAGCTCAAATGAATGGTATTTCTCTTGAGGAGTGTTCAACTGCTGGTTGATGAAAATAGCAAATAGAGCCAAGGTTTTATCACCATCAATAAAATCAACATTCTGCTTTTCCAAGGATGAGATGCAAAAATAAACAAATTTGTTTGCCACACCGTCTAAGCTTGCACACCTTTTTCCAATGTCACCAACTCCAAATCTACAGGGAATCACTTTCTCCTTTTGCACAAAGTCAAAATTTTCTGCACCCACTCCATTGGCTCCATCTACTACTAATCTCCAATATAAGGTTCTGATTCTAGCACTTTAAGGCTCAATTACATTAGAGTCCTGAATGATCTTGCCAATTGCATGTAATAATCAAATTTTGTTGCTGGCATAAATCTGTTTTTATTCTGGACCATCCAATGAAGTTGTGGAATTGTCAAGATACCCATGTCAACAGCTACAACTCTTTTTACAGCTCTAATTCCTTGCAAAATAACCATGATGGAGCTCTCCAAAGGGACTTGCAAAGCAAATTCACGGAAAACAGAAAGGATGAGCTCTGTTCCAACTTGTGAACACTTGTTGGAATGTATATATCCATCATGCACAGGATAAGAGTTAACTACACCTAGGTGCTGTAGTCCTTGAAAATTCAAGGAGATATTTTCTGTTTCAACTTGATGGTCTCCATTCATAAGTTTATTGCAACCATTCCCAGCTGATACATGATCAACACAGAATGAGAAGGCATGAATGCCTTCCAGCATTGAGCACCATACTGCCCTACCAAAAACGTTCTTAGTATCCCCAATATTTCCCTTATATTTACCCATGGTTAATTTGAATTTTCTTCTTATTTGGCTGTATAGGGTGATGAAATTATCAGCAATAGTGGTACGAAACTTGTTACAAATTTTACCCTTACACCTCTCAGCATATTGCCTGGATCCCACACCAAAACATCTGAATGTCCTTGGCCTTGAAGGAAGGGACCCTCATACCCTAACCTATGGGGTGTAACCTTCATCTCTCCAATACCATTAGGGGTTTCATGATATACTTGCAATTCTTCCTCATGGGGGTCAATCTTATTCGAACTATTTTTCACAACAGCATAACTAATTTCTTGAATATCATCATCACGTGGTTCAATTACTTCCATACTTGAAACTTGGGTGGATGCTTCTTGGACAACACTTGAAATTATTGACACCTCTTCCTTCATCTCAAGCTCTTCATGCCCAACAGATGGAGTCTTTTCCACCTTCTCTTCATCGTTTTTTTGCTGGTACACAATATTGTTAGAGATCAACAAGGAATCTTCACTTCAACTAGCTGATTGGGATCCTCTTTTTCTTGCTTCATGATGTTCGGTAACTTCAATTTTTCTTCCTGGTCCACTATCACAACTTCTTTCTTGACATCCTCTTGTAATTCTATCTCTGTTTTACCTTCACTGTTTTAGGTTCCATCATCTTGGGTTCTCCCTCTTTCAAGAACGATTATTTTGGCTCCTGCTCTCTGCACCTTCTCCTCCTCTGTCCATTTCTTATTTTCATATCATAATGCTCCTCAAAAGACATGTCACGATGGATGGCAAGATCCAGGACAACATAATCAGCATGATATCTTGCCCTTTCGTCCTCTTATTGTGAGTGTATAGGTTGTTCTTCTTGCTTCTTGGTTACTATCCTAGCCATCTTTTTCAAATCTGATTTTTCTTCTCCCTTCAATAACATTCTTTTGACATTCATGCAATTCCTGTAACTTTTCTAACATTTCTAACATGGATTCTTGAATAGTCTTCATCTTTTTGGCCTGCAAACACTAAACACTGGTATGCAATTGCAGAAGAATGACATGCAATGGATATAATCTGCCATAAAATGATAAAATTTTGATGATTCACAGGCTGGCAGAATTCTGGCTTTGATACCACTGTAAGAACCCCAAGCAGAATTCTAATCAGAACTTTAATTGACAGTAAATCATCCATGCATTATTTATATCTTATGCAGGGTATGCAAATCTCATAACATCAGACAATTCATCAAATTATTCCCTTGGATGCACCTCTTTTACATTGTTGGATTCAATTCAAGACTTTCAAAATAGACTTTAGCCTGGATAGCTTCAAGACCTAATGACCCAAAATAAATATGAGAGTGTACGGACAGATCATGCCTTGACACCTGAATGCAAGTTTTCCCTCTAAGGACTGCTGTTGTGCTATGATCTGAGCAGGATACACTGGAATTTGGCTTGACTGATTGGCTCTAGGTGCCCTAGGACAAACTTATCTTCCACTCTCCACCTAGATATGGTAGCTTCTGCCTGCAGGGATACTGGATGTGCAAATCTGGTTGTTTAACACTCCAGAGATCACTTTGAGTTCAGTTGTTGTGGCATTTAAAGTATGCACTGTCCAGATACTTGTCTATGTTTGTTGCTGTTCACCCTTGCACTGGGTGAGGCACCAAAGATTGTTGCTGATTATGGACACCATCAAGAGCTGATTTGTGTGGCCTGTGACCTAAGTGTAGTGGACTCATCTTGACCTTCTAGACTGACATTGTAGGGTGGCTCAGACCTAGTTTGCTGCTGTATATTGGTGCTTGGAGTGAAAATTACAGATCTGGGCGCTTGGGTTGCTTGCTGGACTGGGCAGTGTGGCACTAATAGACACTTGATAACCTCTGCAAACCTGGCGCTGGGAAACAATAGGAAATTCAGAACTGAAATAGACACAACTCAGACGAAAAACTGATAAAACAAGGTCAGGGTTTTTGTCCTAACCTTGAAGGTCTGCTAGGGTTTTCATCTTGGCAAACCGACTCAAAAAATATTCCCAAAATCTTATCATATCTTCCAGATGTCCTCCCAGCCAGCAAGAAAAAAGAATATATACCTATTCATGTCAGGATTTGCAAAAACAAGTTGGCCCAAGGTTTGAAGGATAGGTTGGCCCAGTCTAGACGCCAATTTAAAATTTAAAATATTTGTTTATTTTATTTTATTTTTAAATATATATTAATGGTGCCTAAAAACATCATTAATTGTTTGGTGTTTAAAAACACTCCTTTTAAAATCTTGCTGGCCGACTAGCTTAAAAAAGAAAAAAAAAAGGGGACATGACAGAATGGTGTGTGCCTATAGATCAGAATCGATCAATAACTGCTGCTATGTTAATTCATGCAATTGCCACATGAATTTATATGACCAGTTTGACTTTGCCATTTAGGAAACTGCAATATTTCTTAATCCTTGACCATAATCAATGGTCTAGATGCACTGAACATTAAGATCTATGTCATTGATTGATTTCCAAACAATGAAGTGTATGATTTAATTTACCAATCACCTATAATCAATGAGATGTTGCCAGGTAGCCATGGACTTTGCTTTGCCAAAAAATAAACAACTTCACCTTGCCACTATATTTTTGATGCAAACATGCTGCACCATTGGCCCAATCAAGATCATATACATCAACAACCTTTGAACAAATCTCCACATCGGACACATTTGTCTTGATGATATGGGCAACTTGGTATATTGGGAGATAAATTCCTCACCTACCAAGCTGGTCCATTGATCCACGTATTGCCATTACTTAGTAAACAAGAACAAAAAGAATCACTTCAGTCATGAGTGATTGCCAATTACAAGTCAACAACAAAATGAGACATAAAGGCAAGGAACAAAGGCAAATCTCTTCAGCCCTACTTAGATTTGAATAGACCAAACCACTATGAAAGCACAACATTGATCGCCATGAAGATTTACACAAGGCCAGGAACAAAACATAAAACAACAACATGATCAATATAAGTACTTACCAAGCCACAAGAACAATTTCTTAGATTGGTTGTTAGTAGGGGCAATGATCAATCTTAGGAATTAGAACATGAAAGACAACAAAATAACGAAGAGAGCCATTAGTAAAGTTATCTTAGATTGAGTGTCAATGTTGTATTGATGTTTATATATACACATTCAAACCTGTTTTGTAATCATCAATTATCAAGTTTTTAAAAGTGTCTTTTGGCACCATTTTGTAATGTCCCCTACTTGGAGTATGACTGAAACTGCCTTAAGAGAAACTTACACAACATAAAATTGTTTTACAAATAATATCCCATAGTAAATTATATAATTAATATTGAACTTAAGAATAAATGAACTATAAATATTTATGAAATAATGAATAACAACTTAAACTTGAATCCAATCTATAAACTCTTTTCAATAACCAATCATGGTAGGGATTGGAGAGAAACGCATGATAGGGTGCCAAAAAATTAATTCATCACAAGTAAACCCAATGGCGTGCTCATATCCCCCTTGGCCCCAAGTGGTAGGAACATCCAACCAAGACAATTCCATCCTGTTGGAATCTGGGAACACTGAGAGGGGGGGGGGGAGGGACGCGGCGGGTGAATCAGTGTTCTGCAATCTTCAACTTTATTAATCTGATATTTAAACCATTTCAACATTAAACCAAAGGAAAGATGCAAACACACAAAGCAATCATTCAAAACACCATAACATAAGGGTTTTTACGTGGAAACTCTGTTAGGGGAAAAACCACGGTGGAGGTCAATCCACAATTTGAGTACTCAAATATAAGTTTTACAAAATGGGAATGCACTTGCATTCAGGCACATTACCTAGAGCTCACTGCCTTACAAAGTATTCAGATTAAGTCCATCTGAAGGATTGAACTGAAGGAATAGCATCTACTCATGCTTGGTTACAGTTCTGGTTAAGAACTTTTGTCGATCTCTTGACCTCTTGTCTGATTTTGCTCTTCTGCTTTGCACTGCTATAACTCGCATCACAAATCTTATATGCGTAGGTGAAATTGCTCTACTATCCTTCTGATTTTCGCATCATACACCAATACACTTCACATCCATATCATATTCATATCAAAATGATATAACCGATCACTTATATATATCCGCAACAAGAGATTCAATCATCCATATGTCGGCTTTAATAAGACATAAAATACTTTTCAACGGTTGGCTGAATCCACAAATGATTGTCAATGCACACCATCCAAAGTTTGCCATAGCATAGTGAGGACCTAAATAAACATGTTCGAACACAAAAACATTTAAACAATTACTCCTTAAACATCTGCAACGGCTATATCCAGCAAGTCAACCTTCTAGCACTGATAAATAGGAAATTGATAAACCGGATCTCCTAATTCATATACCAGTGAATGCGCACCCAAATGATTCTTGGATAAGATAGTGCGAACATCAAAATACCTTTCTCTGAGATCCACAACTTAAAATGATAAGTTGACAATGCAAATGGATTCATCTTCAATCGGATACCTTGTTCTTCATTCTGTCTCCCGGTATGGATAAATACTGAAATGTGGACCGGATCAATGACTTAGGTTGTCATCAATGATAACACCAGATGCAAACAATCTCCAAAAGCCATATTCCAACAATCTCCCCCTTTGGCATTGATGGCAACATTTAGTGAAAAATGACTAAGTGTTAGAACCAACATACTGCAATCCTTCAATGCTTCAAAAAGTTATAACTGACACAACTCCCCCTAAGTTTGATAAGGCATTTTTCACTGCTCTCTCTCCCCCTTTGACATCAATGACAAACCAAAAAAAATTCTTAGAGTGATCCCTTAAACAAAAACTTATTCAAAAACTGGTTCAAAACTTTGAAGACATACATCCGCTACTTGAATTAAAAGATCATTTTGTACTTTTCTTTCATCTCTGGAAGAAACTTCTTCCATGCTTCTATTGCAATCCCGGTAATTATGATCATGCTGTTGTTTTCAGATGTCCAGTTGATAATCTTGATGAGAGATTCTAGAATAGTGATGGTTTCTTCTTGTGTCTCTCCTTTCCATAGTATTTCAATCAACAGTTCTAGTCTGCATTATGTTATGTCCTTTACTTTCCAGCAGGTGTCAATAATCCTGTTTTTGGTGTTCTGGACATTTGTATGCTTTGTTTGTAGTTATTGAATTCTTTTCTTGATTTCACCATCATGATCTTGAAACATATCAAAGTTTTGTCCAATATTGTTCAGTTTTGTTTCAATTTGTTCCAACTTCTCTTTATACTTGCCAATTGCATGAGGCCAATGAAGACAGTAGTTGTAGATGCTATTTGCTGAATTTATGCACTGCCTTAGCTGATTCATGTGCCTTTTTAACTTGGTGAGAGATACTCTATACTGCTTCTTCAGATGTAATATTACTTCTTCCCTATTTTGAGACTTAGAGTCCATGATTTCCTTGATGCATTCAATCATTTCTTTTGGAAAAATATTTTGCAAATTCTCCAATTTGATCTGGTTGTGCATAACATGAGCACTTAGTACACTTAAAATCATATCTTGTTCATATGAAGGTCTGATAGACCATAATTTTGCAATTTTGCACATTCCATCTTTCTCATGAATAAGCTGCAGTAGTTTTTCTTTGGTTAGGTCATGTTCATCTTCACTTTCTTCTGTCTTGGCCTTTTCTTGTTCTGGTTTTTTTGTTTCCAATTCTTTTCCTTGGGTGTCATCAATTTCCTTATCATAGTCCTCATCTAGTATATCTACAATCACTTGTTTTTTTCCTTTTCCTTCAATTTTTGGAATCTTGTATGCCGGAGGAGTGCAGATAACGGTTTCTTTTTCTCTTTTCTTCTTTCTCTCCATCTCACCAGAAGAGGAACCAACTTCAAGTGCCCTTGCCGAAAGGGAAATACAAATTGACCCAAAATTTCCTAGCAAACCTTTAAAGGAACTTTCATATGCTTGATCATAGTTTGCCAAACTTTTAGAGTGTGTAAATTTGTTTGCACACCGGTTCATTCTCTTTCCATATCACATTGTTGTTCATTGGTAAGCAATTCAAAAAGTACATTACTAGAGATATTACCAAGGTACCAAACTTGAAAGGGTAATCTGTCATCTTCGTCAATTGCACATTCTCCATTAGTTGATCTTTCAACAATTCGCAAAGGTCAAAATCTTGATCTTCCATTATCATTTTGTGGACCTGCCGAGGTAGCACCTTCTCTGTTCTTGAAGAAGATTTTGTAGGATATTCCATGCATAATGTACCTTGTCACAAAGTTTTTTAATTGTTGAGATTATTAGTGCCCTTTGATCTCCAATAACTCCAGTTAGGGTTTCGACTTCTTTATTTCAGATAGACTTCTTTCTCGATATATCCTTAACTTTGCATAATGCAGTTAAATTTCCAATTACTTCTTTCGAAATGTGGTAGGGTTTGTCCAGAATTAGAGTATCGTCATTCAATCTGCTCAAAATAAACTTAATGATTTCCGCGTTCTCGAAATAGGGAAATTCATTCCAAATGTCCAAATTTTTGTGTTTAGCTTCTTTCAACCATTTCAATTCATCAGGCGACAACAAGTTCCTTACAACTCTAATCTTTTCATTGTTATACTCATCTAGATTGATCATTTCTTTGATTTGTTCCATTTTGCCTTCTGTACTCATATTTCGTTTCTATCAACCGTACACCAAGTTAAATGAATTTTTTTGAAGTACCTGATGAATTAGGGTTTCGTTGCCGAAATGTCTTCACGCCTTTGAGATTTTGTTGCAAATTGCTCTACTTCTTTTCTTTGATAAAGTGGTGTTGGTGTGTGTTTTGAGTATGCCACCGAACACAGAATAAAAATGCCCAAAGGACACTCTTATCCTCTCTTGAAAAGTGTTTGCAAAAATCTAGTAGACAATACAATAACTCCAAGGTTTCTTCGGTCAGGTCTTGACATGTGGATAAGGCCAGTGGGCGTTGTGATTGCTGGTAATCACAAGGGGACTTACATGAAATTCTTTTTGCAGGTTGGAGACTTAGACGGTTTTATCCTTGAAGGCTCTTTCGGTGGGTATCTTCAGATTTTCCAAAAAAAATAAAAAGGATAAGGGTTTAGAGATTTAACTATGCCTAAGAATTTAAGAGACAGCAGCGACTAGATAAAATGGGTAACCACACTTCGTTTCGCCACCTTCGGACAACTACGCGAAGCAGGTGCAATCTTCAACGGAAGTGATAAGAATTTTCATATTTGAATCGGTAATTGAAACAAACAGAAGTTAAGCATCCACAATTTAATGGCTCAGACTAACTTTACACGTCAAATGCAAATCATCCACTCGACAAAAGTATGAGCAAAATTTTATCCGCCACTGCGATCAAATCTATCATTCATCTAACCAATGTATAAATGAAATGCTATTCTAGTTCTAATCTAAGTGTTGAAGGAGAAATATTAAACCTTGCATACTACTTGAAAATAAAAGTTGTTCTTAGCAAATCATGCACAAGAGCTTTTATAAACGGAAATAGTTTCGTCGCAACAATCTTTTATTACTCACTTCACACATTACAAATGAGGGTCAATGAGTTTATATAGAGTTCTCAAATTGAATAAATGGCTCAGATTAAAAATGAGCCGACGGTCAAGATTTAACAAACGAAACCCTAATTAGGGTTTCCCAAAATGACCTCAGTTAACTGGCAGTGAACAGCAATGAGTTGGCATTCGGAGCTATTTTCAAGGGACTACATCCTGATCCTCTCGAGCTGCCGTGTATTCGCCGAATCTGGACACGATCAAGGCAACCTCGTCCATGGTAACCTGCGGAAGCATGCCGATTCTGAATTCAAGCCCATCCATGCTCTCGGCGCATCTGGCGAAGGTCTCCTCCCACTCTGGTTCAGTCTTCTCAAAGGACTCTCTGATGCTCAAGAAGTTCGCCAATTTGGCCCAGTCCTGCCTCAAGATGGGCCCAGTGATGTCGAAGATATTTTCCTGGACACTTTTCTTCAAAACTTCCAACTGCAGGTCATTCTCTCGCAGCGCCTCTTTATCCAGGACATCGGCAATTATGTTGAGGATTCTGGCCTGAACTTCCTTGACCTGTTCCTCCAATCTGACACCATCAACCTTAACCCTCTCCAGGACTTCACCTCGTGCCGTCAAGGCCCAATACCAAGTGTGGAAGTCATAGGCTGCTCCCGCTGCGATGACGCCTCCCTCTATCAATTCTTGCTTAGGAACTCCTTTCAGAATCCTAAGGCAAGGGATTATCCTATCTTGCACATCCGGAAGGTTATCCCATACTTCTGCCAAAGCAGCCAACCTAGAAAGTAAGGCAGTGGCCTGACCATAAACCAAAGTTAATCTTTCCACGAATGCCTCAGCTTCAATCCCCTTGGCTGCTATCCATTCTTTGGCCTCCTGAACCGTGAGCCTGTTTTCTTCTATCTCTTTAATGGCCTCCTGCGAAGAGTTCGGAAGTAGAGGAGCTGCCGTAGTGTCCTGATCAAGTGGCTTGATCAAGTGCTGAATATATTCCCTTAAGCGCTCAATCTCTAATTGGCACTCCTTCCTTTTGGCTACCTCCTTTGCCAACCTTGATTTGATGGCGGACACAGAATTGTCCAAATCTTCCATTTCTTGGCCCTTAGTGGTTGGACCCAAGTCAATGGTCGTGATGGCGTAATCCTGTGGAGCCATATCCTCCTGTGGCTTGTCCACTGTAGGCACGGCGATTTGCACTGTCCTGTTGCCGGCCTCGTCTCTCTGTATGCTGGAGAATTTCTTTGCCGGCTTTTTGGCCACGGTTTGAGACAGTCTGGCCAAAAAGTCTGCCGTATCATCCTCTTCTGGTTCATCTGCCGGCACTTGTACCTTTAGCCTTTCCTTCAGCCAATCCGGGATCGTAAGCTGCTCAACACCGTCTTCCTTCCGGCACGCCTTCTCTATCAGGAACGTCTACAATTCCCCTAAGGGCTGAAATCATCCCTTCCTGAAAATCCTCATCTTGGGTGCCCACATTGTCGTCATCCGACTCCAATATTTCGGTGCCCGTGGGAGAAGGTGGCGCATCCTCATCTGGCTGAAGCTCCGCGTTGTCTTCAGGAATCGGAGAAGGATCCCTCATATCTGCCAGTGAAGCATCGGCGGTAGCCAATATCTCCTCAATATTTCTGGAGGCGGCTGATTGAGAAGGTTTCATCTTTGCCTGTTTCTGGACCGGCTCCTTGCCTGCAGCTATTTCCTTTCTTTTCCTAGACGTGGTGGCCTCTATCACTGGGAGGTCCTGTGATGCTCCCGCATTGGAAGAATAAGACTCTGCCTCGCTTAGCATGTCATAGGTCAGGGTTATCTTTTGGCGCCTTAATTCTTGAACTCGTTGATCAACCCACCACTGAGTAAACTTGATGACAGGCCTCATCAAGACGTTCAAGTCAGCATGCTCTGCTTCTGACCACTGGACAGCGGGCAAAGCTGAATTCTCATCGAAGCGCGGTTGCGTCTGATTCTCGTCCTCCTCCAACTGATCTGGCACGTGACAAAATTCTGTTGCCCTGATCAAGCTGAGAGGTAATCTGGACCACATCCTCTGTCTGACCTCAAATTCATACGCAACATTTGCCCAAAAGTCCTCCAGTTCGACCCTATGCTTGTATCTCCTTCCATCCACCGTCTTGATGTGGTGATGGGGGTCGTAATGATTTCTAGCCGGATATGGGGAAAAAGGGTAATGCTGAATCTCGATTTTGGCACTGTCAGCTGCCTGTGATGATGGACATGACTCCAGCATGTTCCCTATAAAGAAGGGAAAAGTAACTGCCGCCTTCTGTTTCACCCTTTGAAGACCCTGGAACTCTTCTAACTGCCTCAACACTTCGAGCAGGACCATCTTATTCGTGGGGAAGATGGGCAGACGGTACGGGCTTCCAGTGAATCCTTGAATTCTGATATACGTAAATCTTGGATATTGGATAAACCAAGACCCGTATTTACCGATTAGGCTTTTGGCCTCATGTGTCAGCCGCTGATGCGTCCCTCCCTGGAGTATCCTGGTGATGTACATCAAGAACGCGTCGTGGGCTCGCCTAAAGTGCGTCTTCTCCTTCAGCTGAAGTTGTGGGTAACAGTCATAAGGCTTTAGCTCATTCTCCTTACTGCCAACTGTGCCTTTGCAGATCAAACCTGCATATCTGTAAGTTCTAGCCAACATATAGATGACGTAAGAACTCATGTAAAACGTTTTGGTCTTCTCTAGGTTGATAAGCTGGTGGTGAAGATTATTGCTTATCATTCTAGCCCAGTTGAACATCTTGACACCTTCTGTGAGGTCCTCAATGAAGTAATACATCCACGGCTCAAAGGGTGCTCCTGAGGGATTGCCTGCCACTTTGTTCAGCAAGATAATAATATCTCCATAGTCTTCCTTGAAGTCCGTGCGCAGCAACTTCTTGGGCATCTTCTTAACAGACGGCCTAGGCTTGTCCAGCCAAGATTTGTTAAGGTTGGCAGCACAAAGACCAGGGCTTTCATCATATAACTTCTGAGCATCTTCCTTAGTCTTGTAGACGGTTTTAGGATATGCCGGAATGCCGAAGGCTTCCTGAATGGCCAACTCCGTCAGATGCGCCAATACTCTCCCATCAGGCGCCACAATCCGCCTTGACTCAGCATCATAGTGAAGTGCACACTCCACCATCAGTTCAGCACAGCAAAGCGCAGGCGGGAATCCGGCAGCTTGAAATATGCCGTTTCTCACCATCCTTCTAGCGGCAGGCGTCGGTAAGGGTCCGTTGTGTCCATATATCCTCTTTTTAAATTCCACGAGATCGATGTGGCCAAGATCAGTGTCTGAGACATTTTTCCATTTAGACTTTATTCTGGTCTCTGGCTGCGATCCTTTACTTGCAAACTTCATCTGTGCCTGCCTGGATATTTCTCCTTGATCGATCGGCAGCCTGCAAGCACAAAATACTTAACATTAATACAAGATTATTTAAATTTAACGAGTTTCGGGGTGTAGCTTGGACAAATCGCACTTTCAGCCTTATTAAATTAAAAATTTCTGTCAAAAAGCAGGCTGAAAGTAATTAAATTCGCCTATCATGAATGAAATTCGTGCCGGAAATGAAGTAGAAGATAGAAACACAGTGCAAATACATTGTAAACTAACTTCCAAACCTCGAAGATCGTGTTGTGGCTGCAAATGAATTTAAAAATTCAGAAAATCTGCCAGAAGAAGTGCGCCAATATGCTGGAAGTACGACTTCAGCAAAGAAATAAATTACTTCTCTCAAAAATCACGCCTGTCAATAAGAAAATGCTATCTCGATTCTCACAACGATGTTATTCTCACAAATTTCTCCTTCGCGAATGATTTCCTGAAGATTCGAGAGAGATAGCTACTTCACAGCCGGAATTGTGAAGAAATGAGTTGCTGAAACTCATTTTATGGCTGAGAAGTGCGATTTTCTTCAAGGCATTGTTTTCTTTCCTTTGATTTTCTTCCAATTTTTAGAAACGTTTTCTTCTCAGATTGGCAAATTTCTAATTTCACTTTCAGTTATCGAGGCAAGTTTCTAATTTTCATCTCTGCTTGAGATTTTCGAATTTTCTCAAAGAAAATTGTCTAAGTTTGGAAAAGATATTAAATTAATTGTCCAAATTTAATTTTCCAATGTATTTTAAATCTTCCGAACATGGCAAAGTTTAAATTCATCTAAGGCAGACTAGTTTAATCTTCCAAATAATCTCCGGATTTTGAATTTTAATTAAAATTCCCTAAGTGTCAGGGAAATAATTAAAAATATTAAAATATTAAATTCCAACCCGTTTAACTTTGATACATGGCTAATTTCTTTTGTCCGAGGCAAAATATCTCTTTTCAAATTGTCTGCTTAGCCAAAATGTGCTCAATAGCTTATCTGCCAAATTTTGATTTTCTAGGCGGAGTTCTGGCCTCTCTGGACATTTTTATTTAGCCAAACGATTCATCTTCTGGGTTGGGCGAATTTGGAGGTCTCTGCCACTTTGCCATTTTTTTACTAATGCCTTAGGAATTTTCCAAGCTGAGAGGGGCGGACTTCATGCTTGCTCTGCCAAACACTCTTCATTTTGTGCCAAAGAATTTCATTCCGTGTGCGAGGCGTGGTTTTTATGCCGGCCAAAACCTCTTCTTCTTCTAGATAATTCTCCGTTTTTCATGCCTTAGAATAATTTTCCTTCCAAAGTTTGGACGAATCTCTTATAATCTCTTGCCTATGGCGTATTTTTATTATCCATTGGTCTTAGACTTTCCTTGCCATGGCGAATTTTATTTGTGCCTTGTCCAACGGCAAATTCCACTTGTTTTAATCATTTAATTCAATTTCCAATGAATTCCCTTGTAATTTCACCCCTTTCCAAACATCTTGGAGCGCACCCCTTCATGTTTTACCTTCTCCACACTTCTTGGGGCGGACTTCATGTGCCTCATGCCATTTTCCTTTAGGCTGGGCGGACTTCATGAGTTTCATGCCATTTTCCTTAGGCTGGGCGGACTTTGATCCTTTTGTGCCATCCTTTTCTAGGGGCGGACTTCAGCTTCTTTGTGCCATGCGCCCCTTCCAAACATCTTGGGCAGACTTGGCAACTTTCATGTCTTGGGCGGACTTTAGGCCTAGCTTGCCTATGGCGGACTTGGAGACCACCTTGCCTATGGCGGACTTGGCCTATCTCTTGCCAGTGCCTACCTTTTGGCATGCCAAAGGTAGGGCGGACTTTGAACTTCTCATGCCATTCCCTTCCTTGAGGGCGCCATTCTCAGACTTAAGCATTTTTCCAAAATTTTTGCCATTTTTCAAACTTTTTCATTTTACCTTGATTTTCTTGATTTCTGGAGACGTGTTGATTTTCTGCTCTGTGGGATCCAAAAATAGAAACTTTTTCCCAAAATAGAAACTTTCCAAAAATAGAAAAAGCAAAAAGCATCCCTAAAAAATAGGAACTCCAGAATGGCCTAAAAATGCCAAAAATCAAAAAAGCAAAAAGCAAAAAAGCAGAATCCCTAAAAAATAGGAAGTGTCAGAAACGACCGAAAGCAATGGCGATCTTCGTCTACCGGGTGTTCTAAGCACTTCTATGACGTTAAGGCACACAAACGGGTTCAAAATCTCAACTTAGCCGGACTTAACTCTCAAAATTTATCCAAATTCAAGACTCTCAGAGACGTTGCGCGGAAGGCGGAACCAAACTTGGGGGTCCCCATTTGCGATGGGGCGATGTGTGAAATAGGTCACAACAAGTGGCAAATGAGGGTTTCAACATGTCTTTTTGTAACTTCGCACACCTAACTTTTTGTTGTAATAAATGCTTTTGCCCTAGGTGTTCCAGATACCTTGTTTTCTTAGTCGGCGAGAGAAAAATTCTTCTGCGGACCTATAATTTCTTGAATTTCCTTGTGAATGTATTCCAAAGCATTTGTAGATCATTAATACTACTGTTGTCAATATTTCGCGTTTCGGTACCAACGACGGATAGGGGAAAAAGGATTTTCTTGAAAAATTCCCCTTAGGCCAATGGATTGAGATCAATTTCCGAAGGAATTACCGGAAGCAGGTTTCAATACAAAACTATTTCTTGCATCAGACTCGATCTTTCTTACCCATGTCTTCTTCATTTGATCTCTTATTTCATTTGCAGTCACTTTTCCCTTTTTTTATCGTCTTTATGTGTATTTCTACCTTTGCATGTCGGACCTCTTCTATCCACATTTTGTTTCTGCAAAATTTTGCAATGTGACTGTATTTGTTGCAATTGTAGCACACAATATTTCCTTGTCCAGACCAATCTTTCCATTGATTTCTTCTTGATTTGCATTGGTTAGCAATATGCCCAAATCTTCCACAGGTATAACATTCAACATTCCTTCTACTGATAGAGTTTGACACATTTCTGCATTCAATTGACTTGTGACCAAGCTTTTTGCAATTGATACACCGACCAAAGAATGATGGATCACTTGATTTCATTTTACTTCTACATTGAGTTGCCAATGGCCTGAGATCAATTTCCGAAGGAATTACCGGAAGCAGGTTTCAGTACAAAACTATTTCTTGCATCAAACTCGATCTTTCTTACCCATGTCTTCTTCATTTGATCTCTTATTTCATTTGTAGTCACTTTTCCCTTTTTTTATCGTCTTTGTGTATTTCTACCATTGTATGTCGGACCTCTTCTATCCACATTTTTGTTTCTGCAGAATTTTGCAATGTGACTGTATTTGTTGCAATTGTAGCACACAATATTTCCTTGTCTAGACCAATCATTCCATTGATTTCTTCTTGATTTGCATTGGTTAGCAATATGCCCAAATCTTCCATAGGTATAACATTCAACATTCCTTCTACTGATAGAGTTTGACACATTTCTGCATTCAATTGACTTGTGACCAAACTTTTTGCAATTGATACACCGACCAAAGAATGATGGATCACTTGATTTCATTTTACTTCTACATTGAGTTGCCATATGACCAAATTTATTGCAAGAAAAACAATATCCATTAAACTTTTGAGCATTAGGTTGTCTTACCGGATGCCTTTTTGCTTTGTTCATCAGATTTCCCTGCCTGAAATTCCTTTGTCCAGATCCGGAACATTCTCCTTTCTCATATTCGAGGCCTTACTTGTCATTTCCGTTCTTTTGTCCTTGAGTCAGCTCATCAAGCTTAACTGAGCTAATCTTAAACTTCTCCTCGTATTCATTTGCAGTAGTAAGTTCATCCCTGAAAATAACAATCTGTTTTTCAAGCTCTTCTTCATTGTTTCTGGATTGTTGTAGTTCAATCTCCAACTGAATGAATTCTTCATTTATTCTTCTGCATTCATCAGATTTTTCTTTTAAGGATTGAGCAAGGTTATCCTCATTCTTCTGCCTTCCTTCAATCTCCTTAGTCAGCTTTATCACCATAGATTCCATCTCATGTTTTAGGTTAGCATTGACTCTGGCAAGCTTTTCACATTCTTCAATTATTTCTTTCAAGGTTTGATTCAGGTGAACATCATCCATGCTTATGCTCTCTTTCTGCTTAATCTGATCACAAAGATCCTTTCTCTTTTCCCTGGATTTAACAATCTGATCCTTCAATGTCTGAATGAATTTCTTAGCATCCTTAAGATTTGCTTTCAATTTTTGGACTTTTGCTTTGGACTAATCAAGATCATCAAGTGCCACCACAAGTTGCTGTTGAAGACTACCAGAGTCCATTACATTCCAAGATCCACCTCAAGCTCCTAAAATCCTTCCGAGGAACTATGCTTTGATACCAATTGTTGGAATCTAGGAGCACTGAGTGGGGGGAGGGGGGTTGGGCACGAGGGTGAATCAGTGTTTTGCAATCTTCAACTTTACTAATCTGATATTTAAACCATTTCAACATTAAACCAAAGGAAAGATGCAAACACACAAATAAGTTATTCAATGCACTAAGTATATTGGTGCTTGGAGTGAAAATTACAGATCTGGGCACTTGGGTTGCTTGCTCGACTGAGCAGTGTGGCACTAATAGACACTTGATAACCTCTGCAAACCTGGTGTTGGGAAACAATAGGAAATTCAGAACTGAAATAGACACAACTCAGACGAAAAACTAATAAAACAAGGTCAGGGTTTTTGTCCTAACCTTGAAGGTCTGCTAAGGTTTTCATCCTGGCAAACCGACTCAAGAAATATTCCCAAAATCTTATCATATCTTCCAGATGTCCTCCCAGCCAGCAAGAAAAAATAATATATACCTATTCATGTTAGGATTTGCAAAAACAAGTTGGCCCAAGGTTTGAAGGATCTGTTGGTCCAGTCTAGACGCCAATTTAAAATTTAAAATATATTTTTATTTTATTTTATTTTTATATATATATTAATGATGCCTAAAAGCACCATTAATTGTTTGGTGTTTAAAAACACCCCTTTTAAAATCTTGCTGGCCGACTAGCTTAAAAAAGGAAAAAAAAAGGGACATGACAGAATGGTGTGTGCCTATAGATCAGAATTGATCAATGACTGCTGCTATGTTAGTTCATGCAATTGCCATGTGAATTTATATGAATACTTTGACTTTGCCACTTGGGAAACTGCAATATTTCTTAATCCTTGACCATAATCAATGGTCTAGATGCACTGAACATTAAGATCTATGTCATTGATTGATTTACAAACAATGAAGTGTATGATTTAATTTATCAATCACCTATAATCAATGAGATGTTGCCAGGTAGCCATGGACTTTGCTTTGCCAAAAAATAAACAACTTCACCTTGCCACTATATTTTTGATGCAAACATGTTGCACCATTGGCCCAATCAAGATCATATACATCAACAACCTTTGAACAAATCTCCACATCGGACGCATTTGTCTTGATGATATGGGCACCTTGGTATATTGGGAGATAAATTCCTCACCTACCAAGCTGGTCCATTGATCCACGTATTGCCATTACTTAGTAATCAAGAACAAAAAGGATCACTTCAGTCATGAGTGATTGCCAATTACAAGTCAACAACAAAATGAGACATAAAGGCAAGGAACAAAGGCAAATCTCTTCAGCCATACTTAGATTTGAATAGACCAAAGTTCAAACCACTATGAAAGCACAACATTGATCGCCATGAAGATTTACCCAAGGCCAGGAACAAAACATAAAACAATAACATGATCATATAAGTACTTACCAAGCCACAAGAACAATTTCTTAGATTGGTTGTTAGTAGGGGCAATGATCAATCTTAGGAATTAGAACATGAAGGGCAACAAAATAACAAAGAGAGCCATAAGTAAAGTTATCTTAGATTGAGTGTCAATGTTGTATTGATGTTTATATATACACATTCAAACCCGTTTTTTAATCATCAATTATCAAGTTTTTAAAAGTGTCTTTTGGCACCATTTTGTAATGTCCCCTACTTGGAGTATGACTGAAACTGCCTTAGAGAAGCTTACACAACATAAAATTGTTTTACAAATAATATTCCATAGTAAATTATATAATAAATATTGAACTTAAGAATAAATGAACTATTAACATTTATGAAATAATGAATAACAACTTAAACTTGAATCCAATCTATAGACTCTTTTCAATAACCAATCATGGTAGGGATTGGAGAGAAACACATGATAGGGTGCCAAAAAAGTTATTCATCACAAGTAAGCCCAATGGCGTGCTCATACCCCCCTTGGTCCCAAGTGGTAGGAACATCCAACCAAGACAATTCCATCCAACTTAGGGTGGTGTACTTACATTGTGAGAAAAGAAACATCCAACCAAGACAATTCCTATACCGCCCTTCCCTAACATGTTTCCTTCCCAATCTTACACATGATTGCTTAAAGAGAAAGATGTAAATTATAATAATATAAATAAATTCACTATTTCCCTTATTTACCAAATTAGACATAACATCTCCCTTAATGCATATTAGTCATTATGAAAGTAATTATACATATATTTATATGCCTATCAAATACTATATATATCAAATGCATACCAATCATTGTTTGTATTAATAGCTGTTGCTTCTCTGCATACAGATTTCTGTTTCTGATTGCTTCCATGATTCCTCTTCTTTGAAATGTGTCTCCTTTTATATGCCCACGATGGGGGAAAAGACATGGCTTTTCCATCGTATTCTTCCCTTGATAAGGGATACATCTCTCTTCAGGCTGATCGCTGCCTCTTCATAACCAATATATGCTTCCTGATATTATTTGATAAGACTTGTGTCCCTTGGAGGAATCGCTGCTGCCTAGGAGTAGCTATTTAAAATTGTTTAAAGATAATTAATATCATTCTCTCAATCAAAATCTTCGACCAGATTCATTCCCTTTGAGGTGGTGATCATATTATATTATATTTTATTGTTCTTTTATGATCGGGGCATGATAGTTCGCCCTTCCCGAGATTGCTTGTCCTCAAGCAATTTCAAATTTGGATGATTAAAGACCTCGGCTCCTTCCCAAGTGGCATCCTCTACAGGTAGCTCCTTCCACTTAACCAAATATTTAGGAATAGTCTTGTTTCTTAATCTCTTTTCTCGTATATTAAGAATGATCTCAGGTTCCAAAATCAACTTACCTTTGTCATCCAACAGGGGCAATTTTGAGCATGGAGTGACTTGTTGTCCTAGTACCCTTTTGAGTTGAGAAACATGAAAGATATGAATTCGACTATTTGTTGGTAGTTCCAACTCGTAGGCAACTTCCCCTATTCTCCTTGAAACTTATATGGCCCATAAAATCTAGGTTTAAGCTTCTTAGCTCCGTTGACCTTGATGGATGATTGTTTATAGAGCTGTAATCTTAGGAAAACCAAGTCTCCAACTTCAAACGTCCTCTCAGTCCTCTTTCGATCGACATACTTTTTTTGTTGGTTTTGTGCTTGGTGTAGATTATTCTTAAGAGTATTCATAATATAAAAATTTTGTTGTACAAAATCTTTTGCTCTTGGTACACGGCTTCCTTGGAGGATTAAATTTCCAAATGAAGTTGCTTCATACCCATACAAAGCTTTGAAGGGACTCATCCCTATTGACATATGATAAGTGGTGTTGTAACAATATTCCCCAAGATGTAATCACTTAATCCATGCATTTTGTTGGCCCATAACATAGTTTCTTAAGTATCCTTCCACCCATTAATTGACAATCTTGTTTGCTCGTCAGTTTGGGGATGATAGCTTGTACTTGGCATGAGTTCCGTTCCTACTAGTCGGAAAAGTTCTTGCCAAAATAAGCTAAGGAATTGACTGTCTTTGTCATTGATGATACTTCTTGGTAGACCATGTAATATGAAAATTTCCTTGAAGAAAACCTCGACTACTTAAGGAGCCCTATAATCTGTGGATATGGCCATGAAAGGTGCATATTTCGCTAGATAGTCCACCACAACGTAAATACAATCTTTTCCTTGTACTTTGGGAAGCTCTATTATGAAATCTATGGAAACACTTTCTCATTTTTGGCTATGTATAGGTAGAGGTTGGAGGAGGCCTGTTGCGTGAGTTTGTTCCTTTGGCATATCATGCATTCTTGAACATGTTTTAGGATGTCTTTCTTGAGACCTTTCCAAGAATATCTCTCTTACTTGCTTATAGGTTTTGTAGTACCTTGAGTGTCTAGCTAAGGGGTTGTCATGGTATTCTCTAATGATCTTCTCCTTTATCTTTGATCCTGTTGTGACCTTTTCACACATCACCCTATTCAAATGGGGACCCCCCTAATTTTTGCTCCATTTTGGTCTTTTGGCTTTTGTTTTCTCTCTCTCTTGTCTTTCTGTCCTTTCGGGGATGTCCTATCGTTTGACCTAAGTTGAAATTTGAGCTAAGTCTGTGAAATTAGGGCTTTTCATTCTTTAGGTTTATTGGAGGTTAAATTGAGTTGGCTAATTGACAATTGAGCTTAACATTGCTGTCAAGAGGCTTCCAGCAAGTTCCCACTGAGTTTTCATTGAAATCTGACAACTTACTATTTTTAGTAAGTACCTAATTGGAAGGTCTTTTCTTCAGAATTTTGGGATTTTGACTGCTTCAGCACATTTAGGTAACTTCAAGATGCCTGCACGTAAAATTTGATCGGATTCTGACAATTTGCTATTTTTAGCAGTTCAGGCTTCAGGAGCCATTTTCAAGATGTGCATGTATGATTTTCCAATGCATGTTTGGAGAATATTTGTGGGTTTTTCAAGACCTTCGCAGTAATGTGACATGCATGTCGAGATGATAACTTTTAGCGGTTCAGCCTTCGAAGGCTATTTTTAGGGTTTGCATGCAAAATTTTTTAGTGCATGTCTGGATATTCCTTATGGGTTTTTCAAGAGCTCCATAACGATATGACATGCAAGCAAAGTGGATCATGAATCAGGAACTTACTATTTTTAGCCAATGCACGCATGCGCACCAGTTTTCTGGGTTTTTTGAGATCCCTCGAGCAATGTGACATGCAAACTCATCCGACGGTGGATTGATCACTTTTCAGACAATTACTATAAATAGCAGGTTCACTCCGGCAGCCACCCGACACTTCAGTATCACGAGCAAAGCAACAGGCGACAAAAATCAAGTCAAACAAAGGTCATTTGAGCCACATGCAAGTCAGATTAGGGTTTCTAGTTTCGATGCCTAAAAAGAAGGGTAAAAAGCCATAATTTTGAAAAACGAAGGTATCCCACTGCGATCAGCATCCTTCAGGCAATCTACTGGTAAAATTTGGGCGCAATCCGAGCACTTACTATTTATAGTAAGTCGTCTCCAGAACAGGGCTATAAATAGCAGGTCAACACGAGGGGCAGGTGTGAACAGGTTCACCAAACGATGAGGACCACATGGTGAAAAATTCAGGTCAGACGAAGCTGCGGAGATCAATCAATTTTAGGGTTTGCTAAAAATAACAGGAGGGCTAAAAATAGTAGATGATCTCGGGCAACAGGTATAAACAGGGTAGCAGGGCCACAGGAAGCATATTACACTAACTCCAGATTCAGAACAGATAAAAGGCCACGGAAAGTCATACATCTCCAAAATTTACTAAAATTAGAGTGGCAAGAGGTAGTTGAAGGTGTTGAGATTTCTAAGTCCATGAATGGAAACTGGCAGGAGGAAGTATGAAATGCGCCCAAGCATGAAGACTGGCGTCAAAAATTCGAAGTATGAAAATTCCTCCTCATACCCTCAAATGCGCCCAAGAGTGGAGGATGCTTGATGAAAATGTTTCTAAGTACAAAAAATTCCTTCACCCTACCTCAAATGCACCCAAGCTGAGGAGACATGGCAAGAAAATTTCTAAGGCAATGAAATTTGCTCCTCCCTAGGTGAAATGCGCCCAAGGCTACAAGGAAGATGAAGGATAAATATTCTTAGGCGTGGGAATTTCCCTCACCACACATGAAATGCGCCCTCATGGAAAGAAGACTTGAGAAAATATTCTAAGTATTGAAAATTCCTCCACCCTACCTCAAATGCGCCCAAGCTGAGGAGACATGGCAAGAAAATCTCTAAGGCAATGAAATTTCCTCCTCCCTAGGTGAAATGCGCCCAAGGCTACAAGGAAGATGAAGGATAAATATTCTAAGGCGTGGGAATTTCCCTCACCACACATGAAATGCACCCTCATGGAAAGAAGACTTGAGAAAATATTCTAAGTTTTGAAAATTCCTCCACCCTACCTCAAATGCGCCCAAGCTGAGGGGAATGAAAGAAAAGTTTCTAAGGCATGAGAATTCCTCCTCATACCCTCAAATGCGCCCAAGATGTGAGCATGCATGGGGATGAAAATAATTCTAAGTGTGAAATTCCTCCTCCACCTAGGAAATGCGCCCAATATGAAAGAATGTTAAAAATATTTCTAAGGCATTGAAATTTCTTGAGAACCCCTCAAATGCGCCCATCTAAGAGGAGGCTTGGGAAAATATTCTAAGTGTTTGAAATATCCTCCTCACATACCTAAATGCGCCCATCATATAAAGAGGTGTTTGAGAATATTTCTAAGGCATCAAGTGGAAGCTTGCATGTGGAAATGCGCCCAAGTTGTGAGGAGGCCTCAAAAAACTTTCTAAGTGTAGGAAATGGAAGCTTGACCCCTCATATGCGCCCAAGATGAGAAGGCAAGCAAGAGGCGTGAGAACTACTCTAAGGCATGGGAACATGAAGCCCGACATGTAGGATGTGCCCAAGGTAATAAAAGGTTGAAGAATATTTCCTAAGACAGAGGAAACACGTTGCATAAGGGTCAAAATACGCCCTAAGTGGCAAGGTGGCTGAATATTTCTAAGGCATTAAAACAAGAGGATGTTTGATGAAATTCTGAAAGTATGAAAGCTCAAGCCTTCAAATGCGCCCAAGGTAAGTTGATTAAATCTAAAAGTGTCTAAGGCATTACAAGGTGAAGTTGGAAATTACGCCTAAGGAGAAGATGAAGGATAAATATTCTAAGGCGTGGGAATTTCCCTCACCACACATGAAATGCGGCCAAGATTCAAAGTGGGAGCACATAAGGTGGAATGCGCCCAAGGAAAATTGTTAAGGCATGGAAATGCCTAGGGAGCTAAAGTGGAAGTTGATACATGAAAATGTGCCCCTCATGGGTAAAGTCAAAGAATTTAAATTCCTCTAAGGCATTTTCAAGGGTGAAAGTGTGAAGTACGCCTAGGGGGTGATGTTAAAATTTCCAAAGGCAAGGTGAATTGTGCCCGTAAACAGGAGGGGATTTCTTCAAGAAGTCAAAGGAAAATGCCAAGGCATGAAAAATGAAGACTGAAGGTGTGGAATGCGTCCAAAATAAAATGGAACCAACCTTAGCAAATTTTATTATTTTTCAAAAATAATAAAAATTAAACTTACCCCTTTGCTTGGATACACATGAAAACGATGAGTTCTGAAGGGAAATTTCTTCTGGGTATTGAACATTTTCCACTGGGAGATGATTTAAAATTGTTCTCCACCTTGCTCGTGTTGTTTTGACAGAGATTTTTGCCTGGCTCTCGTTAATGAATTTCCTAGGCGAAAATAAAATTTCTAAGGCAAATAAAAGAAATGTTTTTACAAAAAATGCCTTGGCTGGTGATGTCAAAATGAGCGCCTGGATTACAGTTTATGAAATGTATAAAGCAGATAAAGTTGTTTAAGGAAAGGGGGGAATAAAACAACAAAGGGGTCAAATACACTCACAGGGAAGAGATGAAACTTGTTTAAGGCATGGAGGAATTTGAAGATGAAATGAAGCTCGAACATCAAGCATTCAAATGCGTCCTCAAGGTGAAATATTTTCTAAGGCACAAACTCCAGACACAAGGTGGTGGATGTGCCCTTGAAGACGACCTCATGAAATGAACACCGTGCGCCCAAATGTTGAAAAGTTATGAAAGTTTGCTGGAAATGATGAACTCTATCGAGATTCGGAGATCAAGCAGACCCTGAAAGTTAGAACGTGGGAATTAGGTAAGTGAGGTGAATTTATGTTATAAGCGTTCTGATGCTCTTCTTTCTGTGTTGCAGGATGAACACCGAGGCGAAGGCATTAAGAATGTGATGCAAAAGAGGCTAAATGCGCCCAAGGCAATGGGCTAGAGAAATATGAAGGTTACGAGGAAGAAGTGCGTCCAGGAATTAAAGCAACAGGACTTAACGGAGAACACTTTTGCAAGGAGGGTTTGAACCAAGTATTGTTGTATGCTTGCCTCCTCCTAACGCAACAAAATTGGCAGGCAGAGTAGAGAAAGTCTTTCTGGACGAGAATCTAATGATAGTGGGCATTAATTGCTCGTAGTGGTTCCTGCAGAGGAGTGGAGAATCTTCTGTGCATTCATTGCCCCACTCCTCTGTGGCGGTTTTTAGGGCAAAAACCCTAATTAGGGCTTACGTGGCTCAATCTGAGCCCTTCATTGTAATCAAATCTAAGCCGTTTGTTGGATTGGGCCAACTATAAAAGGGGCATCCCCCCTCATTTGTAATCAGATAGATTAGATTAAGAAATCAGAGAGTAGAGAAGATAGACGTTAGAATAGAGAGTAGAGCTTAGAAGTAGCATAGCATAGATTGCATAGTTTAGATTGAAGAGGAAAGAAAGTTTTCCCATTTGAGGACTTTGTAAGAAGTTGTTGTGAAAACTCTCATAATACATTGAATTTCATTGATTGGTGATTCCTTCTTTCGTTGTGAGTAGTTGGCAAGGCTTTTTCGTCTTTCCGATTCAAGTAGATTAAAGTAAAGTAAATTTAATTTCATGCATGTAGTTGGTAGCTGTGGAATGTGGTGTTTAATTTGAGCAAGCTTTGCTTATCCATACCGCTAGCGGGCTCACTGATGGTGGGTTTGCCTTGCGTGGTCAATTGGAACATTGTGAACTTAATTTCAATTGCGGTTCATGTGTTGATATGCATTGTTGTGACGGTCTCTGCATGTTGAATCGTGGTTTGAATATCTCTCGTTATCCCTTTGAAGATTGCACTGCTTTTGTGGAAGCTGTCTGAAGTGAGGCAACGCAGAGCTTGGTTTGAAGTTTGCAAGAATTGATCTTCGTGTTCCACATTTAGAGTAGATGATAGCATCTTTAATCCTTACGTCCTTTTACATTCAACATTATCCGATTAGTTTAAGAACCCGAGCATCATCGTCAAATCAATCATATCTCACATTTGCTTCAAGAGTTGAACAATTACGTAAGTCCCCTTGGAATACCCAGCATATTCATATCAACCAACTGAGCCTATTCGCTACATAAGGAACCTTGGAATTGAACGCATGATCTTTCACGCAATCTTAGCATGTGGAATACTTTGATCAAGAGAGAATAGGGTGACCATTGGACATTTTATTTTGTGTTGGTACGGTCATAAAACACCCGTCAACAAACCTCGGTACTAGATATATCCTATCTTTGTATAGAATAAGTTCTTCCACTACCTTGTACACTTCATTTTGTAGATTTCCCTCTAGGATGTTGTTTGCATGTGAATCTTTGGCGTGTTCAACAATGATTGAGTTCCTCCATTCCGTAGGAATGCTTGTTATGGAGCATAAGTAGGGTTTGCGGGATAGTGAGTCAGCTACATTGTTGTTTTTCCTTCTATGTATTCTATGTCAAAGTTATAAACTTGCAACTTGCTAACCCATTTTTGTTGACAATCATTTAGATCTTTTTGATTTAGGAAAAACCTTAAGTCGTTGTGATCGGTTTTAATGATGAACTTCCCACAAACTAAATACTGTCTAAATTTGGCTAGTGCATGCATAATAGTTAGCATTTCTTTGTCATAAATGGAGTGATGTTTTTCGGCTTCAAGGACTTTGTGACTTTCGAATGCAATGGGGTGTTTGTTTTGCATAAGTACTGCTCCAATGCCTTCCCCGAATGCATCACACTCTAGCTCAAATGGCAATGTAAAATTGGGGATCGCTAGAATGGGGCAAGAACTCATTATCTCCTTAAAGTTTTCAAAAGCTTGTTAGGCTACTTCATTCCATGCAAAAGCTCCTTTTTTTGTTAAGTCCGTGAGTGGGGCAGCAATTTTGAAAAATCCTTTGACAAATCATCGGTAGTAACTACATAAGCCCACAAATCCTCTTAGATGGGTTAGAGTTCTTGGGTTTGGCCATTCTTTGATGGCTTTGATTTTTTCCTCATCCACACTTACTCCTTGTGCATTGATTTTATGTCCTAAATATAGGATCTCTTTTAATCCAAATTCACATTTGGAGGCCTTGGCATAGTGATTCCTGTTCAAGAATTCCTAAGACTTCATCAATATGTTTAAGGTGTTCCTCCCATGTTTTGCTATAAATCAAAATGCCATAAAGAATATTAGTAGGAACCTCCTTAGTTGTTTCTTGAATATATGGTTCATGCATGATTGGAATGTTGCTGGTGCATTGGGTAAACCAAAAGGTAGGACCAAATATTCAAAATGTCCATACATTCTAATTTGATGGTAATCAGATTGTAAGTGAATCTTAGAAAAGTATTTTGCACCTTGTAGTTCATCAATTAGTTCATCAATTCTTGGAAAAGGGTAACGGTTTTTTATAGTCTTTTTGTTCAAGGCTCTACAATTTATACACATTCTCATAGTACCATCTTTCTTTTTCACTAATACCATTGAGGATGCAAAGGGACTTGAACTTGGTTGAATGTGGCCCATTTCGAGAAGCTCATTAATAGTTTTTTCTATTTCTTCTTTAAATTTTTGGGGGTGCCTATAAGGTGTAGTGATTATAGGTTTAGCCCCTTTTTCAAGTTTTATGATGTGTTCAAAACCTCTTTTGGGAGGAAGGCCTGGTGGAATGTTTTCGAATACCTTTTTGTGTTTCTTAAGGATGGGTTGTATATCCACATGCATGGCTTTGCCTTGGGGGGAGGACTTGTCAAGGATCATGCATTGGGCGGCCCATTCTACTTGACCATGTATAAGATTCTTTCCATTCTTTTGGATGAGACTACTCTTGGGAATCCATTAGATAATCCTTGTTAGACGACTTCTTGTCTGTTATGTTGAAAGCAAAGTTCCAATTTTGGGAAGTCTAGGTAGAAACGTCCCAAAAAGTGCAGCCATGGGACACCCATGATTGCATCAGTATCCCCCATGTTTACAATATAGAAATCTTCCTTGATTGGATGCTTCCCCAATTTGAGACTTAGTTGTGAAATCTTCTTGGTATAGAGGGTGGTAGATCCATTAGCCAAGGATACATTAAAGCCCTTAAAATCTTTTGTTTCTAAGTTCATTCTTGTGGCCAAATTTTTGTCGATAAAGTTATGGGTAGCCCCACTATCCACTAGTGCGATTACCTTTTGTCCTTTAAGAACACTTGTAATCCGAAAAGGGTGATGCTTGGATGCTTTTGAAATTGCAGCTAAAGTTCCATGTTCTTTCTCCTCGCTATTCTTCTTTTATTTGGGTTTTCTTATTCTTCTTCCCATATTTCTTTGTCAGATAGTGCTTCTATGTTGCGTGCTTGGCTTCTTTTCCCACTCTTATGTCTTGGCTCCCATTTTTCCTTACACCTGTAGCACAAGTTTTTCTTTTGATACTCTTCTCGATTACAAACATGTCCATGCCCTCATGTCTCCTTGCATTTGTAACATTTTTTTTTTTTCTAATTTCAGCCCATTCACCTTTAGGAAGGAAGGCACTTTGGTGCCTATCTTTCTAGTAGGAGGTTTTTTTTCTTTTGGCGATATATTTTTGGGGTGACCTTTATCAAGTCGTAGGGATTTTAAGATTGCATCTTGGAGAGATGAGGGATCAAGGGCACTTACTAGGCCACAAATAGTTTCTAATAGTCCCTCTATAAATAGGTGAGTCTTTTTTTGGTAATTCTGGGGACCATGACTGAAATTCTTTGGAATTCAGCCACATAGTCTTCATTCTTATCTTAGTTGAGTTAATTCTTCAAAATATCTCTCAGGGTGTTTTTGATCAAATCTTTCAATGAGTTTTTGGGTGAAGTCATCATAAGTTTTTATGTTTTGGTGGCCTTGGGTAATCAAACCATGGTGCCGCCAGTTATGTGCAATTCCTTCCAAATGTAGGATGGCGAATTTGACAGCGTCTTCTTCTATCATTGGATTGAGGGATAGATATGTATCCAATTTTTGGATCCATGAGTGAGCGGTGACCTTCCTTTACTCATCAAAGTTAGGAAGAGTTATGTTGCCTATTATATGATGTAAGTTTTTATTAGGTTGACCCCTCTCTCTTCTAGGGTTACTACTTTTTCTAGCTTTACAATATTCCCTAAAGGGGATATCCCTCTTAACTTCAAGGTCGAGTCTTGAATAGGCTATGGCCAAGTCATTTAAATTTTGGTTTGGTGTATTGATTTCTTCTTCTTCTTTGGGCGATCCCTCCCTATGTAGAAAGGAATGTCTAGTTATCCTAGGTGTTGACCCTAGCAGAGTTCTATTATTATTTTCAGAATGAATAGAAGTGACTTCCCTCCCATTAGTTTGGGTAGGTCTAAGGGTGTTGATTGTGTTGTTCATGTTTTGAAGGGTTTGTAAGAGAAGTTGTGTTGTCTTCTCATTTTGCTCCATGAGAGCTTGAGTGGTTTGTTCATTGTGCTCCATGAAAGCCCTTAATTCATTTCCCATTTGTTCACTCATTGTATTGTTTGGAGTAGATTTGTTGCTTGTTGCAAGTTTCCTCTTTTCTCTCTCTAATGTCCTTTGAGTTCTTATGCTTGCTTGCATATACTTTTCCTCTTGATCCTTAAGTTGGCAGGATCAAGGCTCTGGTGCCAATTGTAATGTCCCCTACTTGGAGTATGCCTGAAATTGCCTTAAGAGACACTGACACAACATAAAATTGTTTTACAAATAATATTCCATAGTAAATTATATAATAAATATTGAACTTAAGAATAAATGAACTATTAACATTTATGAAATAATGAATAACAACTTGAACTTGAATCCAATCTATAGATTTTTTTCAATAACCAATCATGGTAGGGATTGGAGAGAAACACATGATAGGGCGCTAAAAAAGTTATTCATCACAAGTAAGCCCAAGGATGTGCTCATACCCCCCTTGGGCCCTAGTGGGAGGAACATCCAACCAAGACAATTCCTATACTGCCCTTCCCTATCATGTTACCTTCCCAATCTTACACACGATTGCTTAAAGAGAAAGATGTAAATTATAATAATATAAATAAATTCACTATTTCCCTTATTTACCAAATTAGACATAACATATCTCCCTTAATGCATATTAGTCATTATGAAAGTAATTATACATATATTTATATGCCTATCAAATATTATATATATCAAATGCATACCAATCACTGTTTGTATAAATAGCTGCTGCTTCTCTGCATATGGATTTCTATTTCTGATTGCTTCCATTATTCCTCTTCTTTGAAATGTTTCTCCTTTTATATCCCCATGATGGGGGAAAAGACATGGCTTTTCCATCGTATTCTTTTCTGATAAGGGACATGTCCCTCTTCAGGCTGATCGCTGCCTCTTCATAACCAAACGATGCTTCCTGATATTATTTGATAAGACATGTGTCCCTTGGAGGAATTGCTGCTGCCCAGGAGTTGCTATTTAAAATTGTTTAAAGAATTAATATTATTCTCTCAATCAAAATCGCCGACTAGGTTCCTTCCCTTTGAGGTGGTGATCATATGATATTTTATTTTATTGTTCTTTTGTGATCAGGGCATGGCATATTTACATTGTTCTTGCCTTGTCAAAGCTTAATCTCTTTCTTCTTAAGGGTGCTCACTAGTGAATTTCTACATGATAGTAGAGTAGGCAAGGCCTTCTCTAAAGACATCTAAATTTAGAGGGTGTTTTCCAAGGAAACCCTAATTTTAAAGGATCACATATATCTCAAAAAGCTGTTGCAAAATTTTTAGTGATATTTTAGGGTAGTTGAGGATATGCATGAGAGACAATTTTGAGAATCTCAAGAAAATTAATTTGGGGTATGTTCTTTGAGTTTTTGAATATGAGGCCAACCTCATTCTAAAATTGTCTATACAAAGTTTGGTCAAAGGCGAGTTATCTCCATACTCGCATATGCTCTACACAATATCACAAATAAGATTATTAGAGAGTTGAATTCCAAGGACTAGTTCACCTACAAGAAAAACACAAATGGAAGAGAAAAAGCATCAAGGTCAATGTACTTCTCAACAAGAGAAGAAACAAGGTTTGTTTCATTTTTTTAAGGTAAAATGTGATTATTGTGGAAGATATGGCCAGAAGCACATATATTGTCATTCTTGGATTCAAAACCTCCAAGAAAATGTTGGGAAAATAGGTGGAATTAGTTCCTCTCTTCCCAAAATTTAAAAATATTGTCACTTCCCATCTTGCTCTTTTTGTTTCCTCTCCTTCTTGGTCAATTTCTTTGGTTGCCAAGGAGACAATATTGTCAACCTTTGGCATCACCAATTGGGTTACATCAACTATGGCCCAATGTGCCACATGGTATATAAAAGAATGGTTGACAAATTTCTCCTATATGCCCTCCTATCAATCTATTGAAGGTTGTTTGCTTAGGAAACATCATCTACAGGTTCAAAAAAGGATACTTATCATGTGTTATGACCTTTGGAGCTTATTCATACTGACATTTATGGACCTTTGCAGAACTTTAGGTGGGTCCGAAATTCAAATACTATATTACTATCTTTGATGATTTTTCAATTTACCAAAGATCTATGGTTCTTTTGTATCAAGCACAAGGATGAAGCCTTCCTCAATTTTAATGAACTCAAAGCACACATTGAGAACCAATAGGATCGAGGAGGTGAATGTATCAACAATGAATTTCAAATGTACTGAATAGATCTTGTCATCTTTAAGCAGCCAAGCATATCCTTTGATACACCAAAATATCACTTCATCTTTGGTCTTTGATACGCCTTCGAGATTCTCCTTCAAGGGGGGTATTCCACAAAATTCTTAGTGATCTGACTTTCTTGTCAAGCTTAAGGGGTGTTGGAGTTTATTATCTTATATAAGGATCTTCTAATGAGTTTTAAGTTAAGCGTGTTACTTAAACCAACCTCCTTTAAATATATTCTAGGTCAGCCTTATTTGGATATGCGTATCGATGTTTATATATATACACATCCAAATCCATTGTTTTATCATCAATTCTAAAGTTTTATAAAAGTGTAATAGCCTCTGGGCACCATTCATATTGTTCTTGTCTTTCTAAAGCTTAGTCTCTTCATTTCTAAGCGTGATTACCTGCTAATTTCTACACCGACACCATTAGAGCTTGAAGAAATGGCCACTTGCAAGTTCCTAACAATTACCTCATGCTTAAGGATTTGGAAGGGAAAATCTTCATCAATATGAGCTTTACCAGAAAAGATCAACAACAGAAAACACTTGATTTTGTTTAGAAAACATAACTGCTGGTTTCTGATAAGAGGTGGTTGTAAAATCACGACAAATTTGAAACCACCACCAGGTTGAAACTAATGGTTTCGTCACAATGGAAAAATCTAAAATTTGAAATGAATAATCTGACTCTTCCACATCCAATTCAACTCCTGGATCCTTCTAGTGCATGTGGGGGATGTTCCAACATCTATTTAAAAGTGAGTGTTCTAGTGATCAAATTTAGGAAAATCTCAGCTGTAGAAGTCATTTGGAGCTTGACAGTGAGCCCTCAAATAACTTGATTTTTAAGTATTTTTCTCATCATGGGTCGACTATTTTCTTCATTAATTTTGGAGCATTCTCGTCTTTGAAGTGTTTCTCAAATGAACTCTCCATTCCCTTTCCATCATAGTTTGCTTTTGCGCTTGCTTGGTGACTTGGATTTTTCATGTGATGTTTTTCAGGAACATCTTGCTTCAATATTTCCTCCTACAACTCTTGATTTTTCTAATCTGATCCTTCTAGTAGTTTTGATAGCCTTAGCTGGTTCTAAGCTTAAGGATCATTGACAAGCATCCCAAACTACATATGAGTGCTTATTAATGAGAAACTCAACCATCTTTCCTTCCTTCATTTCCTTAATAAATAGATTTTTTTTCTTGCTTGTACTTTCCCAGGAGTACCTTCCATAAAAATGTGGTGTTCGCCAAGCTTCAATTCAAACCCTTCTTTTGCTTGGTTTTGCCAATGCTTAATGATGTACACCCATAAATGAAATCAACAATTTCTCTTGCAATCCGTAGTGCTGCTCATGTTCAATGGTTTCTGATCATACACATTCAGATCACACCATGCTCCGCTCCTCTTCCAACACAGAAGCAACTATTATTTTCATAGAGCATGACTTTAAATACCAATCAATGAGCATAAACGAACTTCTTGTTAAAGTTATGAGGTTTTCACACTTCATGAATTCATGACAATAGGCTTTTGGAATAAACTTTGCAGAAGAATTTTTGATCGAGGTTTCAGATCACTCCATGTGATCTGTCATCATAATATATATAGATATGTATGAATTGTGGATTAGAGCACCTTATATAGATAAATCTAGTAAGTACGCTGATTCTATTTATGAGCCACCACAAGAGATAAAAATCGTATAAACAAGATGTTATTACCATTGAATAATTTTTACCACTAATTTGACATTATGAAATGCCCACTTCTCCTGAGGCGGTGGACCTTTGTAGCATATTGATGGTTGCTCTCCATGAGTGGCTTTAGCCCAAAGTTTCATCTCTATACATATTTTGTATATTTTTGCTAATCCCAATTGTTTCCCTCAAGCGCCTTGAAACGACATTCTTCCACTGCTAGAACTTCAGTTGTTTTAAATGTATTTTAATTAGCCGATAGGCTTTTATTGTGGACTTGCCAGTCCACAAGCTATCGAAAAACTTGTCTCACTCACTTGCATACCATACGACGCCCCCGCCATGCCATTTGACGTCCATCAGAATGTTGCCGGATAATTTACAACTTGCGTGAAAAGAAAGCCACGAGCATGGATAAATCTGAACAAGAATCTGAAAATTTAATTATGCGTCTAATCTCATTATGGACGCATCTACCTCTCACTCCACCATCACCACCTCCTGTCTCAATAAATAGATTGTTCTGTCCACAGTTATTTGCAAAGATAAGCTTCGGAGTTGGACGTAGAAGGAATTGCAGATACAAACGCAGTTTTAGTCATGTCGATCACCACTCCTCCATTCCGCAGTCTTTGCTCACCGGTGCACTTCATAGAGAAGAAGAGGGCAGACTTGATCATGGAGAAATACAAGTGTGGCAGCAGCACACGAGAGATATGAGGGATGGGGAGTCCAAAGATAAAGCCGCCATGGCCTCCCAAATGCACGCTATGGAAATCTCAGCTCAACATGTGCCAGAGAGATGCGACAGCTGCGAATTGTCCGCCATTGGCGATCAGTTACAACTGAGCAAGGTTGATAATAGCAAGAAGGCTGGGGTTGGAGGCGGAGGCGAAGGTGGTGGTGGACTTTTGGCAGTGGCGCCTATTTCTGCCATGAATCCGAATCTGCTTTGTTTTTCATTCGGGCTACTTACAGAAAGATGCACCAAAATGAGGCTCGTACTAGAGCTTACTGCAAATTCGATAGCCAGATTTTGAATTCCTTCACTTTGTCACTGTATATAGCAGGATTAATAGCTTCTATGGTGGCCTCCTCTGTTGCCAGGGCCTGCAGAGGAAAGCCCTCCATCTTGGTGGGTGGTCTGAGCGTTTTGGCAGGGGCTGCTCTCAATGGCAGTGCTCTTAATGTGGGAATGTTGATAGCAGGGTGCATCATGCTGGCCATTGGAATTGGATTAGCTTTAGTTCCTTGTAATAGCCAAGCTAAATTCTTCATTAACTTTTGTTTTGTGAAGTCTTTTCTGAAAGGGGAAATAAAGAAAACAAAACTTGAATAATTTACTTAGCCTCCTTAGACTTACGGTATGTCACATTCAGTTCATATCTGAAAATCAATTCAAAACGTTCAAACAAGAGTATTTCTTTTGTCTTTGAGAATAAATCTCCAACCTTTGAGTGCTGGAAACAACAACCATGTATGAGCAATTAGAATTTACAGGCGAAAGATGTTAACAAATCCACAAGAAAAATAAAACAAGAACTTTCTAACAGTGCCTCAGACGAAGTTAAGTTGACCAAGCAAAATAAAAGAACCTGTAGCACTACGTCCATGATGTCACGTTGATTTCATGTTGGGAAGAAATGACATATTAATCTTTGTTTCCTTTTACATTCACAAATTCATTGCACATTCAAAGAAACAAAAAAGATAATGGAGAGCATGCTTATAAGTGGAGATCATCATTCAAGTGATTTTAGTGGAGTAGATATCATGTACATGTTCTTTTTCAGTTGAAGAGGTATTAGTTTAGGTTTGTGTTCTTATAATTTCAAAATAGAACTTACTATAAAAATATATATTATCGAACATGTTAGTATAAAGTACATCTTAAAATATATAGTTCTTATAAACTTTCTTCTTTTTTCCATGCAACCACTCAAACACTTTCACCAATTTTTCCAACCAATCTTTCAACAACATAATAACATATTATATTAACACAAAAAATCATTGAATATAAGTATAACCTAACATCCTAAACATAAACAACATAAAATTTTTAATAATAAAATATAAAATGAGAGAAGAGTTAGGAGGGACATTAGAAGAGGATGCTTCTTACACTCAATGCAAGTGCAAGAGTTATCACCAACTGATCTGGACATGGAATTGACATGGAATTCCTTTGTCAGTGCTTTACAAGAGGAATGTCACTTTCTATCTCATTCACTATGCTCAACATATTAAAAACATACTAGTTATCCCAAACCAATGAACCTATATTAGCTATCTCATTCTCTTCATACACATACTAGGTCATGAAATTAAAATCAATAAATTATATTAAAAAAAAAACTTATATGATAACATTAAATAACACATTTACTAAAAATTGAAGTTAATTAGAATTTGTAAAGAATTTTTGAATAATATAATATAAATAAAAGGTTGAATTGAAAGTGAAGTCCAAATTTAGACTTATATAGAACACAAGCCAAACCTTGTTGTGTTTGTGTAAGATCATTCTTTTTTGATCATATACCTTTATACCTATTTGTTTCTATACTTATATTAAATTTTACCTTTAATTTACTATCGGTGTATCCCTTGAATCTCTTATAGATGCAAGTGCTAGTGTTTAGCATTTTATAACAGATCTGGTTGAATGAATTTGTTCCGACAGTGAACTTTGAATGACACATGGTCTAGAAAAAACCAATGTTATATTCTCATAAGTGTGAGAGAAACATGTATTTAGTGATCTTCACAGATTGTGAAAAATGGCTAGCTACCAGAGTGGCAGAAGATATTTTGTTTGTTTTAAAGTCATGGCTCAAAAATTCTGTCAGTAGAGCTTGGGGATTATAAATTTATATGTTTTTAAGCACTCCAAAGTTGTACAGTTCTACTTTTGATGGCTGGACTACGGTAAGAAATTTGAAAGGTTGAGTGCAGACTTTATGGGTAAGCTGTTAAAATTCTTGAATAACTGATGTTTGGACTATAAAAAGTCATGGAAGAATTCAAAAGTGAATCTTTGTGATGATTTATTTACCTTGTCTTAGAATTGTAAAGATTATTGTCTCAAGAATTAATGCTATTAAAGTGTCGATTATAAACTGAAAATTCTCTGTCTATGGCTAGTCGAAAGTGGAAATGTGAACTATGTTATGACAACTCAAGTTGGGAGACAATTTGCCATTAGTAATGTTCCTATATTGCATAGAAGCATTAATGATTATTATCTAGCTTGAAGTCCTATTTCGTATTTATTGCTTAAAACTAGTACCTCTTGCTCGTCAAAGTCTAAAGAACTATGTGCGAAGCATGTTTTTATCATTTTAGTTATATGTACCACACAAACTTGTTGCTTATGCTGTTTACACAACCTTACGATTAAAGGAAACGTTTTATTGACCATTGTAGTTTCAGGGGTTCAAGAAAAGGTTCTAAATTTAGTTTACCGCTATTGTATTCTTTATTTGTTTTTCTTGTATAAAGTAAATAATGGATTTGCACCGTGTCCTTAACTTTTTCCATTTTAAATTCATTTTAACTCAAGTGTTCTGCAGAATTTAGCACTTTTTGGCGCCCTTCTTTTCTTCCTTGGTACGAAGTCATCAACAAAGAAACACAGGATGAATACTACCAAAGTAAAAGGAAATTAAATTTAGAGCTTGGCGCAATTTATTCTAGCGCATGATATTTTGTTCTTAGATTAGATCCATGGAGATTGATATCTCATTCAAAGTCTCGTGCAAAGTTACAAATTTTGACAGTGGCATGTACACACAACGGAAGCTAAATTGGGTGTATCATCTCAAGGAGGCGCAGATGGTATCTTCTTGTTTCATGACTTCCATGAGATTGTAATAGAGGCAATACTTACTAGATTTATGAAAGTTCAATTTCTGATTGATTAACAGAAAATTCAATGTTTTGATCAAGCTGCTTTCGTTGTATTCAAGGTTTTTGAATTTTCATCAATATTGATAAAAGAAATTGTATGTTCACGTTTTCTTTATTGTCGAATGAAGTTCTGGGTAGAATCTTTGGGTCCTGAAATATATTTTTCATTTTGTTCTTCCATTAGTTTTGTTGGGATGCCTTAATGTTTTATTTGATATGCTCACATTAGAAACGAACGGAGGCATGTCCATTAATGAAATAGTTAAGGTCATTTGTTTAGTATGACTTTCATTTCAATCTCTCTTCAAAAAAATGTTTTACCTACACCTTTTGTTTAATTATTTATTCTTTTACAAATCCAACCCGATTTGTGTTACCTCATAGGCAGCAGTTCTTTGTTGTTTGAGTTTCTGAAAGAGAATCTCCAGAAGTGGATTGTTTGTCGAGAAGTGATGGGAGTAAAATTTTGAACACCTCTCAATGTCGGTCAGTCAAATTCCAAATCCTTTTGGGCTAGAAAACACCAAGGGAACATTTTATTGCCAGGTTCAAGATACATATTTATTTTCGAACTGTACTCTGATAATTGACAGCGTATATTAAACAAAATTATTAACTTAATGAATTGTCACATTATACTCTTTTCTTAAGAATTTTCAACTAAGAACATAAATTATGATTATTAGTAACCAAATCTAAAGTGTTATAGGATGAGGAGAGAGTGATCCAATGTTGATACCAAAATTTACACACAGTTTTCTATCAAAATATCTTTAATCATGTCGTCACCTAAACAATTCTCATTGAATAATGAACAGTATGAAATCTACACTTGCTAGGTCCACTATCATCATGCAAGTAAAATAATCTATAAGCAGCAAGTAAATCTACCATAAACTATAAGAACTCTAGGCCATGAGACATACTATTACCACATAACAGAAAATATTTGCATGTATTATGGAGAGTTGACTCGGTGGCCTCACACTACACTTCTCACTCCACAATGTTGGCTCTTTTTGTACAATTTTAATATTGCTATCATGCTTTACACTATCTTTCGCTAGCATGGACAATCTGATACACAATAAAAATTTTGTACTCTCCTTTTGAATATTAGAAACTGTCAAGCATCCCAATCTAACTGGAAAACTCTTATGAATCAAACAAATGGCATGCTTTCAGCTATGAAAAAACAAGAGTTTGATGAATCCATCCACTTATTCCAAACAAATAGGTTGGTTGCCTTGCACAATATAAAAATGCTTCAACAGTTAAATGTTCCCATTGCAATTAGTGTTGTTGAAAGTTCTCAGCAAAACACACTTGATTATGGTGATGATGAACAACTTCAAGTAGATCTCCTACTTACAATTGGCCAACAAATAATTTTGACAATAAATCTTTGGGTGGCAGTTGGCTTGGTTAATGGATCATTGGGTTTAGTGAAGGTTATCATATATGCTAGGGGTGCTAAACCACCCCAACTACCTGAATATGTTGTTGCCAACTTCCCAAACTACATTGACCCAACATGGGATCAGGACAATCCAAGATCCATCCCCATTCCCCCAATTATATGGGGCAACCGAAGGCAGCTCCCCTTGACAATGGCTTGGGTGGTAAAAATACATAAATCTTAAGGCTTGACATTGGAGAGATCCATGATAGATATTAGACCTAAAGGAAGAAAATGACTAATGTTCACAACTCTCTCTTGTGTTAAATCAATAATATGAATATGCATAGATCCACCTTTCTCTTTTGATGGATACTCTAGGTTGGATTCCAACAATTACAATGAACTTTGAATCAAGGAAGATGATTGCCTCCAAACATTATCTGCATTCCCATCATGATGAAATGTTTCTGTTCTTGACAAGAACAATACCGTTTCTCCTTTTCCTTTTCATTTCAATGCATTTAGAATTCCACCATTCCTAATTTTCCTTCCTTCTCGTTCCCTCCATAATGCAGTTGCAATCACTTCTGCTAAGATAGCCAAGGTTTTACTTCTACAGTCATTGTTAAGAGAAGTTGCTATTCAATTCTTGCCCTACATTTCCCCTTGCCTCCAACAACAAACGTGGATTCCTTCCTATTCTTGGCTTCGTCAAATATTATTTGTATTTAATTTTTCTCTCAAAAGCTTCTTCTCCTTTTCTCAATGATGTCACTTCGTGACCTTTGAACCATTTGTGTCTAACTATATCAGATTCTCACAAATTTAGATTGCAAACATTTTCAATTGTAATTGCATATCATGGCAATTCTTGATAGTTTCGTGTTCACAAGTTTTCCATGCTATCCAAGTTGCAACTACATTCCATTCATATTCAAGGTAAGGATATATCTCCTTTATTCCATCTCTTCTTTCACAACTATATTTGAAATTCTCTATCACAAATGTTACAACTATATATATTTTTAAAAATGGATAACATTGATTTCAACTAAACAAAATTGCTAGATGCTAGAAGAGAATTATATGAAAGTTATAATTGTACACATATTTTCTCTCACTCTTTGTAAAAGGTATGCCTGAATCTTGTTTATATGACCTCTTCTATTGCAAATACATTAGATATTATTTGTTGTGAACTACAAAGCTATTTATATTTCTTGATTTTGATATTGTCTACCAATGACACATGTTCATTGCACTGAACTTCAAATTTTCCTTATGTCTAACTATATTTGGTTGAAACCAGTTTAGATTGCAAACATTTTGAATTGTACATACACATCTCCACAATACTAAATAGCTTTGCAATCACATGTTTGGCATGGTGTACAAACTCCGACTACATTTTACTTACATTATAGAATGTAAGGCTATATGTCCTTTATTCCATCTTTTATTTCACAAATACATCTCAAATTGTTTGTCATAAACAATACAACTATATATATTTTTCAAAAGGAAAAAGATTGATTGCAACTAAATAAAATTCTACAATCCATAATGTTTAAGATTTTTTGTTACTGGATATTTCATTATGTTTTTGTTTGGGGATGGACAAACTCACACGCAATAAAATATATAGAAACAACATATATTAAGAAAAAAATTCTCAAGTGCCAAAAAAATTGGTTTCACCATTGATCATAGTGGTCGACAACATATGTTCCTACTTGGGGTTTGATGATAGCCCACACGGTTGTATGACCAAATATGGTAGGGTGGAGATTAGGCATTCTTTTCTTCTATTCATCCTACATCTTATTTTTTTAATACCTTTTATTGCACATGCATTGTATATTATTTGTTATAAATTATAAAACTCTTTAGTTTCCCTACTTTACATATTGTCTACCAATGACACATATTCATTATACTAAACTTCATATTTCCTTTCATTTTTTGTAGGCCATACTCGAAATAAACAAATTATGTATCACATAAGTTATTAATGTCTTAGTGAATGATCATTTATCTCGACTTATATTCATCGATACTATGGATATTTTAATAGCATTAGATATTATATGAGGTTAGCCTCACTATAGGTTCAGTTTTCAAATTACATTATGGGAAATTTGTAGAAGTAATGCTTTGTAAACGAGCTTTGAAAACGATTAGAAATGAAATAAAAAATATAGTTTCAAATTTTTGTATCAATCTTTAATAGAATTATGTGGATGCAATTATCTCTTTATTCTTAAGGTTCTGTGTGGTTTATGTAAATACACTTACTTGACATTTCAATTATATTCTAAGATTTCACATAATTGTTTAGCTTTTTGAGATGATATATTGTCCATTTCTCTGATCAATGGTGACATCAATGTTGCATATACAACTTATAATACAATTTTTGCATGGATTTGTTGCTGTGAGTTTTTCTCTTTTCTGGGGTTTTCCATCTCGCTCTCTATTGAAACCAATATTGTTTGATTTATCATTTTTTTCGTTTTGTCGATGTGGTTGCAACATAGTAAAATAGTTAATGTTATACAATTTATGTTAATATATTGTTGCGTTTTCAATTTGGTGTTGTTGAATAGTCTATATTTTTTCATAGGTTTGTTATTGTCAATTTTGTTGTTTTGTGAATATCATTACTAAAACCAATATTCTCTATCACAAATGTTAGCACTATCTAGAACTAGAGTGTTAAGATACAAAGTGTACTTTGTTACTAGCTCTATGATTCCTCAATTACAAAAATTGACATGGTTGTCTTCTTTGCTTTCTGACTGATTTCCTCCATTTAAAACGGCTTTTTGTGGAAGGTTTAGTATTTATTTTTCTTTAGTTACTTGATCCATCAATGGTAGGTAAATCGGTTTTTTGGTTAGATAATCTTTCCCCTACGAGTATGGGACAATTGGTGCATCTTAAATGGGGCCTTTACTAACTCCACGTTTGATCATCTGATGTCTGGTTCACTTTCAGGTGAATTGCAGTGAGTTTTATTAACTGGAATTTGAAGCATGATATGCCTGGGGATGATGCATGTCCTATAAGTTTCTGTATTAAACTGCTATACGGATCAGTTTACTCCCTCTTTACCTTGATGCGACTTTTATTTTACTGGGACCCAAGATATGTGAACAAATAAAATTGTTTTTTGAATGGGGAGAAGTTATCTGAAATGGGTCATTCAATCATTCACTTTTTACATAAACTAATTCGAACACACTAAATGTCGACAAACTCCATTGAAAACTAACAAAGGTAAAAAGGATGAAATAGTAACAGTTATTGAAAGAAGGCAACAACAAAGAAAAAGGATTTGGGGAGTATCTAGACCCCTAGAAAACCCATCGTAGGTTTGGCAGGTTCACATAGTGAATTTAGATTAATTTGGCCCTTGCCAAATTTGTTATTTTGGCTTATGTGACTTTATGCTGAATACCTATTCGAAATGTGCCCAATTTGTTGCCATACAGTAAGTAAGTTAACAATGGTCTAGGTGTATAACAGGACACCTTAGTGGCTCATTCTTGTGAGCTTAATCAGTACGTGCCACATTTCACCTTCATGGTTCTCACAATGTAAGATTTTTGATGGGCCTCTAAGAAGCCAAGCTGACCCCTAATTCGTTTATTGAGTCAGTTGCCCGAGATGAGCTGTTGATGGTCTGCTATTTGTTTGCAAGCATAAATACATGTAAGTTGATGTGTAAAACCTACCTATGATTGTGGAATTATTGCGAAAGTGTATTAGAATCTGCAATCCGATTAGCGTATGTTTATAGATTAAGAGATGAAACGACTGTATGCATTCTGCAGTTGGCACATGGTGCGCCACAGTTGAGCAAGATCTTGTATTTTGCTTTAAGAGTAGGTAGAACACAAATTTTGTTCTTTCCCACCCTTGCTTTCCTTGGGATATGCCCAATGTGTCATGATGATATGTTGTAATTTCATTTCTCTTCCTTTTTTGTTCGTCTTGCATATTGCTATATACATTGTTCTTAAACATGTTTCCTATAACAACAATTGAATACACTCGATCTCATCTGTAGGTAAATTTTAGAATACGCTAAAGAATTGTTCATTTAAATTTGCTAAGAATTAGGAATTGTGTTGGTATTAGAGGTTTTTATTTGTTTCAGTTAAATTTTCTCAATGCAAATTACTTCCATTGCAATACAACATCCTCGAAGTGGGAACCATAAAAAGATGGAATGGTACATTGTGCCATAGTAATGTGCCAAGAGATAGAGGATTCTCATAAGAGGTTTTTTATGCTAGATGCCATCATTCCCAGCATCAACCAATCAAAAACTAAATCCGGGAAGATAAAAAAAATGCATGGAAGCTTTAATTGGTATGACAAAATCCCTTAATGAAACTTGAAAGCAATGAAAGAAGAAATCATGAAAGCAACACAAAGAGGAGACATCCCATGGAAATTCAAGCAATGTCTCACCTAAACCATACTTAAAAGTGAAAGCCAAAGAGGAGATTGTGTCCTTTAAAGGAGGGACAATGCAAACCAATTCAACAATTAAGTTGTTCAAGTAGAGGTATATTTCAACCTTCATCACATAAAAACCATATTTCTTTTGTATTTCATGAACTTCTAGTCCCTTGGTGGGAAAGTAATCATCATCCTTTGATTTTGGAAACAATTTTATCACTAATAAAGTAGGACGAATTTAAAAAAATAACTAAATATTCATTTTAGTTTAATTATCATGATGAACACAATATTGAATATTAATACCATATTCAAAGACAGACAATGCATACATTACCAAACCTAGAAGTAAAAGTCCAATCAAAACTACACAAATAAGACTAATTTGTATTCTATACTTTATAGGATTTTATAGTCACATAAAGAAGGAAAATGTTCAATCTTATAAAGAGAAAGTACTGCAAAGATCAACCTCTACTATAAATTAGCAACCCTTTTCTAGTCCAAGGATAAAGACAAGTAGACCACACCACTTTTTGTAAAAGTAATGACATTAAACTTTAGAGTAAGATAGATGATTATACTACTAATATTGAAGTTACTTGTGGAGTTGCATTGAAAGAGTAGTCTAAGAAAGCCCTGACTCTTTTGATACAACTAATGTTTATGGTATAACTAATTTTCATATATAAATATATATTGGTAGATAGTTGGTGTGCTAGGGGAAATCTATTTTAGACATGTTGCAAGTGTTTGGGGTGCACAAGCATGGTGTGAAGTCACATGAGATGGTTTGCAGTTGTTTGTGGCATTATGAGAAGACAAATACCCTTTTCGGTTGAAGTTTTTGAAAAGATGTTTTTATTGGACAATTTTCTATTAGAGTGTGAGTTGTGAATTTTTGAAGAATTTTTTTTTGGAAGACGACTCCACATATAGACTTGTATGCTTGGAAAAAGTGGAGAGAATAGAGAAAAATCCGAAAAAATAAAGGGCTTTGTGAACAAATATTAGGCCACTTCACTACTTATGAATGAGAAAGTATATCAATGAGCCTATAGACAATACACCCTAGCTCATTTTTTGTGCTCAAATCTTAGTTGTGAACAAAGTTCATACTTGGTCATATTGTATAGGAGCGAATTCACACCCCTAACACAAATTCCCCTTTTTCCTTTCTCCACTTTAGAAAACCAAATTTAGAGGCTTAATTCCACATAAGTCTGTTGTTCTTCATCCATTTGGTGCTTGTTTTGCATGTCAGTGGAGGTGTTTCTGTCGTGGACGCTTGCATGATGCGCAAACGTTTGCGTGGCGTGCTTACATCCCTGGCAGATTCCTATAGTTGGAGATTGCGAAGACGTTACACTTCCTATTGGAAGTCGAAGTGTAACGCCTACCTTCGGCTGGCCGAACCAAATATGGCCGTTTCTTGACCTCCTTGTTAGTGTTTGTAGCTTAGGGAGATATTTTCTCCTAAATTAATAAATGATTATTAAGGCAAGTCGGCCTTATTACAAAATCACATTATATATTCTTCTAAAGGTGGCCGACCTAAGTGAAGAGTCACCTTGTTTGGTATATATACAAGGTGGAGTTCATTCAATCATACCATCAAGTCATTCTTATTTCACATCCATTCAGGAAGGAGCAACAAACCATCTTGTAGCAACAAATCAACTACAGGAAGAAACATATTTATCTTTGCATCAAGGATAGATGTTGTTAATTCATTTTATTTGTCCGCCCTTGAGAAGGGTCTGGTTGTAAAGTAGTATTCTGCACTTGTATATTATATATATGAGATATATTTGTTGCTAGGTTTTTCTCCCTCAAGTAGGAGGGTTCTCCCAGGGTAAACTGTTGTGTTCTTTGTCTCAGTTGTTGTATTTATGCTTATTGCAATCTGATCCAAAAAAACTAACATGGTATTAGAGCGGGTTCATAAATCGGATTAGATTCAATGCAGAAATTTTGTGAAGTCTCTGGAAGGAGACAAAATTGTTTTTGTGTTGCTGTGAATTGAAAGTTTATACCATTTCAAATCTAAGCAGTTAGCATTCGGGAAAGCCATTCTATGGCACCGCTTCATGATAGGAGGATTGAGAGAAATTGTCGTGCTTGTATGTAAGATTGCGTTTCAATATTTGGATGTTGTAATCTGGAAGAGTCGGGTTTGCCCGATATACAAGTCATTGTAAGGCGTTTTGCTAGGAGTCATGTTGCGTCAGAAGTTCCATTAAGAGGACATGTTTCTGTAAGCTGAATAAAAATTCCAGTTCTGGTAATGTATAGAAGACATTCAAATGTTTGTCGAATCAATTCTCAAGTCGAGTGTGACTGAATTTGAAGAGTCAACAAGTCTATGGAAGATGATAATTTTTGTTGAATGAAAATAGTCGAATAATCTCAAGAAGAGTATCGGGTGAATCAAGGAAGTTTAAATGACACCTTCAGTATCAGACTCTTTCCTTTGAGCATTATTTATCTTCATTTTTGCGTCAAGACAATTACTGTAGTTCCAAAGATTGTTGCAGGGTGTTTAGCGTGACTCTTTATCTTCAAAGGAAGAGATTTGATGTTTCATTAATTCTTTATCAACATCTTGGAAAATTGTAACATATGAAGAGATTGTTGCCCAGCTAGAGTTGTGTCATTTACAATTTCTAGAAGAGATGATGCAAGTGACTGTTGTTTCATCCAAGAAGGAAGGTTATATGGGAAAGTTGGATGCCATGTATTTGTGGGGAAAAGTAAAGCCTTTGTCTGGTGTGATAGTGCTACATTCCATCTACAGGAGATATCGTGGGAGTCTGTGTTTATCGAGAGCAACTTGTGCTTATTTAGTATTGTTGCCAGTCAAAATTCTGAGAGCATTTGAAGATATTCAATAGTCTTTGGAAAGCCATTTTCATCTTGAAAGTGCTTGGAGTCGTGGATTCTAGCCTTTGATGGGAGCATCTACAATTGATGTCTTTGCCACTAATCTATGACTCCAACAACCGCTACATAGAATCAACATCGAGAGCTTTGGTGTAATTAAGAGACTATTTCTTTCAGAGGCCCACTCTGGTTTGAGCATTGTATATCTTCACAAAAGGCCCTTCAATTACAAGGAGTAATTGAAGAGTCCATCATATGCTTGATTTTGAAGCCATCACTTCCATATCAATGCGAATTTGGTGAAGATTGATGAAAGCGTTTAGTTATTAGGAGAACTGTGTTGTGTGATCTCCAGAAGCTGAATGAGGTGATCGAGCTTGTAATATTCTATCTGCTGAAGGCTTCAGGCAGATTGGTATTTTGGACCGTTGATATTTCTGTGAAGACCTTCCCTGAAGTGTAGTGGGGGTCATGGAGTATAAGAAGAGTCGACTATGCATGAATATTGTGGCACTTTAGTGGAATTGTGGCATTAGAGATAAATATTTTCTTTACGTGGCTAGGAGGAAAGCATTTTGAAGCTATATGGAAGAAAGGCAAGTGTAAGGAACCAATCATGGGACCCAACAAGCACTACCATCAGATGGGAATTGACACTTTATGTGGAGGCAATAAAATAAAGAATACCTGCTGGGAATTAAGTTAAGCAGCTGCTTTGTATGAAAATATAAGTTTGGAGATTATGTGCTACATTTTTGAAGTCCCATAGGACTAAGGGAGTCATTAAATCTTTGTTGTAAAGGCATTTCTTCAATGCTGGATCTCCAGGACGGATCAAGGAGCAAAAGGATGTTGAGAGATTGCATTCAAGGGAGGAAGAGCTTGATACATCCTATGAGGAAGTCATGCATTCTAAAGAATGGAGACAGAACTTGCTGCCATGGGACTGAGTTGGTGTCACATAACTGGAGACTTCTCTCTAAGAGGAAGAACCTATTACGATTGTCATTGTGATCAGTTTCTTCGAAGAGGAGGAATTAACATTCAAAGGGAGTCTGACAAACCAACAAAGGCAACCTTGGATGAAGAGGTCAGGAGGTTGATATAAGTACTTGGAGCTTCAAAGGGAGTCACATCATCATGAAGATCTGTTGTAATGTATATTTATCTATGACAGAGAAGTATGAGGTGAAAGCCCTTGTTAGTGTATATTTCTTTGTGACGGAAAAATATGAGGTGAAAGCCCTTGTTAGTGTATATTTCTTTGTGATGGAGAAATATGAGGTGCAAGCCCTTGTTCATCTTTGAGATTGAGATGAGATGTCATGTTGAGAGACTCCATGACGACATCATGTTGAGAGACTCCGTGATGAACCCTTTGTACTTGTGTTTTTTCACACATGGGAGTAGCCATGGTGGATGTCATGTTGAGAGAATCAATGATGAAATCACGTTGAGAGACTTCATGATGGGCACTTGTACATGTGTTTCCTTCCACACATGGGAGTAGCCATGGTGGACGTCATGTTGAGAGACTCCATGATGACATCACATTGAGAGACTTTGTGATGAAACTTTGAGCTTTCCACAAATGGGTGTAGCCATTGTGGGCATCATGTTGAGAGACTCTGTGACGAAGATATATGGAAAATACCTCCCTAGCTAAGAGGGAGTGTTAGTGTTTGTAGCTTAGGGAGATATTTTCTCCTAAGTTAATAAATGATTATTAAGGCAAGTCGACCTTATTACAAAATCACATTCTATATTCTTCTAAAGGTGGCCGACCTAAGTGAAGAGTCACCTTGTTTGGTATATATACAAGGCATAGTTCATTCAATCATATCATTAAGTCATTCTTATTTCACATCCATTCAAGAAGGAGCAACAAACCATCTTGTAGCAGCAGATCAACTACAAGAAGAAACATATTTATCTTTGCATCAAGGATACATGCTAATTCATTGTATTTGTCCGCCCTTGAGAAGGGTTTGGTTGTAAAGCAGTATTATGCACTTTTATATTATATATATGAGATATATTTGTTGTTGGGTTTTTCTCCCTCAAGTAGGAGGGTTTTCCCAGGGTAAACTGTTGTGTTCTTTGTCTCAGTTGTTTTATTTCTGCTTATTGGAAATCTGATCCAAAAAAAGTAACATCCTTTCTTCATATTCACCTCTCGTACATCCATTTTCATCTCTTGGAGATCTTACACAACTTCATTCATTCATTCTCAAGCATAGCAACAATCCATCACTCTATCACTTCAATAGAGCAAGTGTAGGATAACTCCATTGCAACAGAGGTTTGAGTTCCTCTCATCTTTCTCCTCCACTAGCCTCGAGCGCTTTGGACAGAGGTGGTAAGCTCCTCACTCATCTTCTCTATTACTTGGTTGAGTAAGCACATTACTGTTTTGTAGTGTTTTGTGTACTTTTCTTGTATTTCCTTCTTTATCAAATTATTTCTACATCGTTGCAAACTTGGCTGTTCGTGGAGGTGGAAACACCAAAATGAGGATCTACTGAGGCAGACCCCTAAACAACCCCCCAACATTTTCCCTCTTTTCTATGTGTAGGTGGAGAGATATTGGAGCAAGCTAGCGAAAAGGTTATTGCGTGAGATCGTCTTCATCACCCTTGCAGTAATATACTTCCTTTATCATATTCATCTGTATGTTTCACATTTCATAGTGTTATTTTACACCTTTAGAAACTCTTAAACTAGGTTGATAGTTCGTTTCTTAGAGGTTAGACCTTGTCTCCCTGGTTTTCTAGCCATATAGACGCCAATGCACCTGAGAGACACCAATGCGCCGCGTTGTCGTCCTAGAACCGCGCTTCTGTCCTTTGACAGAGAACTATCCGAAACACAGAGTCGACCCTAAAAATTGACTTGCTTAGTATCCTTTCAACTCTCGGGTTTGTAGAGTGATCAAAGGGCCTCATAGTCCTCATCATTCTCATCCTGCCTATCCTAACATTCCCTTTAACTGAGGTAAGTTAGGGCAGCCATACTGCTCTCGGCCTTTCGTGACCTGGGGTCTTGCAGTGGTTGGTCCCCCTCTCTTACATTTTTGGTGAACCCGACGTGAACCGTTTTGGTTCTGTTTTGTGAAATTGAAAGTTCCTTTCCTCGTATCCTAGGAGCGTTGTATGTGTGAGTGTTGCGAGGCTTTTTCCTTGCAACCCAACCTGCGACCCCTAGTAGGCGTAGTTGGAAGGTTCCAAAGGTGTTGCATAACGAAATCGGAATTAGGTCACTGTCCTATCCTGTAACCTTTAGGAGACTCTCTAGAAGTGTTGTTTAGTGTGTGTGATGGCCTCTTTCTTAAATCAACCTATTCCCTCTACACATCCTGTGAGTAGTAGTACTGGTATAACCTTCACTTCACAGGACCTACCAATGGGCTTTAATAGGGAACCATCTCCTCTCTATATTACCATGAGGATAAATGGGAATACCGTAGAAGGTGTTCTCGTTGACTCGATGTCGCAAGTAAACATTATAACTAAGGAGATCATTTTAATCAACTTCCTGCATAACGATGGATATGACGCACTTGAGAGTACCGTTCCACACACACGACAAAATTTTCGTACCTCTTATAAGAAGTATTGTCTTATCTATCCTTGTTGGATCTAAGTCTGTGAACCTTAAGTTTGACATCATCCCCGGGTCTGAACTCTTCAGAGTAAAGGATCCCCTGGCTAGTAGCCATGAATGCAGTTCCCTCGGTTGTGCATAATTTTTTGAAATTTACTCATGGGGGTTCGGTACATGTTGTTCATGACACCGGTTATAAACCACCGGTTGCTCATGGTAGCTATACCTTAGATTACTTTTGGTCTGCACCTATCGGTCCTCTCTCGCCCAGGAAAGACCTTTTGTATTGCATGTATCAAAATTATAAGAAAGGATGTTCTAGGCCAAAAGTGAGATACCCTCCTTCGCTTTATGTTGTTTCGCATAGAGCTTGCCTAAAATTTGACAATGATGCCACCAAGGCACACATAAGAGAAGAAGAGAAGTGATCTCAAGATCCTCCTTCCTCTTTCACTGTTCAGCTCGATTCTTCCTCTCACTCTGTTGTCGTACCATCTACTTTTGTCTTGCGTTTGCGAGAGAATCCTATGGTGCATGCTTAGTGAAAAGCTAAGCGTCCTGCATTTGAGCTTCTTGTCTCACCCACAAAGCCTAAGCCCTTTTGATACAGTAGACAAAAAGACCCCCGTGGGGAATCCTCTATGTCCCAGCCTCCACAGCCTCCTCCCGTTCCTGCTCCTAAGGTCGTGAATGGGAAGAGGCCTATCGTCGAGGTGCTAGAATCGATTCCCCTTGCTATTTCTAAACTTGCTCCTCCTGCTCCCATCCAGGGGTTTGTCCCTCTGTTGGAATTAGTTATGGAGGACACTCTCGTGGCTAAACATGAACCCTCTGTTCCCTCGCAACCTCCGACTTCTAGTTCAAAGAGTCATAGAAACCGCCTTGCGCGTGAGTGCAAGCACCGACGAAAGGCTCTTCTAGCTGAGCAAGTCGTCTTACAGAAGAAAGGAGAAGAGACAACCGCTCCTGTATTATGACCTTTTTTCGTGCCCTCCTCTCTCTTCCCTTTTGTTTATGTCCAAACTAACTCTATATCACTTTTGGCTTTCGCTGCGAGCGTACATGCACCTAGAAAGGTGCAAGTTTTCATCACTCCTTCTATGGAGCTACCTTTGTTGACGTTTGTTCTGGATGTCTCTCCTTTCCCAAAGCCCATATATATGATTAACACTTCGGTTGTATTTGTTGCGGTCCTTTCCTCCTCTCCCTCTGCCTTTCTTGCTCCATCCGTGGGGAGTTCACCTCCTCTGACAAAGAAAAAGGTAAAGAGTGGTCCCTCCAGGAACAAACGACGTAAGAGGAACCCACCTCCTCTGAAAGGTGGCACCGCACTAACTTGTTCTATCCTAGTGACAAAACTAGTCCTAACCTCTCTCGAGTTCGTCATCTCTCCCAAATCTCTTGGTGAACCTTGGGTACAAACCCCTCAGTCTATCAAGGTGAAACACGACAATCCCATTAAGTGCATGTTTAACTCGATGGATGAAGTTCCAACCTTGTCAACAATCTTCGCAATGTCATTGAACTTGGACCTACAAGAGTTGTGTGACGGGGACCTCATAGGTCCTTCTTCCTTAGCCCTTGTTGTGGGAGGATCAGAAGCTCCTCCCCTTAACATTACACCATTGCAAGCTCGTCATCCTTCCCATTACAATGATCTAGAGTGGGAAGTTGACGACCTCTTGGTTGACCAGTGTTAGGGGGAGACTCTCTTCTTGATCTTTAGATTAGATGCATGCGTGTGTTGTGATGTGTTTCCCTTGTGATTGTATTATATGTGCCTGGATGACCCTCGTCACCCCTGTTGGTGCTTGGATACATGTGTGGCGTTTGTGTTGTAAACCTTCTTCTATGTGTATCATCGTTTTTCCAAGTTTGTGATTGACTTTCGACAAATTGGGGACGATACAAAGCGTTGGGGGTATTTAGGCTCCCTTCCATGTTGACCCAATTTTTTATTTTTACTTTGTCTTTTGTGCATTCTTCTTGATCTGGTTGGGGATTGATGATCTTTCTCTTAGCACCTCAATTACCTATTATATATAAATAAAGATAGATCTAACCTCGCGAAACCATATCCCCCTGTGCCCTTTGTTCATGTTCTCTTCCATTTTTTGCTTTCTCTTTATCTTTCTCTCTTCTTTGCTTGAATTGTCCCTCTCATGTGTGACAACGCCACTTCTACATTACTTGGTCTTTATAAAATGCATTCGTTACTAACAAATATTTCCTCAAAGACCCTCCACACACTTCCTTGCTAGAATCGCATTCTCAGCTTGAAACCCTAACAGAACATGTTTCCTCCATCACGGGTTCGCAAAGAAAGGACTTGGAAACCCTCCTCCAAAGCGGGAACACCTTTGATCTTCCCCTCACGTGGGGGCATATCCTTCCTTTCAAATTCCTTGATGAAGTGAACATCTTTCAAAAGGATTCCTTGATGATGAATTGATTCGAGAAAGAAGTCATTGGCTTTTGAACGATGCATCCCTTGAGTGGACCCCTTTCTTTTTGCATTGGGTTTCCAAGGGACCCCCTTGAAAATCCTTTTACATCTTGGCGTCTAGTTTGGGGGCAGCCCAACCAAACCTTTCTTAGTGTCTAGCCCGGGGTAGCCCGACTAGACCTGTTTCTTATCCTTGTGTCTGGCTTGGGGGCAACCTGACTAGATCCACTTCACATCCTTGCATCTAGCTTGGGGGTAGCTTGACTAGACTTCACCTTTCAAATAGTGTGTCCCTTGAGTGGACCCCTCTTTCTTTTGAAGGGTTCCCGAGGGACCCCTTTGAAAGTCTTCCAACTTGGTGATGGTCTATGTGACTGTCCATTCACTGGCCTGCGTGACCGCTTTTTGACATGTTCTATCTGCAGGTAAATATGTCGTCGTTCCTGACTCTCCAGAGTCCTATTTTCTCGATCTCCCTCATGTGAGAGTTCTTGGGGGATGCCTTCCTTGCAAATATGCGGGTCCGTAAGGTGTTTTCCTTGGTTTCCTTCATGTGAGAGTTCTTGAAGGATACCCCCTTGCAGGTCCGTGAGCCTGTGAGGCACTTTTGTTCTTTATCTTTATAGTTCTGCAGAGCTATGAAGCGCTTTGCTTGTCCTACGCTTTCAGGTTCGCTAGACCGTGCTCTGCTTCCTCAATGGTTCAAGTATACTTCTCTAACCTTACTACTTCTTCGATCTACTTTACTGAGGAACTCATCAGTATTCGTGCTCGCTAAAGTGGGGGCAAAATGTATAGGAGCGAATTTGCACCCCAATGCAAATTCCCCTTTTTCCTTTCTCCACTTTAGAAACCAAATTCAGAGGCTTAATTCCACATAAGCCTGTTGTTCTTCATCCACTTGGCGCTTGTTTTGCATGTTGATGGAGGCGTTTCTGTCGAGGACGCCCACGCAACGCACAAACATCTGCATGGTGCGCTTACGTCCTTGGCAGATTCTTGCAGCCGGAGACTGTAGAGATGTTACACTTCCTATTGGAAGCCGAAGTGTAACGCCTTCCTTCGCTTGGCTGACCCGAATATGGCTATTTCTTGACCTCCTTTCTTCATATTCACCTCTCATACATCCATTTTCATCTCTTGGAAATCTTACACAACTTCATTCATTCATTCTCAGGCATAGCAACAACATTTCACACTCCATAGAAACAATCCATCATTGTATCACTTCAATAGAGCAAGCGTAGGAAAAATCCATTGCAACAGAGGCTTGAGTTCCTCTCATCTTTCTCCTCCACTAGCTTGGAGCGCTTTGGACGAAGGTGGTAAGCTACTCACTCATCTTCTCTATTACTTGGTTGAGTAAGAACATTATTGTTTTGTAGTGTTTTGTGTACTTTGCTTGTATTTCCTTTTTTATCACATTATTTCTAAATCGTTGCAAACTTGGTTGTTCGTGGAGGTGGAAACACCAAAACAGGGGTTTGACTGAGGCAAACCCCTAAACAACCCCCCAACATTTTCCCTCGTTTATGTGTGTAGGTGGAGAGATATTGGAGCAAACTGGCGAAAAGTTTATTGTGTGAGATTGTCTTCATCACCCTTGTGGTAATATACTTCCTTTATCATATTCATCTTTATATTTCATATTTCATAGTGTTATTTTGCACCTTTAGAAATTCTTAAACTAGGTTGATAGTTCGTTTATCAGAGGTTAGACCTTGTCTCCTTGGTTTTCCTCGCTGTACAGATGCCAATGCACTTGAGAGACACTAATGCGTCTAGCTGTCGTCCCAGAACCGTGCTTTTGTCCTCTGACAGAGAACTATCAGAGACATAAAGTCGACCCTAAAAACTGACTCGCCTAGTCTCCTTTCAACTCTTAGGCTTGCAGAGTAATTGAAGGGTCTCATAGTCCTCATCATTCTCATCTCGCCTATCCTAATATTCCCTTGAACCGAGGTAAGTTAGGGCAGCCATACTGCTCTCGAATTTTCATGACCTAGGGCCTTGCAGTGGTTGGTCCCCCTCTCTTACACATATATTGTAGATTCAAGCAAATCCACATATATTTGAGCACATTTGTACAATAATACAAGGGGTTAGTGAGCTACAATGTTTAAAACAAAGGAATTGGTTGCATCTCATGTGCTCAACTCCCATGTAGTCCACTAATTTGTAACATTCTAAACAAGGTTTTGACAAACCAAGAGGAATTTGATAATATTGTTCAAAAAATGAGCAAAGTATTATTTGTGAAAAAAAATCGAAGGCATCTTATATTCAACTATTTACAAATGATCTCAAATCAATTTTTTTGTCTTATTGATTAGTTTGGTACGATTTTTATAACCCTTTAAGTAGCCTTGGGTGATTAAAATGACTAGTGGCCACAAATCATAGGAGCTTACTTCAAAAAGGTTGGATGAAGAAATAAAAAGAATACAATTAACACAATCCACTATAGCTGAACAATTGTCTAAGTTGGCCAATTTATATCAAATTGATGATTTTGATAACCAATTGATTGGCCATAATACCAAATATGACGGCACGAGCCAATAATCCCAACAAAGTGGACAATAAGATATGGGGTATGGCTCTTATTGGACAAGATACTTCCAACTCATGCAAAATCTTGTTGAATTCAATATACACCAAAATTGGACTTTCCTAATTTTGATGGCGATGACCCTACAAATTGGTTATATAGAGCAGGTTCGTTTTTTGTAGTCAAATTACTATTAGATCAAAAACTTTATTGCTTCATTCCACCTTGAATAAGAAGATATCCAAGGTATCAATGTCTCGAATAAAAATATATGGTTTCACACTCACTTTTCACACATTGGACCAATTTTGTGAGCACCTCCTCACTCACTTTGGCACAAGTGAGTATGAAGATTTCACAAAGGCATTAACTAAATTATGGCAATCTAATTTAGTTGGTGAATTGAAAAAGTGGGTTTGACCATAATTTCTTCAAAAAGTGATTTTATCAATCACTAAAATGAAGATAGTCATGCATAAGACAAAATATTCAATCCTACCATATTGATGGAAGCTCTCAAGATGGCTAAATTAGTTGAGGCTAAATTTTCAAACCAACACTATCCCTTATAAATCACCACAAGCTAACACTCAACAAACATTTTGACCCACACCAAGTGTGGGTACACTACAACTATCCATTGGGTGCTTGAAAAATGAGGAATTAGTTGCTTGCTAAGTGGAGTACTACAATTATGATGAGAAATATTCTTTTGGGCACAAATGCATGGAATAAAAACTTTATCTCTTAGATGGGGAGGTACCTTTTTTGTTTGACACATTAGGTGCTTATGAAGTGTAGCTTGTTTTGTGCATACTCCCTTTTAATAATTCATTCTATTCTACATATGGATTCCTTTAGATCCCTTTAGGGGATGTAATTCTTTGAGAATTAGATTCTCTTCAATAGTGTGGGGATCCTTTCTTCAAGTCTCATATCTTTTTAGTGTTCCATGCAACTCTATGTTCGAGTTTTAGGTGCCATGGTTTTACTAAAGTCTTTTTGGTTTTCAATTTCTTAGTGTCATTTGTAACCCTTTTTGGTTGCTACAACTAATTCAGTAGCATGCTCTTTTGGTAAAAATTCATTTTCAAATCCAACAAGTTTAGAAGATTTCATATTGTGAGCTTTCTACTCATGTGGGCCCCACCTTTGCTCTCTAATTAGCTTTCACAACCTTTAGCATCCTTTTGATGACTCAACAACCAAGACCTCCTACAAGGTGTTCATCATCAAAATTGACAATGCATGTAGTTTTTGTTGTAATGTTGTGGTCATGGAAAGCTTTGCCTATTTAGTTCCTTCTCTCTTTTTAAAGGTTTTCCAATCCTTTACCATGTTGGGACTTGTTGGGTTGTGCTAGTCAATAACATTTAATGGTGCAAATCTTAGTGCATTTCTCTATTATATGCTACTAGAATAGGCACCACTATGAGGCTTGCTCTTTTTGTTGTTTTCTTCTTTGTGAGACATTTTGTAGTCTCTGTCATGCTAGCACGCTTTTGGTTTCACCAACCATTGATGTACTAGTTTGAGCCTTCTTAGGCTTACCTTTTTAAAGCTCTATTGAACCTTCTTTCAAAGATCTTCATGTACGAAGTTGCTTCTTATAGTGACATCAACATGTTTTCATCTTATGAAGCTTATTTAACCCTCCAAATCAAATGATATCAAGTCAAGGTGGCTCCTCCAAACCCACATTCAACATGTGACTCCACCACTACAATGACCTATTATTGTAACCACCATCAAATATACACCAATGACATTTGAGATATCTCTTTTGACTAGATTTCATAGGTTTGTCCAACTAGAATGCTATAGATGGTGTATGCACCTAATAGAGGCCAAATTCTAACTGCCTATGCATGTTCTTTCTTGGCTCTTAATTTGGTGTTTCATGAAGATCATCAAGTAGATGGTGTGGTCCTTTTGACATTTATCCCTTCCACTCCTCTCATTCTTTGTTCTTTGTAATTTATCTTGGGTTCCCTTGCGAGTGGATCTTCCCCATTTGGGGCTAAGAGCCTCCCATGTGTTGGGGTTGAGAGAGGTGTGGAATCTCTCGTGAAAAGAATTATGCACTTTGTGAAGGAATTTTAGCATTGGTTACCTTATGTGTTTTTTCATGTGATTGAAAAATTATGCAATCTTTGTGAAGGAATTTTGGCCTTAAGGGCCTATGTTATATGATATTATGTTGGAGATGTTGTGTGGGGGTTTCTTTTGGTTGTGGATATGCAAGGATATTGGGTGGCGTTGTGGAGATTTTTGATATTTGCTGGAGTTGATATGTTAATATTGGATGGAATTGCACCATTGATATTTGATTTTCCACAAGGGGTTAGAGTTGTCCCCTTACTCCCCCAATATCTATAAATCTTACCAAGATTCATTTGTGATGTTGAAATCTATGGATGTTGTGTCTTTGTGTATGTATCTTTTTTGTTATGTTGTGAAAACTAGTTTCTATAATGATCTCCTAGCTTGGGGATGGGATCGTGAGCAAGCCCTACAATTAGGAGGTGAGCAAAACCTCCATTTGCTTGGTTGTGAAGGTTTATTTTTGTATATTTGTTAAAGAGAAGAAAAAAAATCCTTGTGTGGAAGGAGGTGAATCTCCATCTTGAAGCTAATAAGGGCTATTGTGAAACACTTATTATGAGACTACAAAATCTAATTTTCTATTTGTCTATTTTATACCTTAATTTTAATTGAAAAAAATGGAGCTTTTGTAATGTAGAAACCAAAGGAATCTAATTGTTGTGCATATATTTTTGTTGTAGAAGAAATAGTAATATTATCTTATGTAAATGTCAATATTCCGATTTGTAAAAGGACTTGTGTATTGCCTTTTTGTGTTATAATTAAATTAGATTGTAGAAATGGATTATTTTTAAAAGTTCTTGAGAAAAAAACTTTCCTACAATATTATTTATACTTTACAATTCTATTTTGTGTTTGTAAATTTTTTTAATAAAAATTAAATAAATTATCAAACTTCTTCTTTTTCTAATATATTTAGATATTTTACAAATGATTAAATTCAAAAAATATTAAAAAATAAACTTAAAATAAAAATAATAATAAATAGAAAAAAAAAAAATAGTTGAAAAAGTTAAAGTTGGAGAGCTTGATCCCCTTCCCCTTGGGATAGAAAGGGGAAGTCCTCACCCAAGTTACATTTGGGAAGGGGGATGACCCTTCAAGGGAGTTGTGACCTTTTTTTTTGTTTATTTTTTTTATAGAATTATAATAATTGTTTAATATTTTTTGTAAGAGTAAATAATTAATTTTTTTTTCTTTAAAGTTGATCTATTGTAGTTTTTTTTTTTTTCTCATAAATTAACATGTAGATTTGTGTATACTCAATTAAGAAAAATATTAGAATTTAATTTGAAAAATAATAAATTAATTATAAAAATAAACAATTAATTAAATAAATGACAAATTTGGAGATGAGAGAGATTGAGCCATGAACATCTTATGAATTCTCCCCAAAGATTCCTCCTTTAAGCAACTTAATCCTTCTTCTTCCTCCTTTAAGCAACTTAATCCTTCTTCTGAACAAAATAAACTTATTTTAATGTCCTAAATTTAATTTAATTTGTTTATTTTATTACTAATTATTCTTTTGCATTTAATAAATTAACTTTGGTATTTGATTATGATTATTTATTTAGTTCATATTTAGTATGAAAAAAATAATACCATAAATTAATTTAATATTAGAATAATATTTAGGGGTATATGAAAATTTTGATATGATCTTAAATAATAATAATAATTATTGTAATCAATAATATTTAATTATATTTAAAATATAAATTGTTGATAATTATTGAGAAAATAGTTAACTATAATAATATTTATATAAGCTAATATTAAGTTTCATATAAATAAAATAAATAAGTAAAAACATACAATTTGATTTGTATTTATTTTAAAATTATTTCTAATTAAGAATTGTAATATATGACATAAAATATTTTTCAAATTTTTAATTATTTATTTAATCATGAATTTAGTTGTGTGATATTTCATTTATGTCTAGTTAGAATTATATTGTTCTTAATTGATAATTTTTAAATCAAAAAATGAGTTTGTAATGTATTTAATCTTTTGAACTTTCTTTGGCATAATATAATTATATAATTAAAAAGGTAAATAAATAGTTTAAAGTATAAACACAAGTTTTAGCAAAGTATTATTGTGTTCTTGTGAGAAAATATATCTTTTGAAAAAAATACAATTCAAGTTTAGTCAAGATGATAAAGGAAAAAATAATATTGAATTTTGATTTATGATTTTAATTAGTAAATGTTAAATGATGTTATCTTTTAATCATTGTTTAGATAGATAAACTAGTTTTCAAGAATTTGTTAATTGATAGGTTTGATTAAACATTATTTAAGCAATTTCATATGATGGTTTTTACTAGATTAAAAAAATCAATTCAATGTTTTGTGAATGAAGTCAATTCCTCATCTCCACTAACCTAGTGTGTCTTCTTGTATAATGTGGCATATGCATTATTGTGTGTATGTGCTATGATGTTGAGAGTGTAACCATGAGCAATTTGGCAAGGGCATATCTAAGAGTTGTAATATTAGAAAAAGAATTGTTGAGTTAGTGTGTATGCTCTCATTTAAGTGGGGACATGATACATTTGAACAAGAGATTGTCACTAAAGGCATCACGAGCAATCAATCAATATGGTAATTCATTTTACAATATATAAAAAATAGATGGATTTGTAAGATTACCTATAGATTGCCTAAGTATACTATTGATAAAATGTACTTCTAAAGTTGACTAGGAAGTTGTGTGAAACACACAATAATTTAGAATAGTAGCATAGAATCAGAGTCCACTTCCCTATAATGATAAGTGTGTATGCATGCCCTTCAACTCCAAGTGCAAAAGACTTAGATGTAAGCATTCAAAGATATAATCTAAATTTTCATTCAAATAAGATATCAATTGATCCATGGGGGAAAATGGAGAAATAGGTTGTGTCACAAATGAAACATGTACCCCATCTTGAGTATTTTGGGAAAATTATAGTGATGACCATGATTTTAGAAAAAGGAGATAATATATATGAGCAACTTTTTAAGAAAAAAAATTGGTATTGTAGAAATCCTTGAACAATTGTTACATGATGGAATTTCTTTACAAGAGTCTTATGAGAAGGATAGTGTGTTCCAACATCCTATTCCACCATTAAACCCTAATGGCGGAGGCCGATGCAAATGTGGCTGTGGCAGCTGCGTCTTCAGCCCGTGTTTCTAGCACAGGCGTGGGCGTTGACCTCCACGACGGGGCGAAGCTGCAGGAGAAGGCAACGAAGGTTGGAAAGGCCAATGGTCGGGGAATGAACGAGGTTGTATTCAAGGCGACAAAGGCCCTAAAGGGATCGAATGGGTGTGCGCTGGTGAATGTGGCGGAACTGGTCATGGGTGGTGCGAAGACCACAGCTGGACGAAGAGAAAATGCAAGGCAAAAGGGCCAAAATGGCCACCGACAAGGAGAACATGGGTTTTGTTGTGTTGGTGGCAAGAACGAGGCGAACCAGATGCAAAAATCTAAGGCACAGTGGAGACCGCCGAATGGTGGGTTTATCCCTGTGGTTAATGCTATATCTGTTGATTTGAAGGCTGAGACAAAAGAGGAAATTGAGTATAATGCTTTTGCTTTCTTCTTTCATGGGGTGATTTGTTGGTTTAAGTGTTTTTGGCCTTCCTTCCTTCAACTGCATTCCTGGATCTCAAAAGAATGGGAGCCTTTAATTACTGGTAAAGTTCACATTTTCTCCATGGCGAAGGCGTTTTTTGTTGCTAAATTTGACTTTGATCAGGATATAAACAAAATTTTATGTGATACATTTTTTAGTTGGGAGGATAAACTTATGCTAATGATTAAACCTTGACATGCTGATTTCAACTCGTTTTTTGAAACTTTCAATAAGATCCCGATTTGGGTTCAACTTCCTAATCTTCCTCTTCATTTATGGACTGACCCCCTTTTAGAGGAAGTGGGTGAGGCTCTTGAAGAATTTTTGTTGGTGGATGATGCATCCTCTGATATGTTTCACTCTACCTTTGCCCGCATATTGGTTGAAATGGATGTTTCAAAAGGGTTGCTTGCCGAAATTTTACTTAAAACTTCTGAGTGTTCTTGGGTCGAGACCTTGGACTATGAAGGGATTCCCTTTCGATGTAGAAGATGTTTTAAAACAGGTCATGATGTTGCACAATGTGGTTTTGAGAAAAAATCCATGAAGGCTACATGGTAGAAAGGTGTTTCTCAATAGCATTATATGGTTGAGAAAAAAGTTGGGCAACCTAGGAGTTTTTTTGAGGTGGTTGCTTTGGAATCATAGGACCTTGGGGCATCCTCTCTGGTTGTCTCTAATGGTGGTGTTGTTGATGCTATACAAGACTACAATGTTGAAACCCCTATTGAGAGAGAGAGTGGGCCTATGACTACCACTTTTGGTGATAGTGCTACGACTATCATTTCTGGTGGCTCTCCTGATTTGGCCATGTCTGCAGGGAGGAAGACGGATCAAATCTCTAAGACGGCGGCTGCAGACATTCTTCTTCAAGATGATGGTGTGCTAGCTTGGTTTGATAAGGCAATGCAAGTGGAAGAGGGTTGGATTATTGTGAAGGGCAAGAAATACAAGTCCTCTACGCCTCCTTTTGACATGACCCTCTGCTCCCACAAGAGTAATTCTAAATGTAAATCTTAATGGCTCTTGTTTGGGGGTTGGTTTTTGGTTGGTTGCTGGTTGTTTTGTGGCTTTGTCTAGTCAGTAGTGGTTCTTTGGCCTTGGTTGCATTTTTATCCTTGGTTGTCTGTGCTTTCATGTCTTTATGTTTAGACAGCCTTCTGTTTGAGGGTTCCAGATCCATTCAAAATCAGTTTGTAAAGGGTTTCAGGGTCCCTTGAAAACCTATTTTTTCCTTAATAAAAAACATCCTATTCCACCATTGAACTAAGTAGAGGAAGAAGTAACCTCTCTAGACAAAATAACAAGAGGTTTTGAAATTCTAGCATGACATGGGTGAGGAAGAAAATTAGAATAAACGAAAGGAAGAGGTCTCAAATTGATCTATATAAAGGAAGAGCCTAAAAAGGCAAAAAATAAGGATAAAGATGAGGGTTCTTTAGCTCAAGGAAAGGAATTAGTTGCACAAGAGCAACTTTAATAAATATTGCAACCTCCCAAGCTTAAAAATAAAGGGAAGAAAACAATAGTAACACAAGAACAATATAAGGTATATGAAAAATAATCTTGAGGTCATTGAAGAAGAAGAAGTGGAAGAGGAAGTAGTTTCATTGAAGATAAAGAAGAAGAAATATCAAGAAAAAAATACTTCCAATGAACCAACCCCTTTATGTGTTGTTTTTCAGCTCATTCCTTCAATACAAACAATTCATTCCCTCCCTCAAATTCAACAAATTCCACTACTACAACAAGTTTTTCCCCAAGTCTTTCCTATGTCTACACAAGTAGCAATGTTAGTAAGTAAATCTACCACTCCACTATCTACTCCTACTATTCTTTCTGCTCCTTGTATACAAACCTTTGGGACCATTAACCCATAAATAAATCCTCTAATTATTTCCACAACTCCTACTCCTACTACTCCCTCATGGATACACCAAATAAAAAAGATTCAACCAACCTTGTTATACCTCAAGATTCTCCCATAAGGTGCTCCCCTCCAAAATCTCCTCCATAACTCTAATATTGATGAACTCATATAAGAGATGGAAGAAAAAGAAGTTAAGAAAGAAGTTACTAGAAAACCAAAATAACAAGAAGAACACACTCTTATAGATCAAGAGGAGGAAGAACAACCAAAACTAAATGAACAAGTAAATTAGTTGATCCTCAAGGTCAACAACAAATACAAGAAGAGGTGGTAGAAATAAATAAGGAGAAAATCCTCCAAATTGATTAAGAATCTAAAGATAAGGGAAATAAGGATCAAGACATTCATGTACCTTAGCCTTAGCAACAAGAAATAATAGAATATATTCAACTAGCAAGCCTAGTTGTACAAGTAGATGAACCTTTGACTAGAAGTAATAAATTACTAAAGGAGATGCACTCTTGCATAAAATGTAAAAGGAGGAAGAGCGACTAAAATTTAGTTAGTAGGATATCCTATAACAATGGTAAAAACCAAAAATACCTACTTCTCCAAGACAACAAGCAGTGAAATCTTCACTAGTGTTGGAGAATGTTAGGATCTAAAAGCATGAAACCATCTTCCACTTGAATGAACAAAATATGAGCTTAATAGTATGTCTATATCAATATACAAATGGAGAGTGTAAATATACAATTTGAAACCTTGAAATTCCAAGATTTGAAAGCATGAAAGAACCTTCCACAAGTGAAAAATATGAGCACAGTGTTTATCGATATACTAATGAAGAGTGTAAATATACAATGAGAAACCTTGCATATATAAGCAAGGTAGATTAGGTAGGAAGGGACTGAACAACTAACTAACCCTCCAAATGTGCAACACTTGTGAGCTCACTTGACAAGTGTGCGATCAAGTGGCAAGTATGCATGCAATAGGTGTCTCAAGTGACACATGTCTCAATACTATGAAGTGAGACAAAACTATGAATTGGTCTAAGTAAACTTAAGCTAAGTGCAAATAGGTCAATCCTAGAAAGATGATTAGCTAATTAGGTATGATAATGACTCTATTTACACTAACATCCCCCCTCCCTTAAGTGCAACTTAGGGAGTAATGTATGTGCTAATAATGAGTCTTGCTTATTAGGACACGTTAGGTAATCATGTACAAATTTCTCACAAAGTGGAGTAAAGGAGAAAACCTAGTGGGAAATAAAAAACCCCTCTCTAAAAGAGAAATGATGCAATGAAATACAATGTATAAGTGAAGAAGATAAAAGGACTCATGATGGACCCCTAAGGAATTATTCTATCACATAAGTATAAGAAATGTTCCTCCCATATGAGAGATAAAGAGACTATGGAGCCCCCCATAGTGATCCTTGAATGTCGAACAATATTTCTTCCTCATGGAAGAAGACAAACTACATATAGGTGCATCTAATCTTCCCATGTGAGAAGAATACAAGTCTCTTAATGATGCACAAGATCCTAAGACAATGGTTAAATATTTAAAAGTTTCTCAAATACTCCATGTGAAGGCTAATGTGGAGCATAAACCAAAGATGTAGATGGTTTGACAACAATGTTGATGTGGCTATCATGAAAGGTGCCTACCAACTTTGTAAAATGGGATTCACAAAACAAGTTTGATATGCCATGTAAGAAATAATCCTAGTCAATTGTAGTGGAAACACAATTATGAATATCCTATTGTCCTAAATCATGAGAAACCAATGATGTACCTAAACACTCAATACTAAAGAAGCATAATATGAAGGAGATGTGACATCAATGTGAGGTGAAGGAACCAATGAAGAGGATAGAACTCCAAGGTTCAAATAGCCAAATTGTATCTCCTTATGCATGTTGAAGATATTAGTGTCATCTATACTCAAACCATCATCAAAGTCAACAAAACCAAAGGAAGAAAAGGAGTATAATTTGGAATCATGGTCAACATGACTTGTGGCAATGATACATCTCTACTTTGTAAATATTTGATGATCACAAAAAGTGATGTGAACTCAACTATTTTTCCTATGCCACTATGTGTAATTTGATAAATGGAAAGGAGATTATTGGATAAGGAAGGTACATAAAGTACATCATTGAATGTTCCTTGTCCAATTTCAATAGATCATTTTCCAAGAGCTAACATATAGGTGTTGAAACATAGAAAAAGTGAAACCCTAGGATTTTACCCCTAAGATTTGACACTTTTTCAAAGGGTGTTTCATTAGAGATTTTAGGTAGCGAGGGTTTGGTTGGATTTAGATTAGGTATAGGCCTGAATTACAACCTGAAAGGTGAGTCAACCTACCCTTGACCAAGTATTAAATGAGCTTAAAGATGAAATGCAATGATTTAATTGACCTAATGATGCAAATTATTGTTTTGATGCATATACAATAGATCTAAAATATCATAGAGAACTTTGGACTTCAAAAATGGATTGAGCAAGACATTGTGCACTTGTGGTATAAATTTGAGCTTGATTTTTGAGGATGTTTCCTCCAAGGGCACCACTATCCTTGTTGACCAATTTCAGATATGTTTTTGTAGTCCTCTGCTATCGGATCAAAGCTTATGATTTATATACGTAATTTTTGGATCACTGTCGGATCTTTTCGTGAGTTTTTGTGAGTTATCAAGGTGTAGGGTTTCAATTGCAACAATGAATAATTGATCTTCAAACTTCCTTCAATCCTCTTCAAATCTAAAACCTGTACAATCAAAGAGAGAGGAAAGGTTGTTTCATTTAGGGGCTTGTATTAGTTGAACCCCATGCATGAGTGTTTCCACTTCCACAATGGAAATAGAGAAAGTGGAGACTTAAAATATCCAACAATGATATATATAGTGTTACCATGAAAAGATATAAAAGCAGTTCAAACTCTATCCAAATATTTCTTCTTTCTGTTGAAGAGTTTGGAGCATGAAAATTTGAAACTATGGATGGGAAGTCTCCCTTGAGAATCTTGGAAAGGTGAATAGAAACACGATGGGGAGAAGTAAATAGAGTTGATCTTGAGACAACAAATGGATTCTATAGAGAGAAGATCCCTTTAGAAGTCCTTGCCACATTGATCCTAGTTGAATGTGCTACATGCCAAACCTTATTATTTATAGCATAAAATACTTCTATAAGAATTTTTGTTTCTTGCATTAGTAAATAATTAGGATTATGAGTTTTTATAAGATTAGAGAGAAGGGCATGCTTAATGAGGTTTTTTGAACCCTAAATGTTCCAAAAAATTAGTTTCATTTCTTAAATTTAGGTCTTGATTTAGTTTTTGTCAAATCAAATGTACCTTAAAATCCATCTAAACTCTTCTTTGAGGTTTCTTTGTCTTCGATTATTGTTGAGATGGGTGTTTAACCTTAGAATTATGACCCACTTCCACTTATTTTTTGGCATTCGTAGTCTTCCTCTACCCTAGAGGGGAATGAATGAGCTTTACACTAGAAGGCAATTTAGAAGTTTTTTTCGATTAAGGTGAAGACTTGGATAGACTTGGAAGCTTTGAGATAGATGAGAGAACTTGTAAAGAGAAAGAAGATAGACCCAAGTGGGTACCAATTTCTAGAACTAATAACTAAGGAGCCATGAAATCTTTGAATAAATGAACAACAACCTCCAAGATTGGGAGGCCATCATATGTAACATTCTCAAAGGTTGGAGGGCCATTGACTAAAGTTTTCTCTAACATCGAGGGGCCAATTTCCTTTGAAGCTAAGACCAACTCAGAGCCCATATTGACAAGGAAGACAAGTAGGGAAGTGGCATGATGAATATTTTTAGCCTCTTCAACAATAGGAGTAGCTTCCTTCATCTTGGTTGGATAGTCCTTTACCATACATCCATGAGAGTGATAGGAGAAATATGTGAAAGGAGATCTTTCAAAGACCAAGCTTTGCTTGTGCACCTCGAATTTAGACTTAAGAGAAATTGTTGAGGGAGCGAGATAATCCAATTTGATGTAGACATATGTCTAAGCAAAAACCAATCCCTAATGATATTTAGTGACCATATCTATAACAACTGATTAACTAAAGAAGGTAGTGAATCTTCTAAACACTTCTTCCCACAAATCCAAAGGAAGTCCCATAATATATACCCAAATTGGAGCAATATTGATGTTTTCAGGTTTATAAGGTTAAAGCAAGGAAACCGTTTCTTAAGGAATAACTTGGATTTACCAAAAAATTAGTGACTACCAACCAAGGAGTTCTCTAGGTCCTTGTAGCAAGAGAAGAAGAATAGGAAAAATCCTTTATCCATGGTTGATATGTCTAATTGACATTTGGGATTCTATTTTTTCATCTCCTACGATCAAATGATGTTTATGTTGGGTCTTTGAACTAAATTTTTTCCTACCAAGAAATTCTCCATTTTTGTTGTAGCTCATTATACCACCTCGTTAAGGACATTAATAGATATTTCCTTAGAGATGAAATCCTTAGAGATATAAATAGTGTAACGACTACACCACCTTTATCTTTGTTAAGACAAGAAGTATTAATTTTTTTGGGCGATTTGAAAATAACCACTTAAGATTAGACAATGTTACTTGTTGAAGAACTTCCAACATCCTTCTTAGTTACCAACTTATCAAAAGGATGACCTGGCATGAGAGACTTTGGAAGGGGGTTTGGCACAACACATCCCAAAATATTCAAAAGGGATTGATTAGTAGACATTGATTGACCCATGCCCAACAATGGGGGACCTATTATTGGGGATGAGAGTCTGTCCAATCCTAAAAGTGCAACAAAATCTTTACAAATTTCAATTTTTTTATTCTCTCTTTTTAGCGAATGAGCTGGCCTTTATTATAATATTAAAATAATAACTATATAGCCCAAAATATACGGACCAATATTGCTAACAACTCTGGAAAGATCACAATTGCATTTGTGATTTTTCCTCCAAGAATTATTACCGAGGTACAACTCCCTCTCTAACTATTTTTATCTTTTGAAAATACACTTAAATTAACCAGAAAGCGGAGAAAGAAAAACAAACACTAATTCATAAATATGAAACAAGTGCGACAGAATTAAAGAATCCATTAACACCAATGCTCAAAGACTCAAATAGTAATGACTGGTGAAAATAATATCAAAGAACTGATATGATCACAAATAAATGAATATAGCATAAAGAAATTAATCCATAACTCATCTCATAGATTAGAGCAATCTGAAATCATAACTTTATTACCAAAAGCAAGTTCCGTTTCCCCTCAATTACATAATAGTGTATATCGAAGAAATTTGGACCACTCCCGAGTCATTTTTATCAAAATTTTATAAGAAAACCCCAATCATGAATACTGGCAGTTAAAATAGCAGTCATCAAATTGAACGACGATTTCTTGCTAGCCAATAAAATAAGAAAATTAATGATTAGGAATAACCATCATTGCACACCTCTTTAGTAAGATTTGCTAGTCAACTGAAACGTTTCTTATTCTCAATCCTACCACGTGGCCAACCGTACTTACAAATGGTGCAATTTCTAGAGCCTGAATTAAATGAAAAATGCATATATTCATAATGTCATGCATGTGAACATCCAGATCATGAAGGGGCAACTTGAAATTTTTCATAACAAAACCAATGCTTGTCATAAATATTTGTCACATTAGCATTTAATTTTTGAGCCACATCACTACCTTTTCATTTGCCCATTCCCAAAGAAATCTCCAACTCGGATTTGTTTCCTGGTTTCTATAAATTCAGTGAGAAAGTCCTTCATTTCAACAGTTCGAATTAAATTCTCAGAGATGACGAGTGTTGAGAGCGATGCTTCTTCAAGGAATGATTTCATTGTGATTGAGGACATAGAATGTAGTCCGTTCTACAGGTTATTGATGGACCAACTGAGAGAAGTATTCACAACCCAAAATGATGTGGAAGAAGATGTACTATGCAAGATTCTTGGGGAGAAATTTCTGAGTCGTGTCCATTTCCATAATGTAAAGCTCCTAAAATGCTTCATTTACAATGTAGTCCACACTTCAGGGAAGTGTGATTGGGGAATAAGGGTGGAAGAGTGCCTAGTTCGTCCTGAATATTTGATGAGGGTACGAGCTGCCATTAGAGGACTAAATTTATTTCCCATAACCAACCTCGTAGGTGATGCCATATGCATTGCCACTGCAATCTAGCATGAGGTTACAATGGAGGCGATAACCCTTCTTTGTGTAGGGTTAGCGAGGAATGACATGGGGCTATTTTTCCACTTTGTGCAGTTGCAAGAGAACCTGGTTTTGCCTACCCAGATTGAATGCCTTTAAGAGGTGGTAGAGGGGATACACGTCCTTATGTTTGTCCTCTGTATTTAGAAGAAATATACTGATAAATTTTTGTTTTGAAACACAAATGTCATTTTGTAACACTGAATATATATATATATATATATAAAATTATATAATATAATATGAAGCTTTTGTATTTCAGCGTTGTGTTCTTCTTTGCATATGAGTATTTCCCTTTAAATTTATTATTGCATTTGGTAATGGTATCTGTTTATGTTATTTTTCTGCAGTTTTTTGTTTTAATGGTTGCACTCGTTTAATCAAATGTTTTTTTGCATTGACATCACTCATTAAGAAAAGTTCTAGAAAGACCTTTAAAAACCACCACACTTACAAAAACTCTATACTTTATTACCTTCACTTTCTTTAAAATAAGATACTTATATAATCGGAAAAGGGAGGTTTGTGAAACCCTGTTTGAGACCGACAATGGTTTTCAAACCTATCAAAAATACGAACGACACATAGAATCTTCCTTTTTGCTCTTTAACCTTCATTCAATGGAAAACCTTTGAAAAGTTATAAAACTTCTAGTACGAATCGAATTTTTTTTGAACATTCTGACTTAGGCTTTTCCACAAAGCTTTCATTATTTAGAAAAGTTACAATAACTTCACAAAAGACTGACAATATAAGAAGACATGAAACAAAGGATAAACCAAATACTTCATAAGAGATATCAATAAAAGGAGTTATAATAACACTAGCGACGTCCATTGAAATTCATAAAAAAGTAAGGAAATACCGATAAAGCCTGCACTTAAGAAAATTTTCAAATAAAAAAAGGATTTGAAATTAACAACCAAAACCGAAGTAACATCTCTTAAAATTAAAATCCTTCCCTATCCCCTATCGAAACTTGATTCTTGCAACCTTATTACAAAACTAAAACTAAATACTAATTATGTTGGGAGGCGTTCTACACTCCCATAATGGGGTTGAAAACCCCTCGTACACAAAATAAGAAAGCATTAAATATTCTTTACCAAGTGATATATCCTCATCACTTATGAACAAGAATAGGCAAGCTTTCCATTTTCAAACAAAAAATTAGTTTTTATATCCTTTAAAGTGGATGAGTGAGAGAGGGAGCTATCGAATGAATTGTACAAAAAAATTATGTCGAAAATGGAGCCATCAAAGGGGCTATAGAGGAGGCTAGCGAGGCTTTTGAATATGTAGAGTTTGAAGAGTCGTAGCTCATACAGTGTACTCATTGTTCACAAAACAATAGTATGTTAGGAGAATTCAACTAGATGGAGGCATTCATCTTGACCAGTGGTGAAGTAGTCTGAGCAGAGAAACATTTGTATAAAGCATAGTTCATTGTTGTTCTTCACTGGCTCTTAAGCTTGGTGACTCCAAATACTCCAATTATTTCACCACTTGGAAGTTTAAACATGATTATTGGATTTCCTGTAAAGAATGAGGAAAGGGAGTACATTGGAGTGAATCTTCGTTATGCCAATGGGATGATTGTAGAACTCGTGCAGTGGGAAATATAGAATATGTTTCACCAAGATTTTGAAATTCCATCTCGTTGCTACAATTTTTGGATCAGGCAACATAACATTCTTCATCTAGTACATTTGAGGGAAAATTTAGATGCCTGAGTTCTTTTGCAAACCTCTATATGTTGTGGTTGCACTTGAATTGGAAATGTCTATTGCAAGATATAGAGTCGAGTCATATTGATTTAGCTTGAAATTTCTAGCATTCCCACTCAAATAATATTCAACCGTGTAGTTTTACAAGTCAAACTCATTGATCCATGATCCATGAGTAGTGGTTCACAAGAACCCATCTCTCATGATAATGAATGATCCACTTAGAAAAACATATTTCTTTGATGACAAGTCAATGTACAAATGATAGGCTATGATGAAACCCCTCATCTTGCACCTTTTATGGGTTATGCATAATTTTACCATAGTGAATGCAAAAGAAAATGATTTAAGGTGTTGTGTATGTCAAAAGAGGATTTCTTTGGGATCAAAAGCCAATGAACTACCTTGTGTGCATCTCTATCATGACGAGTGCATTACTCAATGTTTGAGCCATAGAAACACTTGTCTATCTGTACGTATGGGTTTCCTACAAAGGATCTTGATTTTGAAGGGAATTGAGATTTTCATACTAGAACTATACTTAATGATTTTATCTTATGTTTAACCTAGAGGAAGTTCGTTCAATTTTGATCTATGTATATAGATTTTGGGAAAGTAGGATCATCAAGCAAATGCTATACAATTTTTTTTGACAAAGTGGTTGTTAGATCATAGAAGGTTTATAGTGTTTTATGTTTTAAAAAACTTATCAAGACTTACAATTAAATGGTTTTATTTATTCATGATCTTGGTTTTGTAAGTTGTTTTGTCCTCTTTTGATAGACTATGCATGTTACATGAAGATTTGTTCAAATTGAATTACAATAAGCTTTAAAGATTGAGTTGAACTTAAGGTTCATATTTACATTTTGTAAAATTTATGTCAATTCTATGTAAACATTGTTTTGTGGGTTTTCTTCTTTTCTTTTTATTTTGTGAGTTTGGGTTTAATAAATTAGAGGTGATGATTGTATATTGTTTCTTGTTATTTTAATTAATTTTCTTCCTAATAAGATTATGTTTTTATTTTATTGACTGTTGTGATATTTTAAAAGGATGAGGATGGGATCTTGCTTTGGCTGATTTTTGCAATGAGAAGGACCTATGAATGTTGATTTGCATTGTGAGCCCTATCCTCCCTATTCATGACTCCCATTCATGATTGAAACTGACAATAGTGAAACTAAAATGAAATGAAAAAATACACCTCCATTTGATATGATGACATTATAAAAAATATACTCTTCAATCCTTAAATTTTTAATTCAAGAAATTTAATTTATTGATGTAGGGTTAGGCTTAGGAAACCCTCACCTTCGAGTCGAGATCGAACCCTCAACTTCAGGTAAATGGAGCAATCAAGTGATAATTATTCCAATCTTGTTAATGAAGGGGAATTGAGGTTTATGGTTTTAGAATATCAAATTATGATTATGCTTATATTGATTAAATAATACGCATCTTAAGAAAAATATCTCTTGACACTTCCAATTTAATTAAACATATACCTCAAAAATGATTTCTCTCAACGTATTTCACATATATTTTTCTAAAGATACACATGCTAATTAGATTACTATTTCAAAATGTCGATATGTGTTTTACTAAACTATATCAATGAGAGTTATTTTTTCTTGATTCAACTATGTGTATTTATTTAAATCAACGTTTCAAATCACACTCCGTGATTGATTGATTGATTTTAATAATGTCCACGAGACCAACCAGTCTATGGGACGCACAAAAAGAAACCAAAACCACCTTAGCCAACACAAAAAAACAACAACAATAGACCCCAACAAACTACTTCCCGTTGTTTTCCAACTCTTTGCTGATTTTGTTTCTTTTACTGTGAATTTTGATCAGGTAACTTGTTGTTTTATCTATCTTTTCCTCTTCAAACAAGGCCACTAAAGACTTGAATTTTAATAAATATGAGTAATAGTATCAGATGTCCTCGTAATCCTTACACTCCATAATGTAGTGCCATTCCGTCTCCACTAAACCTGAAGAGCATAAACAACAAATCCTATCTTCCCACACCTCTTTGGGTATTTTCCACCTTCCCATTTCATATCTCAAACGGTGCGAGCTAGTTCTTAACTGTGCTATTAGCATTTTAGCCTTCCACTTTATATCAGCCCTCATGTTGAATTTTTGCTCATGATCACAAGTAGGGTTAAAATGGAAAGCATAGTGTTCTCTTTTTCGGCCAAGCTGTTTCGACCACATGGTATTTTGAATTTCTCTTTTACATACTTTTTTATTTCAACTTTTGTGTTTGGACACTCTTGCATGTTGATCCCCCATTTTCCCATCCACTTGACATTTTGCTCCATCCACATGCTCTTCCTTCTAGATAATTTTTCTTCCACCACAATTTTGGGCCAACAGTGTTTCCCCATATTCTCTATCCTCTGCAAATAGCCTAATAAACGAATTGACGCTGCCATTTCTATTGGGAAGACACCGGCTTTAGCCAAAACAATTTCATACGAGACTGTACTTTTTATTTTGAAATTGTTTGTAATTAAGTGATTTTGAAGTCTTTCTATTTGTTTCCACTTCACAGCCGACGTGCTACAACCCCAAACTTCACATCCATATAAAACCATAGGCATAACAAACAGACCAAATAATTTATTCTTTGTTTTCCAATCCCATAGCTCAGCTGATCTACATCTGTTTTGAAGTAGGCAAAGAGCTTTCCAACCCCCTTGAATTCTTTTTGTCCTACAAATCTCCCAATTGAGGTTTTTGCAAAAATCAAGACCCAAATATTTGTATTCATTCACTACTTGCAAAGCATTTCCCTCAAACTCAAAATGTATTTGCTTCCTAGCCCTTTTCAATGTAAATATCATGACATTGGTTTTGTTGATGTTGAATTGCATTCCTACCTCTTGACAAAAGAGCTCCAAAGCATTTAGATGCTCTTGAAGACTATTTTCCAAATTTGCCATTAAAGTAAGGTCATCCGCATACATCAACAACTTGATCACAAACATGGCCAAAAGAACACCATCACCACCCTGTTTGTCCAACCACTCTTCTAATTTGTCTATGTACAACCCAAACAAAGTGGGGGATAGAGGGAAGCTTTGCTTGACACCAATGTCACTCCCAAAGCGCTCAGAAAAACCTGCCTTTGTTTTGATTTTGGCCCGCACTTGATCATATAGTCTGTGGACAACAACCCTATATTTTTCTAGAATTCCAAGTTGTTCCATTCTGTCCCAAAGTTTTTTTCTAGGAACCGTGTCAAAAGCCTTTTTGAAGTCAACAAAACAACAAAAAACCTCACCACCCTGTTTGTCCCAAAAATTTTCAATCACATGTCTGAGAGTAATGTAATGATCAATAGTAGAATGTTTTGGTCTAAAACCAACTTGCCCTTTCGCCCTCTTATTCTCCTTCTCGGCCCAACGACTGATTCTTCGCTCTACCATGCTCCCAAAAAGAGGATTAATCATTATAGTGTGATATTTTGACGGGTTGTTGACATCACCACTCTTGTGGAGAGGGATAACAACGCTCATGGTCCAATTTGCTGGGAAACCATGTTGAATGACCCTATTGAAAATCTTTTTGATATGCGGTGCCAAGAGCTCTAGACCCCACTTCAAATATTCAACCTGCAACCCATCAATGTCCCTAGCCTTGCCCACCGCCAAAGCCTTAATACCACTCTTGACATCCTTTGAAGAGAAAAGTTTATCATTAGAATTAATTGTCGGAGGGTAGGTTTTCCCTTGGTCTCTTTCATACGATATTTTTGCATATTCTAGACATTGGGTGTTCGTGATGCTATTCTCAGTAGTACCTCTAGCTTGCTGCAACTCTCTCCAAAAACCCCTCGGATTGTGCTTTCCAAGAGAAATTAGCTCCTTCCTTTTACTATCATGTATTCCTCTTTTTTTGACCTTACTAATTTTTCATACAATTTTTTATTTGCTTGTTCGTTTCCCGATATTTTCAAACTCCTTTTGGCCACTTTACACTCTTCGTCATACCACAAATTTGCTGGAAAGCTGTTTTGGGGATCTCTTTTACCCTTGGCTCTTTTGCAAGCTATGAGAGTTTTGTGAATAATTGTCATCAACTTGTCACTATTTATTATGCTTTGACTTCTGGTGGGGCTGCCAATATTTTTTATTTCCTTTAACTGTTTTTCGAGCATTTTTTTGAATATGTATTGATTCTCAACAATTAGGAGAATTTTGTCTTGAAGGCCACCCCCAATGCATGGCTGTGAACTAGCTCTTTGCTGTGCAGTTTCTTTCATACCAACCTATATGTAAATGGGGCTATGATCAGATTTCAATTCTATAGGGCAACTCCCTATTTCCAACTCTATTATCCCTGGTATAATACTTTGAGAACCAATGACATAGTCTACCACGCTTTGTCCATTGTGGGTATGGCATGTGAAAGCCCCTGAGCTTGGCAAAGTGTTTATTCCATTACAAATGATTAAGTTGTGGAGGCAACAAAAACCCCAGCAAATTTACACCAAAAAACAAAATACCACCTTTTGAGTCTTGAGATACCCTTTGCTAACTTTGATTTTCTTCTTCCTCTAACCACAACGGGTTGCTATTTTGCCCCTCTTCCTTACTAAAACAAAGAGCTTAATTATTTGCAGTTCTTACATTAAAGTCTCCAAGTAGGATAATCTTGCCTATATCGCAGTATTTCTCTATGTCAATTTTTAGTGCTTCATATGTGTCATCTATGTCTAAATTCCTTTTCTTGTACGCTTTAGAACCATATGGGACGAAATACCAAACTACGATTCAAATCAAAGATTTACCATCTATTATTTTCACCCATATATATTGATTATTTGGATCTTCTTTTCTATCTTTATGATTCTCTCATATTCTTTCTTAACAAGATGTTACTCCACCATGCCCCTTTCCACTCTTCGTTAGGTTTTTACTTAAATAATATTAATTTCGATAGAACCAGAAAACTTTTTACTTAAAATAATATTTACGTGGATAGAACCCGAGGCATGTTAAATTCTGATAGGAAAGATTATCCTAGACGCAACAAAATTTGGTAAAGCGCAATGAAGCTTAAACCGGTTTCCCATATGTTTACACGTACACGACAATTTCTTACATTTTGGAAAGTATTATATGATTTTGCATTTTGATCTCCCGTCTAATCTTTTAATTGGAGGCTACAAAAACCATGTTCCAATCCTCCGCTGGATGATAACCATGAATGCCCAACCATTCTTCTCATGCACACACCAAATTATCAAAAGACTTCATTTCTCATTCCTCTCCACCATTTTAATTAATTAGCGTTAATCGATCGGATTGTTATCGCACAGTTTGCCGATTGCCGTTGCAGAAGGGAAGAGAGGAGAGGGGGGGAAAAGAAAAGGGTGTTACAGCCAGCGAGGGTTCGAATCCGGGCAGCTGCCATGTCTGCAGCAGTCTGTGGGAAGCGTCTGTCGCCTTTCGAGGGATCGCCTCCCCTTGTCGCCAAGAGACTTCGTTATTCCTCAATAACAACGACACCGTCCCTTCCTTCTCCTCTTACTGATAGTTTGGCAAAGCTCATTGCGCTTTTCCCGGCCATGGATCCTCAGGTCAGTTGCTTTTCTGCTGCATTTTCTTTTCTCCACAGATGAGCTCTGGTTTTAGGGTTAAATAAACAAATACGGTCGTCGCGTGAGTAAATAAGTGTATTATTGGGTTAAAGTGAATTGGAGTGATTTTTCTGGAAATCAGAGCTCTTGCGCGGCGCCTAGAGTTTCGATCGTTTGCTCTTGGGGATTTGAAACCTAGTCAAGTGATGGCGATGTTTCGAGGGTTACATCAATACAGTTTAGGGTTCTACAAATAAATTTTATAGTTAAATTCATATATAGCGGTCTATTTAAAATCCAGAGGATTCTACTAGATCCCAGCGCTTGGAAAAGTTGCGCTTAAGTTTTAAGCCCTGTTTAAATGGTGATGATGTTTCGAGGGTAATTAAATTAGGGGTTCAAAAAATTCATTCGAGGATTAAATTCAAATAGAGCGGTTTATCTGAAAATTAAAGCACTTTTCTGTTGCTCTAGCCCAACGGTTTCGATTTGTTGCTCCTGAGTTTCAAGCCCTATTTAAATGGTGAAACCCAGTTTTATGTATGAGATTCCCTTGTAGAAACCCTTTAAGTCATTATTTTGACCCTTTGCCAATGCTTGCTGCAAGTACACAAATGTCTTGATACTGCCTTTGATATATGCATGACACTAACTTGTAGTAGTGGCTAGTAGGCTAGCCATAGCAATGATTGGTGGTCATGTTGTATTGGTCTAAGATTGAAGTCCATGCTAGCATGGCTTGGAATTTGTTGAGTTAACGATATGTATAAGAAATATGGGGAAAGTGTACGAACTGTACATGCTTGGAACTTGGAAGTGTTTGTTGTTGGAATTTTCCTGTTTAACGGTGGATAATAACATCTAACAAATACAACTTAATTATTTCAATGCTAGTTTCTGTTTGCACTGGATATCAGTTATTTACCCTGGATACTGCAGTAGGCTCCAAGTTGTTATTATGCCGAGAGACACTACTACAATGGCAGCAGGGGTGTATTGTACTGGTGGGAGTGTGTCCACAAAAACCACTTAACATAAATTTGATGGTGATTTACATGTCAAATTAATAGCTAGTAATTAAATATATGTAGAGTATTTAATTTAATTTTTAAATATATATTTTTCATCATATCCTATTGTCAAGATTTTACACACCTTATAATATAAAAGATATAATTTAAATATTAACATACACTATATTTATTTAAATAATAAATACTATATTTGTATTTTTTTTGGTGAATGTGGGGCAAGGGGATCACTCTCATTATACAAACTATTAAAATATAAACATTAGTACTGTGCTTCAGAACCTTCACAGGGGAGCTAAAGGCTGGTCCCAATAAATTGTACAAAAAACTCCCAATGTAAAAGCTAGGGAGGGAAATAAATTGAAAACAAGTAATACCAGGCTAATCCCATTTAAACTCTTATTAGCATGAGAGTGAAGAGTCATCTTTGTGTTAAGTTGTTGGCCTTTAGCCAAGGTTGTCTTCATTTTTGTGTATCCATTGTGATCCAAGCATCAAATTTCATGTGGAATTTCCAGAGGAAGGAATATCTGGCCCCGAAACTCCAGAAGTGGTGTTCACTTTGGCCATTTTAGAAGAGGAAGATCCGCATATCACGGAAAGATTCAAGGAAGGAGTCACTTTTCCCATATTTAAAGAGGACTCTGAAACCTTGAGAGTGGAATCCACAGGAGAGTCTAAAGAAGTAATATTTGAATAAGGTTCTTATAGGTTATTCTCATCACAGTCAAGAGGCAATCCCTTGATGTTGTGCTTCAGTCCAATTCATCAAGGGCCTGGCCTTGGAGAGGCCTTATGATGAACCAACTGAGAAGTCTTTGGACGATTTGCAGCCAAGTGACCTGTAGCAAAATACAATCAACATTTGTAGAAAATTCCTTTATAACTAAGCTGCTGCTTACAAATCCTGTTGCCAACTTTCAAAAAAATTTCTTCTTGCAATTTCTTTGACAAATCGAAGTCAACAAGAATTCTTACAAAGGTAAATGACACAGTGATTGGTTCAAATTTGGGATATAGATTAGGTTCCTGAAAGAGTTTCCAATGGAGGATCATTCATTAGTCCAAAAGTGATGAGGAAGATCTGGAAGTTTTACCCAAATTGGGGAAATAGGAAAAGATTCTATGAGATGATTAAGTTTTGGAAATCATGATTTCAAAGTGTTACCCCGCGTCCCTGGGTCTAAACCCCCCCATCCCTGTCCCGGAAACGTTCTGGGGACAGGGGACGGCCAGGGGACGGCAGCAGTGTACTATGTTTAATATCACATAATGAATTCTGAATTCTGAATGCATATTGAGTATTGACAATGAATTCTTAACACAAATTTTATATGCTAAGTTTCTATAATGTATATATGCATGCTTTATCCATGTTTTCATATGATTATTTAAAGTTTCCCTATATATTTTAAATTTTTCTATATTTTATATAGCTGTCCCCCTGCCGTCCCCGAATTTGGCCTGAAAAATCGGAAACTTGGGGATTGGTCCTGCTGTCCCCGTCTTGGAAACTTGGGGTAACATTGTTTCAAACCTAAGAATGCATTATCCCAATACCATGGGCCTCTCTTGAGTAGGGTATCCCTAGTAGAAGGAGATCTACAAATAAACCCTCTTTCATCCATTCATGAAGTTTTTTGCTAGACTAGGCCGGAAGTTCTGAAATTTGCAAATCAAAGCAACTTCCTTTAACCATTCTTCTGTCTCAGCTACCTTATCTCCAAAAACAATTGTTTGTGTTTTGGGATGTTGTCTTTATCAACTTGGTAAAGTTTTACCCTCCTTGAGCTCTTTGGAAACCCTAGAAGAAAGTTTGGAAACTAAACCATCTGGAAGAACTGCCTTGGGTGTGTGGAATTTGTTCCAAACCCCAGTATTGACACAGATAGTCTATGAATTATGAAGCAAAAGAAGCTGCCACAGTAGAGAAGGGTGGTGGTGGTGGGGGGAGCGAAGGGAATCAGGGCTTTTAATTTCTGTAGATGTCATCAATTGGAGCTGCAACCTTCTTCTCTGTTTGCAGTGCTACCAGGCAGGAACTATCCAAAGCATGAACCTTGGTTTCTTCAGGGCTCAGTGATCGCTGCCTCTTTGGCCAAGTGTAGACTGGCTGATTTGCTGGGAAAAAAACTGGGATGTTTGTGAGCGCTGGAAACGTTTGGTAGTGACATCATGGAGCTCCCCAGATCAGCATCATAATCCTATATTTGTATTGATTATAGTAAGAATGTTAATTTTAATATGATAGATTAATTAATCATTAATTTTATTATGTTATATAATTTGTTATATGAACTATATTTTACTGATATCTCTTGGCATCTTTTAGATGTATTTCAGATATCTATACTAATATGTAACTGGCTTGCAAATTTGGTGGATGATGTGCTGAGCTTTATGAATTAGTTGTGTGCACTTGAAGTAACCACTTTAACAAATGTTTTACAGCTGGTGGAGAGAGTGTTTGAGTCTTGCGATGAAAATATGGATTATGCCATCAAGAGCCTGAGTAACCTTTGCCTCAACCCACCTGAGCAGAATATGACTCCTGCTGTTGATGGTCTGTTTCATTCAGATAGCCAGCCAGTTCAAGGTTAGTGTCAAACATACTTTAAAATGTCTGGTTTCAGTGGGATCAATTTGCTTAATAACAATTGACACCTGTTTTTTATAAATTTTCAATTGAAATTCATTATTTATGTCTTTAAATTATTTTTGTAAGGAGATGCTATAAGGTAATGCATCTCTTTGATAGTAGATGAATGACTATTGATTTATATGCATGTCCTAGGGCCTGGATCTGAACGAGGATGTGATGGGAACTCTAGTAGTTTAGAGTTTGGTCAGTTAAATGGTAAATCTGGTTTCCCTGCCGATGGAGTGGAGTGGGCCGAATTTCTGGTTGTAGAAATGAAGAATGCATCTGATTTGGATGATGCAAGAGCTCGTGCATCAAGGACCTTGGAGGCATTTGAGAAGACTGTCATGGCCCGGTCTGGGGCAACTGCTGAGGTTCTTTATAAGGTGAAGTTATTTTTAGGCCTCTAGTCATGCAAATTAATTTTGATTGCTCTTAAATTAGAAACATTTTAACATATTTGTATTTTTTTATGAATGCAGGAAGTTACCTCACTTAAAGAGCAGGTGAGAGAGTTACTTCATGAAAATAGCATCCTTAAACGTGCTGTAGCCATTCAACATGATCGTCAATTGGAGCAAGAAGAAAAAGCAAAAGAATTGCAGCAGCTACATCAGCTTGTTGCACAATACCAGGAGCAGGTGAAGACGTTAGAGGTGAGAAAAATGAGAACTGATGTGGTTAGTAACCATTATTTTCTGCAGATACCTGAATTACAAAACTCAGAGAGTTTACTTGAAAGGGGCATGAAATGTTCTTAATTCTACTTTTGGATAAAATAAAACCTAAATTAAAACTGAGTAAAACAATCTAACATCATAATAATTGAACTGTAGAATTTAGAAACTGATGAATATACATTATTTATAGCAATTTTTTGTCTTATAGTATGCAAATATAAAATTTGTATACAACAGAAGGAAGCATGCATTTAAGGTCCAGTATCTTCTTAGTTCACCAACATGAGTATATGCCCTCAATTTTTATTTTCATGCATAAAATCTAAGTAGCCGGTTCGGGTTCGGGGTTTCGGTTCGCTGGTTCGGCTAAATTTTTTGGGAGGTGGGTTCGGTTCATTTTGGGTTCGTTAGTACAAAAAACATGTAATATATATATATATATATGCAGCCTAGAAGCATGAATTAGGATTAGAATATCACATAACATCATATAAACAACAAAACCACCATAAACTTAAATGACATTCATATAAACTTGAATTATGTTGCGGCTGTTCACCTTTTCCAGCATGGCATGATGATACCAGGTCTGGTCGTTCTCTCAGATGTCTGATTTCTGATGGCTGGAGAAATAATCTGAGTTGCTTCTATTTTCTGAGTCTGAGTTTAATGTAAGCTTGTAAAGGAGCATCAGGAAATACTTTGTAACAGATTGAATAGCCAGTGTATAAGCATAGGCCCTGTTGCTATAGTCCATTCTATTGAAAACATATTGTCATTAAGTTCTAAAACAATTCCTGAGTTGGTTGTAATCTGATATTAATTTCTGAGCATAGTATATTGCAAAAACCAGTCTTATATGAGGCCAGAAATAATCTAGTTTTGCTTGCCAATGATATATATGCATGTTCTTAGCTGTGTCAATCAATCTACCTCCGTCTTGTGTTAAGTTTGATTAAATAGAATATCTATCAAACTGGAAAAAAATGCTCAAAAAACCACTTTTTGGATACCAAATATTAAAAAAAATGCTCAAAAAACCACTTTTCAGATGCCTAGGCATGTGGGTTCTGTTTGGGTTCTGCCCGGGTTCTCTTGGGTTCTGCCTGGGCGAACCAGACCCAAAAATGAAGGATCCTGGTTGAACCCACAGGCGAACCGAACTAGGACCCGAACCAGGAGCGAACCAGGACCAGAACCAGGGGTAAAATAGAAGAACCGGTAACTTAGCATAAAATCAATCATATCATGCATTGGCAAACACCTAAAGGATGACATTACTAATCATTTATCATTTACAATGCAATAAGTCCTCTGTGCTAGAATGTTGCAAGGTGTGTGCCCTTGGTCTCCTTGTGCTGTGCAGCACAACGCTCAGGTTTGTGACATGGCTTTACCGCCTCCCGTGGATTCATTAACTCTAGCGGTTGTATCGGGCATTAACAGGTCGATCTTTTGGTGCAACGGCAACTGTCTATGCAACAATTGGCATCAGAGCCTGGGTCATGGGTTTGAACCCCTCACTTGTGTTGTGGGGGGGGTTGTTGCAAGGTGTGCACCCTTGGTCTCTTTGTGTCGTGCAACACAATGCTCGGGTTTGTGACATGGCTTTACTGCCTCTTGTGGATTCATTAACCCTAGCGGTTGTATAGGGCATTAACAGGTCAATCTTTTGGTGCAACGACAATCGTTTGTGCAACATAGAGGACATGTAAAAAATTGACATGCACATATAGTATGCTCTAGACATATTCTCATACATTTGGAGTGAATGCTTATGCTTGGAGATATCATAAAATTTCATACTAAAGATCATAGTTTGAGTCCTGGAAAAGACTCTTGGGACTCATGAGTCCTAGTGCTTGCCGATTCGGCTCGCCAAGGACTCTTGAGCCGAATCTTGGAGAGTCCAAGCTAGGACTCTCTAGTTGTGGCGAGTGACTCGCACGAGTCCTAGAGTCGGACTCCCGAGTACCAACTTAGGACTCTTGGCATTGCCTGGAAACAATGAGTATGAATGTTTAAAACTTGTTTTTGGTTTGTTTTTTTCATTTGAAAATTTGAAACTATGAGTATGAATGATGAAATTTTAAATTTTGAGTGTTTTAAGATCATATAACATGTGTAATATTCTAAGTTACCGGTTCCGGTTCGGTTTCGGGGACGGGTTCGGGTACGAGAACCCGGTACGTGGGTACGTGAAATTTTTTTTAGGGGTTTGGGTACATATGGGTACGTGTGTATATATTATATATATAAAAAAAAAGAGAAATATATAGAATTGTAAAACTGAATCATTTCATAGTATGATACTTAATCATTGATCAATGCCAAATGCCAAAGATAAATATTAAATGCCAATTGATAGTTGTATTTGATTGATTTGAAAGCAAATTGGGTACAAAATGGCATCCTCATGTGGAATGCGTTGATGTTGATATTCTTAAACAAAATGAAAGTAAATACTACATTAATATATTTTACAAATTTACATCTTCCTCTTTCCCATGAAAATGAGGTGCGCTATGGAGTTGTGTATGGTTTCAAAAGCCTTAAATGTGACATTATAGATGAAGACTTGTAGGCAAACTATGGAAACTTGGACTTGGAGAGTACCTAGAAAATCAATTAAATTCAATGGGAGTTTGAGGGCAATGTCTCCAATGGGGTCGAGGGGCAATGCCCCTCGTGGGGGTTTGGGGGCAGTGCCCCTCATGGGGGTCTAGGAGCAGCACCCCTCATGGGGGTCTGGGGGCAACGCCCCTAGTGGGGTCAAGGGGTAGTGCCCCTCGCAGGGTCCGGGGGCGCGCTCCCTGTCGCGATATAGGGCGGGGTCGAGGGGCAACGTCCTCGCCGCTAGCACCAATTTAAGGCTTCTAAAACCATACAAAACTTCATGGCGCACCTAATTTTCATGATTTTTTGAGTGTTGGGCCTTGGGTTCTTCCAGGTATACCCAGGTACGTGGCTGATGCTCTTGGGTCCATGAACCATTTGGCTAGGTTCGCCTTGGATAAGCACAAGGTGCGCGCCCAACCCTATGGGTTCTCCTGGGTGCGTGCTCTTGGGTCCATGAACCATTTGGCTAGGTTCGCCTTGGATAAGCACAAGGTGCGCGCCCAACCCTATGGGTTCGCCTGGGTGCGCGCTTGCACGCACCCAGGAGAACCCACAGGGCTGTGCACGCACCCTATGTGTACCCAAGGCGTACCCACAGGCGAACCCGTACCGGGTTCGTACCCGGACCGGGTTCGAGGCCTGTGGGTGCGAACTCGGTAACTTAGGTAATATTTGAATTATGAGAAATTGATAATCAAATTAGGCTCTTATGTTCTCTAACTGCATTAATTTATTTTTGTTTTTTTGTAAATTGTAAAACTGTGGTTTTCTTCTTTGCCGAGTCCGTGCCGAGTTCCGAGTCCAAGTCCTATTTTGGGCTGCTGAGTCCGTGACGAGTCTGAGTTTTCAAACTTTGCTAAAGATAACAAACTTACACTTTTTACGTTGAGCTATTCTTTGTATGAATCTAGAAATAGGCCTATGTCTAACGATTGAGTATCATAGCCAGATAAATCCAGCATGCAAGTAGTGAGAAGCTCTCATGATGAAATGGTTTTTGCTAGTGAAAAGTTAGTGCCAGAATTGTTGAAATATGCTTACAAGATAACTATGCATGTAGCCCTCCCGACTCTTTTGCAAACTAAAGCATACAAAAAAGTTATGAAAGCTGATAAAGCACCAATATATTCTTGGTGAGAGCCATGTTCAGTAAGGAGATTTGTCAGAGTGATACACGTAAGCAGGGGCTTGCTTCCTATGTTCAGGTGAAAAAAGATCTTAGGAGTTGTGAAATGGTAATCTGAAATAGAGAGAAGTAACTTTAAAATGCAGTAGGTCATTTAAAAAGTAGTCTACATTGTCAGGGTTATCATGCTTCCTTCTTGAGCAATCATACTAAATTTTTTAGTTTTGTAAAAGGTCTTGCTGTATGTATATGGGTAAATCCAAAGGATTCAATGTAAGGCTGTCTTTTGACTGATGTCGGGTGTTATGCAGGCAATGTCAATATTTGTTTTCTGCCTTTCACCTTTGGGTGATAACAGTTGGGAGTTCTGGTGTTGCCTAGTAAATTGTGTAATTTTATTTTATTTTTTATGTTTTTTGTCAATGGTGCTGAAACATGTCCTAGAATAACCGATGTGGCAAGGTTTATAAACTGGGGATCAATGCAGTATTGTGCAGTGTTTTTGTACTTTTTGCTTGAGATGTTCAATGAGCCTTTGACTTAAGGAGAGTGCTGATATTTTTGTTGTCTTCTACATTGCTAATTAATTCATTCCTGTGTCCATGCAGCTGAACAACTATGCACTGACATTACATCTTCGCAAGGCTGAAGAAGGAAGCTCAATTCCTGGACGTTTTCATCCCGATGTTTTTTAATTTAATTGCTTGGGACTCTTTCCTGGCTGTTGAAACCTTGTATTGAAGATGCCATCGTCTGATGCAGTGAACTGCTTTTGTATTCTTCCACTGTCATTAAAGATGCTGGCATGGTTTTTAAGTCAATCTTATGGGAACCAGCATGTCTGGATTAAGATATTTGCCTGAATCTGAAGCTCCAAAAAGGCATCAAAGATGAAAGTCTTACATGTTCTTTGTTTGGTATATATATATTCCTTCATCACTTTTTGTACCTGCAGATTGTTCTGTATATAGCCTGGCAAAGCAACAGACTGTTATCATGCTTCTTCAACTACCCTTGCACAAGATGTTCAGTTATTTTTAACCTGTGCTTATGTCTCCTAGGTCAGGGTATTAATACAAGTAACTGAATTTTACATTAAGAAACTAATATACTAAATTTTATTCAGTGAAGTGATGGCTTAGTTAAATAATGTTAATTCTGCTGTAATAATAATCACTTTGGAGTGATTTATGCTTTTCTTGTGTTTTTTTCCACATTGTTATTTAGTTGAAATGTTCACTTGATGAAAGCAAGCGAAGTTGCAATATGTTCAACATAATTATCACATTGTAAAGAGCTTGGTATTTAGTTGTCAAAAGGAATGTTTTGCAAAGTGATCGAGGTTGATTAGATGTGTTCATGACTCGAATCTGTTCGTAAGAGTTGTTCTCATGTCTATTTTTCAAACTTGTAATTATTATAAATTCTATTAAAGAAAAATAGAATTTTAAAAAGAATAATGGTCAGCACAGTCATCTCATCTTCAGTCGTGGAAGGAAACAATAATAACATGTACAAAGAATATTAGGCAGTGTCTCAAGCACATTCAAATATCGATTTATTAATTATTTGTCTCTTGCTTCTTGTCCTTGTTAAGCTCATTCATTGTTGTTGAAAATAGATTTCAATGGCTCCGACCTTAGTTACAGCTATATCTCCGACCTTTGTATCCATTGCTTCTTTTTACCCCTTGGTGGAAAGTGTGAAAATTTGATGCATTAGTTGCACTAATATGTTTGCTTGGCTTGCGCCACTCAAAAGAACCTTGCCCGAGGGAGCAAATTTTCACCAATTGTCTCTACTTGGTTTTAGAGCTGGTTTTTCTATGTTATTTACCATGGAGCATTGCTCTTTTAATGAGTGTGTGAGTATGAGGGAGCAAGGTTTCACTGATTGTCTCTAGTGTCATGAAATAATTGGTAGGTCCATCATCTAGCTCTAGAGCTTTAAAAGAGGCGTCCATCATCGAATAGTCTATAGGTGTTTTCCTTTTATTTTTTCTTTCTGTACCTCCTCAAAGGAAGAATGAACTCTTCCTTAGAAACAAGCAATTGTTCATTTTTCTTCCAAACAAAGTGTATTTTTTTAAAAATTTCTCAAGCAAGTAGTTGAAGTATGAGCCACTTTGCCACACGAATGGCAAATGATCAAGGAGTTCATATTCAATCTATCGTACCTAAAACTACAAAATTTTGAGGATAAAAATTTGGGTAGGGAACACTTGGTTTTTCTCTACAAATACACAAAATCTAGCAACTAGCAAACACTTGATGAATTTCGTGATCTTATCTTTGACACAATATTGTCTAAACAAATTGGTTATAATTAGAAAAATATTTTCATTCCAAAATTTCAAAGGCAACTTTGGTAGACAAACCCAAACAAATTTGAAAATGGAATCATTCAGTGTTGAAACCAAGAGTCCAATTTTGAAGACAAAGGTCGTTCTTTCCAAGAAACCAATGACCATCTAGAAGAATCCTAGAGCAATCCTCCAGATTGGAAAAATAAAAAGGGTAAAAGTCATTCAACATTGATGCTACCTCAACCTCACCTTTTAGTTTCCAAATTTGGAGCACCCATCTTTTGATAGAATCTATGTTGGGACAATAACCACAATACATCCCAACAAGAGAGCTCCTAAGCCAAGCAGATGACTAAGCAATAAGAGAATCAAGAATATAAGTTTCAATTTTCCTTTCCATCACAACTTTTGTAGAAACCCTTTTGGAAGATGCAGGAACAACAAGAAGAGGTGAAGAAACAACACTATCAACCTCTTCAACAAACTTTGACCCAACACAAACATTACTTATCTACAGTTTTAGAGCACCACCAACCTTAAGACATAGTTCATTTGAAACCCTTGGGGATGGAACATGAACAACAACAAGATGGGGAGAAACAACAACCTCCTCCCTAACACATACATTACTTATCTGCAAGCTTGGAGCACCACAAGCCTTTGTCATACAGGTTTCATTCAAAACCCTTGGGATCAAAACAAGAACAATAAGAGGGGGATAAACAACACCCTCCTCATCACATTCGAGCTAAATAAAATCCACATCACAAGATTTAATTAACCCTATCTCTTCCTGAGCGGAAGACATGGGCAACCAAGATCCACATTATTGTGAGCCAACTTAGAAGAAGGGAAGATAAACCCTTTAAGTAGCCTTGAAACACAGATCTCCAACAAGGGCTTCCACCATAAACTCCTCAACACACCCTTTCTCCTTCATTCGAGCTTCAAGGAGGATATCTAAAAGAAGCTTGTCCTCTTCAAAATATTCATCCTTAGACAACATTGCTTGATCACCATCCTCAATGAAGGGTGAGACATCACAACCATACAAAAAAAGGCCAAGAGCTTCATCTTCCCCCCCAATAATTTGCCCAATTCTCAACACTTGATGCATATGGATCATCTTTTGTGTCACCACCAGCCTTAGGAGAGTCAAAAACAATAGAGGATCTCCCCATTGCCACTAGGGTTTGGAAGCTCGCCTTCGTTGACTTCACTTGCTTCACTGCTCTTGTTTTCACTCCATCTGAAAGAAATTGCCAACAAATGTTAAAAATATTGTTATAACGTTGTTATAATGTTTGCGCCGATTTTTGGAGATTTTATGTGAGATTCCAATGATAGGGCAATTTATATTGCAAATATTTGGAGGATTGTTGTTTATTGATGTTTATGTTGTTTGTTTTGAGCAACATTAATGGTTGTTGGATTTGTTACTCACACTAGTCTATTGTTCCATTGCAATCTTATTATCTACCACACAACATTGGGGGAGAAACATTTGAGAATACAAGGAGATTATAGTTGTAAGGATTTGATTTTTTTATTCTTTGATTTAGGGTTTGTTTTTATTTTCTTCCATCCAGTTATTAGACAAGTGCATCCTTCTACACCATAATAGTTGGTTGTCACATGCTTCTATGAATTTTATTTATCAATTTGAATTGAAAGAGGTTTGAGTGGCTATTATAGTTGATTTGAAGAATAAGTGTATTGGTTGTAGTTCTAGGCATATTTAAAAAAAAAACAATTAGATTGATATTCCATTGTGATTTATAATTCTAAAATTCAAGTTATTCTGAGTAGTAAATATAGTTTGGATTTCTCTTGAAAAATAATGCAATCAAAGGAACGAATTCTAGATGTATTTGACTATTAATGAAATTTTAATCTGTCTTGTTTGTAACCAAAATTATTGTTAGTCTCAGTTGTTGGTTTGTTTGCATATATTTTGTATTCAATTATTCAAAAATTATAAAAAAATCATAAAATTCGAAAAATCCATAATCGGGACATTACAATTTGCAATATCTAATTGTAATTGTCATGTTTAAAGTACCATAAAGTGGTACACATGTAATCATTTATGTTTTTGCTAAATTACATCACTTACAAGGACTTGATTTGTTTAAGCAAAGTCTATGTTCTAATGAAGGTGGCATCATACTATTATGCTATAGTAAGTTGACTTTATAATGCAAAAGTACTATATTTAATATGACATTTCCATGTTAAGTTCAAGGAAACATGTGGCTTGGGATTGGTGGTCTTATGTGGAAGTTGGGTGGTATATGTTTCAAGAATCTTAAGTTTTAAGGCCTTGTCTTGGTAGTCAAGTGGATTGTTAGAGCTTTTGTTGGGGAGAGCCTTGGAAGTTATTTGTTAGAAAGAATAGTAGCACGAGTATTTTTAAGAAGAGGAGGTTGGAAGGGGCATCATCCCCTTCATCTATTCTTTGGGCCTTTTTTTTGGTTAAGCTAACTAGTTCTTGTCTTTGAGAGTATTTGAAGAGATTGAGAGTTGGTGAGACATCTCTTTGGTAGAATCTTAGTTGGAGTAATGATCTATTATATCTTATAAATTATGTTTAGTTAGATGGTGGTTTGCTTAAGGTATTCCATTGCTTTGTAGATGTGTTTAGACATCATATCCTTTCTTGTGAGGAGCTTATGAATGAATTCAAGATTATTGTATCTTGTAAAATGCCTACTCATTTTAGGTCAAAGTCTTTTTTGAGGAACTTCCCAACAATTTGACCTTTCAATTTAACTTAGGATTTGGGACGCTGTGTAATGAATTAAGGATTTCTTTTGGTTGATGCTGCTAATAAATTTTCGTATGACAAGATTGCTTTTTGATAGGAGTTTTTAATACCTTAAAGAGCAAGCAGGGTCTTGATTTTTCCATAATGAGTTGCATTGGAGATAATGGTATATTTAATCTTTTATTGTTGAGCCTAAGAATTCTTGCATTATTTTTGTTTGTAAATTTGTTGAAGGTATACAAATTTCTTTTTGAATGTATGTACATAGGCTATATTTCTTAGTTTGATAATTTGCTTGGTGTTATTAGTTTTTATAAGAGGTTGAGTGTGTTTCATAAATGGTAATGACATGTGTTTATTGAGATTTTGTTTTTTTATAGAAACCAAGACACACCACTTATAATTTTTTGTTCTTGAAAGATGTTTTTAGGATTTTCCAACTAGATATTTCAAGTACCTAAGAGATCTCAATTCCTTCTTCAACACATCAAATTATAAAGCCATGTGAAATAAAAACAATTAACTTTGATTTATAAAATAAAAAAAGGGGAGTAAATGGTGTGTAAATAGAAACAATACAACAAAGAAATGCAAAAATGAAACATATACACTTGGAATTTAGAGGATCTAATGATAAGAATAGACCAAGGATGCCATAATGTTGCTTTGGTGAATTTTGGGTATGTTTTGGATAGCTAAGGAATTTGATCACTACAACTCCGATAATGTTCAGGGGGCACAATTGACCCTCCTTAGCATATGTGTATTGAACTCCAAGAGTTTTGAAATTGATAGGAGTTTCCTACCTTTAGTCTTTAATATAGCCTTTGCTTACAAAATGCATGTGCCTATCTTTGAATGAGAGAAACATTGAGTTGAATGTACAAAAGGGGAAAAAATATGTGTTGTAAAGTAGCTTGCCTTAGTCCCTTATTTGGTGAATTTTATCCTCAAAAAAATATTATACCTGAAATTTTTTGATGGGTGTAACTCTAGTAACAAGGTGAATTAGTTAGTGCAACCTAGTGAAAAATTAAATGTGGTGTGTGCAAGATATGGTAATTGTGAAAAAAACATCTCAAAGCAATTTAAGAACATGTGTGCTATGATAGAGGTCACCATAACACAAAATTGAGGGGAAAATGAGGAATATGTGGGTGGTGTGATGCAAATATAAGAGGACAATCACACAAAAAGATGGAAGTGAGAAATAAGGATGGGAAATGGTTTTGATTTGATTTGAGGAACAATGGCTAAAATGAAGCAAAGGTAGAAAAAATGCTTCCTAAACTAATCTATGAGAGGAGATATGTGAAAAACCAAACTAATCATATAGTTACAAAGAAATAAACACAAAACAATATGCAATAATTAAATGATTTATATAAGGAAAACCCTTTTTGAATAAAAATTCCACTCCAAAGCAACTCAATGTATTATTCAATAATCAAAGGTTGAAATACCCTTGTAGAGTCTAAGTCTTTAAAATAGTATCATTGATAAGAAATCTAGATAAATTTTGACATCATAACAATACCTACAAAAGTCATTATCTAAACCTCCATGTAATACCCCTCCGTTTTGCTCTATTGTGCGAACTATGTTGTTTTCCCTTTTATGCCTTTGTATTCTGTTGTACTTTGACATTGTACTTAGTTATAGTGGATCACTATTTTACCGTGATGTATCTTGTTTTGATGATACTATGTTTTGATGTGATTATTATGACATGTTTGGAATTAGCATAAGGGGATATTTAAATTTATGATGTTTCATGCTTTCGATTATGTTTCAATTAGTACTACTGTATTGGTGAAGAGGATGGTATCACATCACTCGCTTGCGAATGCCCTGCGATTTCGTGATTTCCTCTTCACGGTGTGCCTTATTTATGACATATTATTGCATGTGGTTATATTCTTTGTTCGTAGGTTAACAGGTACATGACATCGACTCCACCTGGTTTCATAGGTTTGAGCGTGTCCAATGCCCTACGGTATTCAATTGGGAGACAGTAGCTAGGATTTCCGTGCCGAGTCATCACCCTAGTCATAGTGTGTCGTCGGTCGTAGTGTAGTCCAGTTATTCTATTTTGTTCCATTTGCCTTGTTTCAGTTTATTTCAGAAGTTAGAATAATGTGGGAAATGTGATTTAAATTATTGAGTAATTTAATTTAATTAATAAATAATTTAATCTTATGGTAGACTTATTTTATTAATTGATTAAGTTATTTATGTTGAAATGATTTACATTATCTATTTTGAAAATTCATGCATATTTAAGTTGGAATTGGAAATTAGAAAAATGAATTAAAAGTCAATTTAGAAATTTGAAAATTCAAAAATTCAAAAAATGAGATATATTCTATTTTGTGTTTTCTGGAATTTATGAGGGTGGTTGTAGGATTTTTGGAAGGAATTTTGCATATCTTTGAATTTCTACACAAAAATAAAAAAATGGAGTTTTTGGAGAAAAAATGAGAAGAGAAGGGGAAAATTTGCTAAATTTTGTGGGTTTGGAGGAAAGGCTCAAGGAATTTGTAGAGCTCAAGAGGGTTTCATAGCACCAACAGGATCTTTAGCATACTTCAAGAAAAATCAGGTTCTCATTTTGTTTAATTGAATTCTTTTGATTCAAAGGCACATGTGTTGTAGGGAAAACAGTTGAACATGTTGATTGCGTGCAAACAAAATATCCATTCAAACTCTAGCTTTCTAACTTGTAGAACACCACTCCTTGGAAATATTGTTTACAAAATTAAAATAAAATCTTGTTTATAAAATTAGTTTTTTCTTCAACTATGTGTTCTTCATTTTGTTGGGAATCTCATTTAGAGAATGAAATGCATGTATATATATATACATTTATACCTATGTTTTATTTTTAAATTTTCTCCCATAGTAGAGTTATGTTGGCAAAATTATGAAATTTCAAAATTATTAAGGGCCTGTATATTTTGTTTAGTTTCTGGTTTTTTGGTTTTCCAAAAAAAAAAAAACAAGAAAAAAAAAGATATAAAAAAAAATAAAAAATTTTGGAGGGGTTGGGGCTCACCCCATCGCCACCCCCATGGGAAGCGGTGTGGGGGAGCGCACCCAACGTCCCCTATTCGCGGCCCGCGCCTACTAAGCAACCTGCGCCACCACCATGGGTGGCTGGCGCTGCTAGCGCCACCCGCGCCCGGTGCAACCGCCTTCGCGAGCCACCTCCGCTTGCGCCCTGCGCGATGCTCCTTCTCCCCCCGCCCCTACGGCTTGGTAAACCCTTCCTCCTCTGCCCGCGGCGGAATTTCCACCCATGTCCTCCTCTCTCCGGCGGTGCCACCTCTTGCGACCACCAAGAACTAAATTGCCGCCCCCACCAGCCATGGGAGCCGCAACCGACCTAAACCCAACTGGTGCACGAAACCCGAGGTCATGCGACTCAACCCTAGGGTTGGCGCGTGAACCAAGGATCATGCCCTTGGGCTTTTAAAATTAAAAAAATAAAATATATATATTATGATGTTTTATTATATTTTAATATTATTATTTTTGTAATATTTTAATATGATAATCATTATAATATTTTGTTAACCCAATATAATATTCATTTAATATTATGTTTTATGATAATATTAAATGATTTTAATAATATAATATTATGATTCATGATAGTATTAAAATGCTTTTAGTGGGTTAATATTATGACTTTCATAATATTATGAGAAGATTTGAATAATTATTATAATTTAAATGTTTTAATATTAACATTTTGAAAATAGGAATTTCATTTTATTATTACATTGTTTGAAGGGGAATATTGTTTATTTTGGAAAATGAGTTTTATCGAATATATGGAATAAATATTTTATTTAAAAAAAAGGGATTTTGCTTTTATCAGAATTGTTGATATACGAGTTAACATTTCATGTATTTAAATGCTACATGGAAATAAAATGATTTTGAAATGGCGTAATTAACTCAGTTCAGTTAATGCATTGATCACTGAATTTTAGTGAAGAAAGGGGTTTAGTGAACCCAAAGTAGATCTAACTCTGCCTTGGTTTTGTTCTATGTGTGTTATCATTTGGAAAAATGTGGGTTTTAATATTTAGCCAGCCTTCTAGTTGAGTTTTCAAGGTAGTAGGTTGTCGTAATGTGATGGTCAACCTTGGGATTGCCTTGGGTAGTGCATGTGATGTTAGTTGTTATTACCCGATCTCTATGAATGGGGATGTTTTGTACCTCCTTGGTTTAGGAGTGGATTATGTGGTTAGTGCCTCCTTGTCATGAGTGACTTTGTTGCCTTGTTACCTCTAGTGTTTGGAGAGGGTTTGAACTTAGGTTGCCTCCTGAGAAAGGAGTGGTTGTGGTATCTTGTTGTTTGCACTTTGTTACCTTTGGAGTTTGGATGGTATGTATGTTGTCAAGTAGAAGAGTGGCTTCTGTAGGGGCTAGAGCCCAAAGAGGTAAACTGGATAACCTACGGGGGTGGTTTAACAAGTGATAACTAAAACAATACTTAGAAGATTAGGTGGTACTTCTCACTAATCAAGATAATTATGCCTCACTCATAGACAGAAGGGCTCGTTTAGACTTGGGATGAGTGGGAAGGCCTGGAATGGCAAGGCCATCTATCTTGTCTGTACAAAAGGTATTTGATTCCACATAAGTGAGTATGGGGGACGAGATTTGGTTGAGGCCACTGGGATAATCCTTAGTGGGGGCCGGAGCCTATGAAGATTCCCAAAGGACAACCATGACGAGCTGTGTGATGACACTCTGTCTAGGACAACAGTTGGTACTTGTTTATTGTGGGTATGGTTTCCGTAACATACTTGTTGTGACCACAATTGGTATTCGATTTTGTGTGTATGGTTCTCGTAACATACTTGTTCAGCTTTATTTCTGGAAGCAATGTGACCATGTAGAGTTGTACTTGCGTAGTATTTGAGTTGTACTTGTGTTTTACATGTGATTGGTGGATTCAGTTTGTTTCAATTTGTGTTAGTGTGTGTCTAGCGGTAGATGGTCTTGGCTATGAATCTTGGTTACTATCTCCTAGCACGGGGGGGGTGGGCCTTTGGGTTCCACTTGGTTGGGTGGCGTGCACCTAAATCCATTGGGCTATCTTCAGGTTCATGTGGATGAGACTCCTAGTTGGAGAGCTCGTTGGTTTCAGTATCAGTTCTTGCTTAATTTCATTTCAAATGATCTTGTATTGTTTTACCCCTCACTTGTTATCAAGGTGGAAGTTGTAATTATAATTATGATTCTTGATCTTGCCTCATTCGAGGAATGAGAGTTGTAACCTTATTGTTTAAAGAATGGATTATTGAGTTGAAATTTATCTCTTATGCTTGTTGTAATTTATCTTATTTGGAATGTATGTGTTTAATCTATTTAGTAATTAAATGACATGGTTTAATTCATGTTTTTTGTTGAGGTTCTAAATAGCCTTCATCTCATGACCTTAGAGGTTGTTGGCATGAGTTAATGAACTTTCTTATTAATTGTGCTTAAACAGAAAAAAAATTAGCCTGTTTAAGTAGTTGTTTGCAACTTCCTCCAGGGTTGCGTGGTAGGGCATTACACTCCATCTCAAATGCTCAGTAAATAGGAGAAGCAATACATGAAACCATAAAATGGTAATTAGATACCCATGAGCTAACCACCCAAACCCCTTGTTAAAAATCTAACATCTAAATCCCAAGATGAGTCCACATGCTAAAAATAATATTTTCATTCATCTATCATGAGCTTGTTACAATCCACTCATCAACTTGGACATTCTATTATCTCCATTCAAATATGCCTTATGATGTGTTGTAACACCCATCATAAGTTGGCCAACAAGTGTAACTCCTTACACACATAGATGCTTTTATTTTTAATGTGGGAGACCCAATTTCTAAAGGCCATGAATTTTGATTTGGGATGCTAATTGAGCCCTATTTTCTTTAAATTGTAGAGCTCAAATAAATCTATCTTGAGCATCCAAGATACAATGTTGGCTTATCCAAAATTTTAGGGCCAAAAACAATTTCTATAGCCCACAAATTTTAAAGGTTTTTTATTCTATAGCTTGAAAATATCTTTTTTATATTCTTAACCATAGGATACAAGGTTGAGACACATTTTCTAACATTCTCCCACTTGTTTTCCCTTGTGTTGAAAATTTGGATGCTAATGTCTTCTAGACTATTGTATGGAGGAAGAAAGGTCTTCCTAAATCACTTACCCAAACTCATGTTCGAGTGTTGCATAAAAGGCTAATCCATTCTAGGCCTAACATTTTATAAGAGGGACCTTGTGGGTCCAACTCTTTCATTTATTTGTTGTAGTTCTTTGTAGCTTGATTGTCGTTGTTCCTCACTTTTGGTGGTGCTATTTCTCAGTTCTGTAACTAGCTAGATTGGGCCTGTTTTGCCTTGGATTTTGTTAACTTTGTAAAGGGTTAGAACCCTAGATTTTTTCCTTATTTATATTTTCTTTGGTCTTTTTATACAAGGTTCCAGGCCCTTTCAAAATCCCCGCTACCTTAATCAAAACATTCTCCCACTTGTTGAACACCTTGCAAGAGCAAAGGGGGTATCAATGGTATTAACTAATTTCTAAGAGCCAATATACCCATAAATTGAAAACACCATTTAAAATTTTCTATGCTCATTGATTTTGTCAATGCATCTATAATTCAAGAGCATCCTAGTACATAACAACAATTTTGCATCACCATTTTTTTCATCGTGTTTTATTTGTAGGTCTTCATTTACATTTCAATATTCAACCAGTCAATATAGATCCTATAACATTTCACCACACTATTATTTCTCAAATTGTGGTTGGGAACACATGTTCTACACTGATCTATCAATGCCATCTTCTATTTTTAGGAGATTCTGATCATTGCAAAAGAAAATAAAAAATATTGATCCATTATTGAGCATAACAAAATAAAAGGCAGTCCTTGATAAAGGCTTGCAACAACCTCTTGATATTCATGGAAATTACATATCACATATCAAGGTACAATGAACCTAGGACATCTTTTGAAACAAATGACATAATGTCCAACAATCCATTATTAATGTGTTCATTCCAAAAGATAAATTTGCATATTTGGCCGATTACACATTTTGTAAGTAATTGAGTTTGGCTCCACCTTGTGATTGACTAAGATTATTTCAAAGTCTAGAAGTTGATATTAAAACATCCTTGAAGAAATTAGAAGGCAACATAGAAAGTAGAAGATAACTTGACATGGAATCGTATTGCAATATATTTCAAAGTTCTATAATTATTATTGTAATCAATGGCCTTGTGTTACACCCCACTTCATAGTTCCTAAGTTACTTTTAATTTCATGAGTGAAATGTTGATAAATGCAAATTGTGAGTTATAACATGTTACTAGGTGAAATAAATACTGGAATATGCATTAAGATGATATTGTTTTTAAAGGAATGAATATGTTTTATATTGATGAAATGTAATGAAAGAATATGTATTGCAATTTGAATATTATAAAATGATTTGTTGATGCAAATTTTTTATGATGCTAATATATTTAATGTGAATGGCTAACTACCTATGCAATGTATTAAGTTGAATGAAGGAACATGTTCAAGCCTCAGGTACGAGAGGAGAAGTATCACTCAGGAGAGGAGTTTGGTCTGGTAACCCTAAATGAGCCTAACTGAGCAATCACACACTCACACCCTATTTGGTCAAGTAGAGTCAAGTCAGGTTAGCTTGGGAAACAATAAGTAACCTCTAGTTGTGATTGTACATGATTTGTACTAGGTTATGAATGTTTAGTATCAGTTTATGATCTTGCTCTTTGGATGTTCTTGATTGGAGTTATGTGATCGAGTCTTATGATTGAATGAAAGTTCCTTCTCATGTGTTCATATCCATATGTTAATCAATGAAGTACATATATACACTCCATATATATATATATATATATATATATATATATCAATCGATGAATGTATGGATATATGTGTTTAAGAGTAGACATTAAAATATGTTAAAAATATGCATATAATATATGTATATTAATACGCACGTAAATGATTATAAATATATGTATGTAACGACATACACATAAATACATAAATGTGTAAACGCGATTACTTTAATATTATCGTATACAATTAAGTATATATACATATAATACCAAGAATGATTTTATGCATGATATTATATTATCATTTTAATATACAATCATATATATATATATATAAATACATATTGGGCTGGGGCCCTAGCTTAGTTGGCTAAATCTTTCCTGTTGCAGGAGGTTGGTCATGAGGTCTAGTCTCCCCCACCCTCGTGATACCAGAGGATGTGTCATGCCAACATTTCCGGTCACATTAAAAACTTTACCAGACACGCTGGAGTTTATAGGGGGTCGTTCTACTCGATAGGGGGTTGTGCTACTCGATTCCTGCAGTTTATATATATATATATTGTAAAGATATACACACACATATATATATAATACACACATATGTTGTTATATTATTATGGTGATATATATATATAGTGTGTTGATTTATATATGTTAATATATCGATACATATTAAAGTATCAAAACATATATAAATGCTTTATATTAAACATCGATACAAATTGGGATGCTTAGGGCACATCCCCATGCTGTTGCTTAGCTTATTTTGGCTAGCAACCACTACTTAGCATTTTAAGCAGTATTTTGTGGAGTTGGTGGCCCCATGACTTTATTCTTCCTGCTTATTTTTAATTAGCCAATGTAAATTTATTTTTTCAGCACAAAAAATATTTTAATAATATTTTGTGGAGGTAAAAAATGGAGGGAAAAAATAAAGTAAATATAAAAAAGAGGCAAATTAATTTGTGGAGCCACACGCCATTTTTTTTTGCAGCAACTGCTTATTTTCAGCCCCCCAATTTTTTGCAGAACCTATTTTCAATTTTTAAGCAGTTGTTGCTTCAGAAAAATAGGAAAAGATTCTAAATTATCCTATTCTCTTAAATAAAAAATTCATGGGAACACTTAATTGCTTAATTTTAAGCAAAAAATAGACTTAAGCAGTAGCATGGGAACATGAGATTAGTATTAAATATTGATGCATAGTAGAACACCTTATATTAAGTATAATGAAAAAGCTTATCACATGGGTATAAAAGAAAGGTTTACTTGCCAGCGCATAAGGCACATAGAATTGGAACACCTTATATTAAGTATAATGAAAAAGCTTATCACATGGGTATAAAAGCAAGGTTTACTTGCCAGCGCATAAGGCACATAGAATAGGAATTCAAATGCAATTCAATCACTAGTAAAAATGCTAAGTTTGAGTAGTGTGATAGAGGTTTGTAGGTAGTTGCATATACCGAGAACTATGCATGTAGTAAATACAATTAGAAGGAGAGTGTAAATTCGTTTGAAAACCAACATCATTATAATGAATGTGTAGCGCTTATGTATAAGCATTTGGAAAAAAGAGTTTAAAGACAACAATTAGCAATAAAAGAATTTTGTAATAAATGTGGCACATATGGTAACATATGACGTAACATTTGGAGGAATCTAGTGCATAAAGTCTTAAGAGACTAGGTAAAACATTGAATAGGGCACACAAGAGTTGATGTTGTTGTGTACCCTGTAAAAGATTTAGAAGGGAGTAAATGTTTTTTTAAATGCCTTAAGTAATATGTCAAAACTATGCCATGAAGGTGACACTAAATAGTATGAGGTGGTGACATAATTGGTAGAAGTTGTAATACAAAAGAAGTTTTAAAATTTGAATAAGCTTGATAATAAGTGTGTAGAATTAGTCAAGTGAAAACTTGACATCCTTTTGAAATACAATTCAAATTAGGAAATCTATTTTCAGTTTGTTGTCTCAAATTCTAAGTCAACACAGCCATGAAGCTGTTATGTGTTGCAATCTTTTGATTGAGTCGTTGCATGAGGAAGACAGGTGACAAAAATACTTACTTGTTTGTAGCCTTTGGTTGCTCACAAATTAGTATAAATAGAGGTGCTCATTCTTCCAAATGGATGAATTGTCATTATGATTTATTAGTGTTATTCTACTGCAATTTAGTGCAAAGTGAGTTATGAGTTTGCGAGGTCGAGAGTTGTAATGTTGTATCACATTGGTTTTACGAAGATAACTAGTGAGAGGCTAGAGGAGGTTGTTGGAGGTCGTTATTGAAGAAAGTTGCAAGCAAGCTAGAGCCACTAATATGGGAAAGAGGAACAATTGATGGGACCTTTTATAAGGCATGCTAGTATATATACCTTGATATTTTATGATTGGAAAGGTTAAATAGATTTGATTAATATGTTGGAAATAATGGTTTTGAGTTTGATGTGATGCTTGTTTATGCTTACATGATTTTTTTTTTACTTGCTTGAGGAACCTGTCATAACAGGTTAATACTTTTATATACCCTATATGGGAAAATAGATGATGCTTTTATTTAGATTATACGTAGTTAGTCCATACTAGATGTATGCAAAATGGAATGAGCAACGTGGGTTACATCGATGAGTTAGGGTAACTTGTATTTGATAGAATATTATGCTAGGTAAACCCTTGTGATTAATGAGGTTAGCAAATACAACGGTAATGCTGGAATAGTAGATATGTTGTTATCAATAGGATATGACCTCATGTAAACCATATTGATATTTTTTACTTGTTTGATCACTTGATCGTAGCTTTAATTGATTATTGATTGAATCCTAGGTTTAGGTTAACCTACTAGGTTGGGTTATTTATTTGATCTTTGGTTAAAGCACATAGGATGAGATTAACCTATATGGTCAGATTGATCATTGATTGTTGATTTTATCTTTGGTTGTAGTCATTTAATGTTGAAGATTATACTTTTGATTGGGATCATTTATTGTTGGATATTATACTTTTGAATGAGGTAATTTATTGATGGGATTATAATTTTGATGGGAGTCAATTATTGTTGAGAATACACTCTTTAAAGGGGGATTTTATTGTTGAAATTATACTTTTGAAATAGAGTCATTTAAGGATGTGACGATATGTTTATCCACATGGTTAATTGGTAAGATAGAGTTACTTTGAATTAGTTGAAATACTATAGATGAAATGTCTTAGTATTTACTTGAAAAGAATATAGGTTATTCCTGGGGTTAGGATAATCCAATGAAGGGGATAACCTATGCATATAATACGTGTGGTCAATACAAATCGAAAACTTATTGTAGTGAACGAGAAGAATCTCACTCACAAAAACTAGGCGATGAATCTTTGGCCAAATCAGTGTAGGTTGCCACTGTCTACACTGTTAGTTCATGGTGATCTAGTTATGCATGCCAATTTGAGATTGTCATACATGTAGGTTTTAGCCTCTATATAGGAAAGTTCTAGTTATGTAGGAAAATTCACAATGCTCAAGAAAGGCCAAGGAATTTATGAGATTACCAAACAAATATTTTCGTTGAAAGGTAGGGCCATATTACTATTAGGTAGATGTGCGGGGGACCGCAGTAAGCCTGTGGTTGACAGAAAGGTGCTTGAGTGATGCTTCTCCTCATTAGATGGTGGCCAAGATTTTGAAGGGGATTACTTGGACCATATACATTTCTATTGCTGGAAGCTCAGAAGAGCTATATATGTACTCTTGTATCCATTTATATGGAAGATTGTAAACATGAATGTTAAACTTGAGATTATTCAATATGAAATTAAAATACTTTGGAAAGATTTGTGAAATGCAATTGAAGTTTGGAATAGTGTTTATTTCAAATGTGCATATTATCTTTGTTTAAGAAAATAATTTTTTTATTGCTATGTGATGGAATCATGGATTATTCACTTGTGGATAGAAACTTAGTAATTTTTTTGAGTAGAACATTGGACATGTTATACCTTGAGGCTTACCATGTTGTAAGCCCATTGTGGTAGATTGTAATTCTATTGAGATTGTGAATGAATAAAGAGCTTGATTTTATTTTTTCACTCCATTAAGTTGGGTAATGTATTTATTCAATTGGACACATGGCTAGATAATCCCTTATTAGACTCTTTATAAATGACTACTATAGTGCCATAAATTGAATACCCTTAAAATTTTACAACACACAATGTCCTCCCTTTATTACTATGATATCAAATATTTAATTTCAAATTGCTAGCACCTGAATTCTTCATTTTTGACAATTTTATTATGTTCTCGGCTCTCTGAGTCTGATTTTTTTGGATAGGATCACTTCACATGAATGCCTGAGTGAAGCACTAGTATCTTGTGTACAAATTTGTAATTACATGGGCTATTGGAGTGTTACGTTCCCATAATTTTTTTAGATGTAATTCTCCTACATGTGTTTACGTTGAACAAAATCAATTCGACCTGCTATATTGAAAAATGGTTTGATTTTCATATATTCTCTCTCACATGTTTGACTCATAAATCTTGAAGTTCTTCCATTTTTGGTTACACAACAAGATTTTTTTTCACTTTGCATGAATTTTTCTTAAAGTTATTCAATCACCATCTTTTTAGAATTATGCATACCAATGATCTTGAAGAAATTTTTTTTCTCTTGGAGGTTTTCTTTGAAGCTTCTAGGTGATTTCATTCTATTTTTTTGTTTCCTTTCTTTTATCTCGCATTTTATGCAAACATTTGTAAATATAAGGTGTTAGCATATTGTCATTAAATTATTTATATATAAGCTATTGTATTTTTATTTCAAATCTATCATATTTGCATTTCTTCAAATCTTATTCAAAAATATTGGCTGTTGTGAAGGTAGAAATATTGAAATGGGGGTTTGATTGAGGCAAGCCCCTAAATAGCCAAACCAAAAATATTTTTCTCTTTTCTTTGCATGTACAAATTACTTGTCAAGGAGATAAAATTAATCTAGTTCTATCTTTGAAACTTCTCTTTTTTATTTGTTTTCCGTTTTAATAGTTAGTTTTATTACAATTTCCAACATGTACAATATTTCTTGTTCTTTGTAAATGGCATTTGCAATTTTGTGTGTGTAGGATCAAGCTCTGGACGCTTTGTGTTTTTTGTTTTGCATCTATGTCAAATGAAAGTGTGATGTGAGGAGATCTGTGCTATATGCTGGTGTCCACGGGTGAGATTTTTAGAAAGCTATAGAATATTCTTCAAAATATTTTTTTTTTTTTTGTATAAATTAGTTTGTAATTTTCATTGTGGAGATATAATTTCACTAGTTCTTTATAATTGAATGTTTTATATTTTCATTTATATTTTCCAATTATAAATAGTTGTAAATGGATAATGTAAATAGTTTAGAAATCGATGATTCATTCTAGTGTATTGTGTGAATTGTAAACTTGAAAGATTTATGTTCTGTTCATTATATTAATTGATTAATTTTCACACAATACAATGACATTAGTGGTACCATATCACACCAATATTTTTTTCTTTTCAGAATGAGTATGATAAACAAATAAAAAATTTGAAATAAGTGGAGTGTTTACCAAGTGATAGACTCATGAATTACGATATGATTTTGGTAAATTAAGGTATACTAAGAAGAGGGAATGCATTGTGAATCTTCTAGCAAGAGAGTTTTTGGTAGAAGATTCTTTGTGTATAGACCAACAAAGTTTAGGTAGTAACATCAATTTTTGTTGGTTGGAAGATGTAATGAAGCCTTTATTGCAATAAAAAATTCATGTTTTGGTGATACATCACAATAATTAAATAACACCATCTTCAAGTAGGAAGGTGTTGGGTAGAATATCCCTATGATCTATTGGTTGTAAATAAACCATCAAATTGAGGTAGTCTACAAGAAGCTTGTTGATAGAGTGTAAAAATTGAGGTAGTTTATAATATTGATTAAAGGTAAATTGTTGATGGTCAAGTAGTTTATAGGAGTGATTAAGGATAAACCACCAACTTGAGGTAGTTTGCACTAGATCTAAGATGTACCTCCATGGAGAGAAAAAAGTTGATATTTTTGGGAATATGGAAGAAATGTAGGACATGCGAAGGTATTAAATATTTAAATGGATTTTCTTAAAGATGAATACATAAGAAACCATAACCCTAGAACTAATGAGAGTGATGAGGAATAGTAAGCTAGTCTTATTGAGAAAAGTAAAATTGAAGAAGAGAAGATAAAATAGATGTTTGGTATGAAAAAAAATATTTTAAATAGGATTACAAGCCTTAAAGTAAATGAAAGACCATAGATTGGTTAAGATAAAAGATGTATAGAATGAAGACATGAAATCTATTTTTTGATTTTCCACAAGAAGGTGAATAATTAGATCCAAACATTACTATGGAAGAAAATATAACAAGAAAATAAGATTTGAGAGGTATTATTCACAAATAGGTTAGAAATTATTTTGAAGATAATAGGTTAATATGATTCAAGTTTGAAGGTTTGAAAATGAATAAAAAAGGTATGATTTGTGAGAAATTTAGTAGAACCTATGTGATTATTAGATAGTAGTGTTATAATGAAAAGTTTATAAATGAATATGAATGATGATGATGAGATAGATAAAGATAGGAAATTTTTTAGAGTTATGAATTATGAGTAGATGTGTGATGATAATAGTTACAAAAAAGGTAGGATTGGAGATTTGAAGACTAATGAGGAGAATTGGGGTGAAATTATTGGAGATAGTAAACCTAAAGTAACAAGATGTGGTAAGTTAGGGAATAGTAATGGTGACTTTCAAGATGAGCTAGATGAAGCAATACACAAATGTGATAAAGTAGGAAGGGAGTAAAAAGTTTTGGTAAGGCATGAAGAATTTGAAGTTGGCTCTTTGAAAGAAAGAATACACAAGAAATAAATTGAGAAAAAGTATAGTTATACATGAAGGATGCAATAATAGTGAGACATCAATTGAATTGAAGAATTTAGAGAACATAGAGAAGGATTGGAAAGGTAAGTATATGGTTAAACAACAAGATTTTTTTATGATTTATCGATGGACATGCGATTGAGAATGAAGTAAGAGTATAATAATTTAGGATAGTTCATGAAGAATATATGTGAAGGATGAGATGATGATTGGTAAATAAATAACATAGTAGTAGATGAAAGTATCTAAGTTATCTAATAAGTGACTTGGCATATTGATAGATCTAGATGGGCAGTTAGAATTTTATTTTTCCATCTAAGAAATAAATATTTAATTTAACAAAAGTAGAGGGAACAATGAAGATATTAGGGTTTTCAATAGTGCAGTTGAAGGGTAAATAAGCTAGAAAGGGGGAGAAGTCAATGTATATACTTACAAAAGGAAACTAGGGTGATGAAACAATAGTGCATCCCTTTAGGACTAAGAGGGGCACTCAAAATCAATAATTTTCAATATTTTTAAATTTATGTCAATTACAGAAAAAGGGTCAAGAATTTAAGAATGATGTTAACTAACAAGTTGTGAAATTTTCTATATAGATTCAAGTTTTAATAAAATAAAATGTTTCTATTTTTTTATTTTAATATTTCAATCAATTTATTTTTTCTATTATTTTTTATTGAGTGAAATTATTCTATAATACATATCTCTCACTACAAATAAAAAAATTCCATGCTTTTTTGTGTAAGAGTTGTTGATAAACCCCACAATATCCCAAAAAACACTTGCAACCAAAAAATATTCCACATGAGAGAGAAACAATGAACATTTTATGAAGTTAGAGAAATGATTTAATGCAAAATGAAATCGATACAATATATAATGAAGAAACCCTTGTTATAAAGAAAATAATGAAAACCTAGGACAAACTAAGATCACAAAAAGTGTCTGGACCCTGTGATATGAGACAAAAAATAAATGACCTAAGTAAGCTTAAAAATACAAGTGTGAATATAACCTAATAAAAAACTAGGTAGGTAATATACAATGTTCACACCAATACCCCTCTTAAGTGCAACTTAGGGAGTATGAGAAAATGATGGATGAGTTGTGGATACAAAACCATGTTACATATCCATATACAAAAAAATCCATCACAAATAAAGTAAAAGTGAAAATCCTATAGGAAAAAGCCCTCTCAAAAAGATAACATATGCAAAAAAAAACATGTACAAGTGAAAGAAGGAAGGATGCATCAACATGAGACCCAAATCACTACTTATGCCACCAATGTATAATATATGTTCTCCATATTAAAGAGAAATTAAGTGAATATGTGCCCCCCTAAAATTTATGATCTCTCATGGTAATGGTAGGTGCTTGAAAAAGGATGATGATGAAGATCCAATAACATTGAACAATATTCCTCCCCTTGGGAAGAAATAATACTAAGTAGAGATGAAGGATGTCTTTCCATGATTTTATTATTGCTGACATCTTCAAAATTTGCTCAAGTGTCACCATGTTGATATGAAAGTATGCAATAGTTAAATCAAATATAATCCCAATAAATGGAGATGACCAACTAGGAAAATGTGGAGATGAATAAAGAACAAGATACAAAGATGAAGATCATGTGAAAATAGTAATGATGAGACTGCCATCAAAGATGAGATGGATGTCCTCAAGCACACATTTGTTAGATTTGTAAGATGGGGATCACAAAATAAACTTGTAATATCTATAAAGTGCTCATCCCAATGTATCAAATCCAAAATAATATGATGTACTTGTTGTAAATAATGATTCAAAGCAACAAGATATGGAGATGTTATCTTATGTATGTCATCCAACTAAATTATTCATTCCATGATAATGTGTCCACACAAGATGTCTACATACAAAAACCTAGCGATGAATATGCCACTACTAAAATTCAAGAATCCTTAGCCTTAAAATATTTAATAAAAGATAAATAAGATGAAACCTTTTAATATGGACCAAGAGTCATAAAAGCCAAATAATCAACAAAAAAATTTCTAGAAGGAGAAGGAATATCGAGAAAATCTTGAATGTCATCATGACTATCAAATCTTGGCAAGTAATCAAGATTCTCTTTTACACCACCACCATTATCATATAATAGATTATCACAATTATCAAGGGGTAGAAGATTGTACCTAATAATATTATATGGGAATCGAGAGAGATGTAGGTCTATAAAGATCTCCCAAATTTTGGTCCAAAAAGTGCATGTGGAAACTCAATATGCACGAGATACAACATACACTATTAGAATTAACATTGCTACCAATTAATCTAAGGAAATGATCATTCTTGATATCCCATTCTTGCTTCCTATTAGGTGTACTTATTTTAGGGGCAAGTTCATAGAGATGTGGCAAGAGATGAAGCCAGTTGAGATGGTTCAAGATGCCATCTTACCGAGACTTATAACTACCTTTGTTCAAGCTGATTATGAAAAAATAGATTGAAAAACCCATGATTATACAAAAATAGATTCATCATATATATTATAGAGATTAAAACATGTAAAATTGGAACCTTTGTAGCATAAAAATGGTCCTAAATTTTGCAAAAAATCTAAGGTACAAGTCAAAATAGAAAAAATTCTTTCAAAATCAAATAATAGGTAAGTAGGAAAAAATAAAGAAAAACTAAATCGATGGCTACATATTTCTCAAAACCAAATTTCCAATGCCTATTTATTTGTGAAAATCTAATACCGTCTACCCAAGTTATGACCTTAAATTCATAAAATTTCTCTTTTAGGGATTTAAAATGCAAGCTGCATTGTTTGGGTGTTGGTGACCCACATGACTAGGTGCTTAAGAGTGGGGGTTGATGGTTTATGTTGCTATCCCTATGCTAATATCTACATTGTTTTTTAATTTTTAGAAATAATTAAAAGAACATGCTAGGATGATGTAGGCATGATGTAAGCATAGATCAAGAGGAATATTCTTTGTGAGATTCACTAACTCATTTGACCCCAATTTCCAACGAAACCTTCTGACGAAAGCTATATAATCAAATGTATCATTGTGCACTTGTGCGAATTTTCATTTTTTAAAATTTTTTTACCTCGACGTTCGTCGAAATTTTGATGAACCGTTGTTTTGTGTACGTTTCGACGAATATCTTTCGCCAAAATTGCGATGGTCTTGCAACGTTAAATTATGGTGGGCATAAATTGAAATGAGCTCGACTATTTATTGTGACAGTGTTTTGCTCGACGGTTTTCTTGGGGAAAATCAGAAGAAATTCAAGAAGATATCACCAGGTTGAGGGTAGTCATTGTCTTTTTCCAGAATTCATTTGTGAATTCAGATTTGTACTTCCAAGTTTGAAAATCATATTTGAAAGCAACATCTCATCAGATTTCATTTTTAGTCTTGTGCATTTTTAGAATTTCATTTCTAGATTTTAGACCTGGCTTCACAAATTCTTTATAAGGGAATTGTTTATAATTGATGGAAAATTCTTGATGGATTTGGACAAAGATTATATTTGCAAGGTTTCAATTTTAACCCTAATGATCAATTTGCAATAGATTTGGGAGCCATAGCTAGATAATATCAAAGGTGTTGGTTGTTTTTTTACTGTAACCAAGTTTATCTTCTAGACACATAGCATATAAAATCTTAGATAATACTGCCTTACAATACCATCAATCTATATTCTAACTCAATACTACTTATCAAATCCTTATATGAACATAGTCACCTATAACCTCACTCAATCATTTTAATTATTTCCTTGAATTAAAGCCAAAATGAGAATTACACATACCATAATAGTGAGATGAACAGAATAACCCTTGATCATTTTATTCAAGATAATAATATATTCATACAATGGAGATACATGACCTTGAAATGAGTAATTTTTATTCAGATGCTAGTACTGTCTTGAAAATTAAGTACCCATGAAACTAAAACCTACAACAGAATGACACCAAACCTAAGAATAACATCTTCACTATAATATCGGGCTCTTTACAAATTCGCTCTGCAACTTTAGTTAGACTTGACCTAAAGATATCTAACTTGCTAACCCGTATTTCTGGTCCTGAAATCCTTCTTATAGGGAAAATGAAGGAGCAAAAAGCATCGAACCAGAAATACACCTGTCACTGGTCACTTGGACCGCCTTATGACATTTCAAAAATTGGTTACAACAGCCGAGTCTTTAGAGAATCTTGTTCATCTCGTCCACTGGAGAATAACTGTTGCATTTGCCAAACTTTTGAAAACTTGCACCAAAACTGCCACCAAGACATAGCCAAAATTTGTTATAACCATAACCGCTGAGCTGTTAACTGCCGGTTGTAGACTCTGTCCTATTCTTGTTTAGTTAAGTAATTTTCTACCCATCCTTGATATTCCTCATCCATTGGCCAATTAAAATTTACCACCTAATTTACCTTGGAACTGTAAGGTGTATACTTTACTGCTACTTGATTCGCCTCCCTTTCAAAAGATTCCAAAAATGTGCTAGTGTTAATGATTTTATCCATACTACTCATCAGCATGTCATAATCTGAGTCATCACAAATCAATTTGATTTATGCATTGATGATTTCATCTACCTTGTCTTGCCATTTCTGCAGTGATCTAACATTTCCTTGGGCATCTACAATATCTGGTAAAGATGTGTCACTCCAGTCATCAAAACTCTTTACCAACTCTTTAATCCTCCTGCAGAAATCATTAGGTAAGGCCTGAAAACCTTGCAATGACTTCACAAAGTCTTGAGTGGGCTTTAATTGTTGAGGCCTATTAGCCGCATTTTGAGAATTTCATTTCCATATTTTGTTGTGCAAGTTCAATATTCTGATTTTAGGAGTATAACAGTTGGAAATCATTGTAAAATCATAATTTAATAATTTCTAGAATTAGCATTTGAAAGTGTTTTTTGGGGTCATTAAATTCAGACTATCTTCTCTTTTGTAGGGGTGGTTGCATGCCGATTTTTTTGGGTGTAAAATATCATAATTATTATATTTTGTTACCTGTGTATGATTAAAAATTATTGGAGTACATCTGAGTTTGATATTTTTTGAAGATCTAAATATTCAAGCTTGGTAAAGAAAAATCATGTCAGATAATATTAGTCCGGAACAAAATGAAGAGACAGTTGCTAGATTGTGGGCTATATTGAAAAGAAAGGGTGATGGAAAATGTTATTGTCCTTGCAATAATTACAAGGGCTTAAAGACGAGAAGAATTTTAATCACAACAGCTGAGAAAAATTGTAGGCAACATGGTCATGTTGAAGGGGGGCATGATTATCGTGCATTCGTAAGTTGTTCATTATATGTGTTTATATTAATTGAATTTGTAAATGTTTATATTGTTTTAACATTTGATATATATATATATAAAATCACTTGATCATGATCATGGTTTATTTGTGTCATTTATTATTATAAAGGTGGGGCGCCCTAGGGCACACAATATGAATTATCACGGCCCAAAGAATGTGGTTTTTCAAGCGGAGGAACATGGAGCTGTGAATATCGAAGATGAAGTTAATGATCCTATGGAAGAAGATGACCATGCACCAGAAAACACAATTGAATATGATGGTACAAATACATTGATCCATGACACATGTAGTGGCACATCTGATCATGTTGATCGAGATAAATTTGATGATGTTCATGATTTACTTGTACTTGAGAAGGCATACGAGCCCCTTTATGAATGCTCCCAAACAACTCTTCTCTCTGCTGTATTTTTGCTGGTGAACTTGAAGGTTATGAATGGTTTATCCAACATAGCAATCTCACGGATGTTAAGGTATGTCATATATGTCATCTTTTTTCATCTATTTTAATTGTTGTTAGTTCATCACTAGTAAATAAAGGATGAAGTATGTACCTTTAATATTCTTTATATTAAGAAATTTATTTTTATTGTAGATTTATTGGTGAATTTTTGTTACCACCATCAAATATTTTACTTCGTTCATACCGATATTTATCTGGCATTATGAAAGATATTGGAATGGAGTATCAAGTAATAGATGCATGTCCCAATGATTATATTATATATCATAAACAACATGAATTTGCAACAGAATTATCGGAATGTCATATCAGTAGATATCGAACAAATCAACTAACAAAAAAGTGCCTAGCAAGGTTCTTCGTTATATTCCCATTATTCCACGTATGCAACAATTATTTAGGTGCGAAAGCTTAGTGCAATTTATGGATTACCATGCACATAATAGAAGTGGAGATGAGATTCTTCGAATTCCTGTAGATGGTTCTGCATTTAGGGACATGGAGGAAAAATGGCCACACTTTAAAGAAGAACCTCGTAATCTCAAGCTTTCATTGGTAGCAGACACTGTCAATCCATTTGGAGAGCTGAGATCTATTTACTCAGTGTGGCCTGTTTTTGTTATCAACAATAACATTCCTCCATGGATGTCAATAAAGAGGGAGCACATAATGTTGGCAATGATTGTTCCAGGTATTTGTTTACATCATTTTTCTTTAACGTAGTAGCATATCTTTTGTCTTATTTGTTGCATAATGACTTTTTTTTTTCTAATTTAATAGTCATGTACATGAATTTATATATATTGCAGTAAAATGGTTATAATAATTATGTAATGTTTATGTTCATTCAACTAGGTAAGTACCAAGTTAAAGATATGAATGTATATATTGAGCCTCTTATTGATGAGTTACTAAAGTTATGGAATGGCATCACTATGTATGACGTATCTAGACCAATAAGACAAAGACAATTTCAATTCCATGCAATGCTTGTATTGACAATTCATGATGCCCCAAGGCTAACACATTTTTTTGGTATGTTATAACTATTAGAAACCAAGATCACCTGCATGCAGATGGATACCTATCACATGCAAAAGACATTCAAAACAAACAAGAAGTTCTGTAAACCTCAAAGTGTAAAATGCATTATTAGAATCTCCAATTATTACAAAGAGATCAATCCTTATGAAGGAGATCAAGAAACCCTAAATGAAACCCTAGTGTGCACACTTAATAATAAATAAATAATTATTAATGTGCCTAAGTTTAGCTTAAGCAACTAAAGGAATAAGTGACTTAATTAATTAACTAGTATGATATAATTAATTAAGCATAATAACTTATTACTCTAACTCCACCCCTTAAGATGAACTTAGGAAGAAGCTAAAACACTAGAAGAAGATGCATGCAAGCAAAGATGGGTCCTGACAGCTAGGCCTGATCAGGTACCCATTTATAAATGCAAGAAAGAGGTAGAGAAGAAAAACCTAGTGGGAAAAACCCCCCTACAATGATATGACATGCTGCAAAGAAGCACTGGAAGAACACTGTAGAGTAACATTGGAATTGAAATATGGCAAACAAGGAAAGATACTTCTGTCTACTACTGAAACCGGATGAGAGTCACTGATTGACTCAAGGAATCATGAAAAAAGCAACAACATTCCCGATGCCTTAAAACACTTGAAAACTCCAAATTGGAACAACCCTGGAATCTATGAAGCAACAGTCAATTATTGAATGATGTATCACTGAAATTGAAGTGCAAAGATGCAAGGTGCACTCTCCCAACTATCAAAACATCCAAGTAATCTCCAAAACACCCATCGGGCCAAATATGGATTAACGTAAAACTTGGGAAAGATACAGAAAAAAGTGCATAGACAAAAACATAGAGCTCCTCAATACCTTTCCAATACCGCAAAGATAGCGAAAATCGGAGATCGTGGCAAAAAGTTATGAGCTCAAAAGAATAAAATAAACATCTGACTTCAAACAGCAATAAATGCAGTAAAATAGGAAAAAATTGTAAAATAAACTACACGATAGGATAGTGTTCGGAACCAGATTTTGGCGATATCTCGTTTGCCCGATTTTGATATTGTATGCCCAAGTTATGCCAAAAACAAAAAAAAACTTCTCTTTTAGGGCAAATTAGGGCTAGGAGGGGCAAAGAGGGCCGTACGGCCACTGACATCATGCTGACGTCAGCACTTCATGAGCAAAAATTTGACGGCCATCTGGTCATCACCGCAAAAAATTGGCCCCTTGCAAAAATTTTTTTGGCCCCTAGTCGCCATATGACCGCAAGCGAAGTGCAGGGGGGTTGGAGTGGGCTGGGGGCTGGATGCGGAGCTCTCGGTCCCCCATATGACCTCGGCCGAGTTGTAGGGTTCCCGTGGGGGCTAGTTGGGACCGACGGTGGATTTGGAGCTGAGTGGCATGTGGGTGGCGCCCGGGTGGCCGTCGGGTGGTGGGCGGGTGGCGCCCAAATTTTACACTGGCCGCATAGAAATATTTCCAAAAATCATGCGAAAATTGATTTTTTTTTTTGCATTTTTTTGAAAAATCGTGCCTTGTGAAACGTGCCAAGGAGGCCGTACTGCCTCCCTGGCAATTTTTTTTTGCCTCAAAAACCAATTTCTCCAAAATCGATGATTTGACAGGTGTTTCTAGGGTTTTGGGCCACTGCAAACGCAATGGCGACACCCGTTTGAGCCCAAAGTGTCCCAAAAAATTGGCTACCCCCAGATCTTGCAAAAAAGATGCCTGTGGGAACCCTTGCACTTGAAACTCACAAAGAGGCCATATCTTCAGATCACAAACAAGCTGTTGCAGGTCTAGAGCTCTGATACCATGTTAGAAACCAAGATCACCTGCATGCAAATGGATACCTGTCACATGCAAAAGACATTCAGAAAAAATAAGAAGTTCTGTAAACCTCAAAGTGTAAAGTGCATTATTAGAATCTCCAATTATTACAAAGAGATCAATCCTTATGAAGGAGATCAAGAAACCCTAAAAGGGAAACCCTAAATGAAACCCAAGTGTGCACACTTAATAATAAATAAATAATTATTAATTTTTCCTGAGTTTAGCTTAAGAAACTAAAGGAATAAGTGACTTAATTAATTAACTAGTATGATATAATTAATTAAGCATAATAACTTATTACTCTAACAATAACGTTCGATTGCATGAATTTAATGATATTTAATTTTATGAATTAGATATCATGCATGTTTTTTAAATAATCTATTCATTATATATAATTATAAAAATTGACATATTTAATCCAATTATATATGATTTGCAGGTCTTCAAACAAAGGGAAAATTTGCATGTCCAATTTGTGGTCCAAAGATGAAATCTCGTCATTCAACAAGTTTAGGAAAGCAGGTGTTTGATGAGTATAGGCACTTCCTCCACAGAAATCATAAGTATCAAACTACTGAAAGACATCTTTTCAATGGGAAAGAAGAGACTACATCAAAACCACGAAGAATGACACCTCGCCTATGGAAGTTGGAATATAATAGAATTAATCATCAAGGTTATACATCAGATCAAATTGTTTATCTATCATTTATGATATGTTTTGAATTTATATTTTTATATTGTGTTGTGTTTACTCATGTTGTAATTGATAATGATTGTCGTTGTTAATTTGTTTAACTTATATGCTTCATGAAGGTCGTCAAGGCATTAATGGTCGGCTTCCACAAGGACTGAAAAGTTATCCCACACAATTTAGTAGTTTGCCCTACTATGAGTAGCTACAAATTATGCATTTGTTTGATACAATGCATATTAGAAAGAATATGACCGAAACATTATGGGAAATATTGGATGGAAGGCATGACAAAGAAAAAATTGTCAAAATTTGTAGTGACATTCAGGAAGCCAGTCATGCAATGAAAAATGTCATTCAATTAAATAGCGATGGAGACCAAATTAATATAAGTGCCCTTCCTTGGCTATTACTGAAGCAACAAAGCAATGCTATAAAAAAAGTCATATGAAAAATTCGATTTCCCACAGGATTTGCTACGAACATAAACAATATCATAACAAAGAAAGGTGAATTTGGGTCAGGGATGAAAACGCATGATTGGCATACCTTCATTAAGGTAATTATTCTGGTATATTATATATATATATATATATATATATACTGCATGTACTTTTCAGTGTATTATGTTTACTACTTTTGGAAAAATATTAATGAAAAGATCATTTTATAATTGTTGCAGTATGTTCTACCTCTATCTCTCCCAGACAACTTCGACAACAATGTCAAGCAAGTTATATATGATCTTGAAAAATACATGAGGTAAGTAGCGATATTTGTTCAATTCGTTGTATATTTTTGTTAAATCTCATTAATATATTTGTGCCTTGAATCACTTGTAGATGGCTGTCATCTAAAGCAATCCATAAAGAAGATATAAATTATTGGAAGAGAAGAATTCCTCGTCTAATGTGTGAAATGCAAAAGTGTCTACCTTCGACATTTTTCAATGCACAAGAACACTACCTCATACACCAAGTTGAGGAGATTGAATTGTGTGGACCTATACACACAAGGTCAATGTGGATGGTTGAGAGGCACTTAAAATTTTTGAAGGCTTTGGTTAGACAGAGAGCACATCTCGAGGGTTCTATGGTGGAGGGATACATGGTATACCAGACCATGGTGTACATTACTGAATATTTTCCTAAGTTTGTAACAAAGATCCATGTAGATCGCATTTGGGATCCCAAATCCATTAAAAAATTCGAAGGGGAGTACTTGATGGGGAAAGGTAGATTGAAGAAAGTGTCAGGTAATTATAAGATGGTCATGGAGATTAATTAGAATACATTTTACATTTGGTTTTTATGTATATTGTACTTATTTAATTATTAATCTTCAATATTGATCTATTATAAATTAAGGTCGTATACCGTGGTATTTAACTAATTATACGTCGTTTGTGAATTCCAATTTTTTTTGATACAGTTGGTCAAGAGTGGGATGCACTACATTTGTACGTCGCAAACAATTTTGATTGGATGACGGTATGGATTGAACGATGTCAACAATCTGGTCGCGCATTAACATGGGAAGGTGTGGCTTCATTGGTTAAAGAAGCTCATCATAATGGAGATTCCAATGTTACACCAAGGGAAATTGATTTAGCATATGGTTTAAGAGATAAACAGGTACGTATAAATAGATTAATCACCCATATTATTTAATTATTTTGAATTATATTGATGTATATATATGTTGAGATTTTTTTCTTTGCATACATTCAGCCAAGAATAAATATGTTTATCAACTGACGATATTGGAATAAGTTTTGCATGTTTGACATATTGCAGGTGAAACACCACAAGGCTATGTGGTGCAATGGTCGTAAATTTTGAATCAAAAAGTTGGATGACATGAAGAAAAATTATGATTTTGGGATAATTGCATTCTTCCAGGTGACTAATGTTTCATCTAGAAGCGACACACATCCAAAAGTCTCAAAAAATCAATACTATGGGATTTTGGATGATATACTTGAGTGTGACTTTAAGTCCTTCAAATTAGTTTTGTTCGTCGTCCTATGGTATAGGCTATGATTGAATGAAAATGATCCCGAGAGAACTGTTATTGAACATGATAATGGATTTACCATGGTTAATACAAGGTATTTTGAGCGAGCTGGAAATGAGCCCTATATTCTTCGAAGCCAATGTGAGTAGGTATTTTACTCAGAGGTTCCAGGTAAAGCGGGTTGGTCATATGTTGTTAGACATGATCCAAGAGGAAGGCCAATAAAGTATAATGTGGTGGAAGAAGAAGATACTGAAGAAATAAAAGATGATGTAGATGATGATCATGATCAACAGTTAGTTGATGATGTGCCTGATGAAGATGTCGAAGAGGAGGAACTAGATCATGATGATGTAGGAGTTAATGTTCATGAAGATGATATCCGTGTGGATGATGACATTATCAAAACTAATATCAATGACAATGATGATGATATGACCAATCCTTACAATGTTGAATCTGGATCGGATGATACAGATAAAGAGTTGGATGAAGAAGAAGATCAATGACATTAATTTGTATTATCTATTTGATATTAATTTTTTGAAAGAATTATATTTGACTTATGTGGTTACATAATTAATTTATGATGTTTTTAATTTTAGTTATATTTGAATTATATTAGAATATGTTTAGTTAATAGATGTAAAAAATAAAATGGATAAACCAAAAGATGAAAGCGTGAGACCATTGCCTTGTTGGGTGTATGGAGTCTAATGAAGATCTATAAAAGTGTAATCTATGATGGAAATAATTCAAAGTGTTTGGCAAATAGATGTAGTTTATAACTTGTATAAATGTGCAAGTAAATGACTGAAAAACTCTACTTGAGATAGAATGACAATCCTAGTTATGTGATTCTTCTTATTGATCCAATTAATACTCTTTCATTACTGTGATTGACTAGAAGGGTTTAATATTTACTTGAAAGAACCAAATAATCACACCACACAAATACAACAAATGTGTATCGGTAAACTGAATATATATATATATATATATATATATATATATATATATGCTTGATATATCAATTTAAACAACAGAAAAGCATCAATAGTATCAACTACTTGGATCATGAGATGATTACAATGCCATTTCACCACTTAAGATAGTCATTTAATTTTTAATTTGGCAGCAAGCTCTAAGCTAAGACAAACATACATAAAACCTTACAAACATATACGATTTAGGCTAATGCCATATACTATTGGGGAGTTGAATTCACAAATATTTAGATTTCCATAACAGGTTCAAACACATAACATATAAGATCTTTGGCAATATTGCATTACAACAGTGTCAATTTCTATCCTAACTCAATACTTCTCATCAAATCCTTTTACAAACATACCCATCTATGACTCCATCCAAGCATTTTAATTTACTCTTTGAATTAAAGCAAAAATGGAAATCATACACACCATAACAGTGAGATGAATGCCATAACCCTTGATTATATTATTCAAAATTGTGATATGTTTATACAAAGGAGAGCCATGAGCTCTAAATATATCATTATAACTCAAATGCTATTACTGTCATGAAACATCAAACCTTCATGTTGTTGGAATTGCCAAATTTTGACAAATTCATTATTTCTTCATGATTATTAGTCTCCCAAGAAAGATTCATAATGAAGACAAAAAAATCCTCACATAGCATATTTTACCAAAATCCGATTTAAAATTGTGCCATAACACCCCATAAATTTCATTTGACATTAAAATCTTTACATATGAAAATATCAACATAAGTTGATGCAGGTCTCATTGATGATAATATACATATCCTAAATGTATCGGCAAGACATCACAAGGGTCACACCGATCAAGTTATACACAAAGAGAATGCGGGTTTGTATATCTTATCGATAAGACAAAAAGTATCGACGTGACGATGTAAGGTCACATCGAGCTAAATTACCTTTTGCCGATTGGAGTAACGTAAAGTCTATCAGAGAGACTTTGGTCATTGGAGAAAGATTTTAAAACACTGCCCGTAGCATTATTAGTCTTTCCAATAAAGCAAGGGGAGGACTCACTCGGTGAGACAAACGATGTCGGGGAGAATTCGGAAAGTCTTACTGACCCCTCGGGTTACACGAACAAAAGTGAGCATACAAAGATAAAGGGTGTCGAGAAGACAATGCACATGGTCTCGCCAAAGAAAAAGTGTATCAGTGAGACATGTCACCATGGGGAGATCTAAGAGACATCACAACGATTATCGTTTTGTCAGAAAAACAAATACTTGGTCATGGTGACATAAGTCAATAAAGTGAGCATCTCGGTGAGACGAAAAGCTTTCGGATTAAGGTGAAGAAATTTTTGCCTAATTCATTAAGTCTGGGCAATAGTTTTTTCGGTGAAGGTCATGGCGATAAAAAAATAGAAAGAAAGAAACTATCGGGGAGATTTGTGATGTCGGGGAAAATGCAAGACATCTTAGCGGATGGGTGAACATTGAACAGTCGGATCGGCCAGAGGTTTGAAATGTCTTACCGATGTTATTGTATCGGTGAGACATGAAACGGGTCATACCGATAAAGTTATACACTAGGAGAATGTGGGTTTGTATTACTTATCGGCAAGACAAAATTTATCGGCGTGATGGTGTAAGGTCATATCGAGCTAAGTTACCTTTTGTTGATTGGAGAAAAGTAAAGTCTATTGGAGAGACTTTGGTCGTCAGAGAGAGATTTCAAAACACTGGCCGAAGTGTTATTGGTCTTGCTGATAAAGAAAAAGGAGGACCCAATCGGTAAGACAAACGATGCCGGGAAGAGTTCATAAAATTCTTACCGACCCCTCGGGTTACATCGATAGAATTGAGCATGCAGAGATAAAGGGTATTGTTAAGATGATGCTCATTGTCTTGCCGAAGAAGAGGCGTATTGGTGAGACATGTCACCACAGGGAGATCTAAGAGACATCACAACGAGTATTATTCTGTCACCAAAACAAATTGCTTGGTCTCGACGACATACTCGATAAAGTGAACATCTCGGTGAGACAAAGTACTTTCGAAGTAAGGCAAAGAACCATTGGCCCGATTCATTAAGTCTGAGTGATAGTTGTTTCGGTGAAAGTCATGGCGATATAAAATCAAAAGGAAAGAAACTATCAGGGAGACTTGTGATGTCGGGGAAACTGCAAGACTTCTTGGCAGATGGGTGATCATTGAACCCTGATGTGACAGCGAGAATTTCAAAAAAAAAACTTGCAACATTCATGTCTCGATCGGTAAAGACATTAATGGCGCCATGAAGCGTAGGAGATTTTTCATATCAGGGTATGATCAATTGAAATCATTGTCTCACAAAATTCAAAGTGAAGGAGAGAAAGGGAACCAATAGAGCAATTAAGGCATTCACTCAGCTTGAGTTTGGAAGAAGTTACAGTAAGTTTTTTGTCCTCTCAGAATTCGTAAAAAAATGAATTATGGAAGGCATTGGCTCAGGAAAACTAAAGGGAAGAAAACCAGGGGAGGGAAGCCAATTAAAAGAAAAAAATAAAAACATTGAGTTGCAACCAGAAGGTACTAAAGGAAGCTAAATCAAGATGTCATAGACCAGTTACTTGGTTTTGGACCTAAAGCTAGGTGTTCTACATAGCTCAAAGCAGAAGTTGACAAATTGGATGACAAATGCAAATTTATAGGTGATGTTTGGACTCCGATTAGAGGCTATGAGTTATTCAATTTCCATTACCATAGGAGAAATTGCTTTGAGCTAGTATGCAATCCATGGAGGCTCAATTTAGGGAAATTAGTGTGCCCTAATGTTTTTATTAACGTTGAACTGGTAAAATTGCTAGCCGGACACTATGATTCAAAAAACAAAGCTATATGTGATTTGTCAGGGAATCCATTGATACATGTATCTGAGAATGCAATTGCCGAGGTTTTCAGAATGGAGGGAATATGCAATGACAAAGTAGTGAGTGAAGAGCTCGATAGTGAGTTCAGAAGGATGGACACCATTAATAAAGGGTGGAGGTTATCTCTAGACAAAATTAGGTGTCATGGAAAACCTACTCCAGTGGAAGACAGTGAGGGGCCACCCTTTCATGTAGACCTCTTCGAACTTTACCTAAAATATACTTACTACTCAGTGGGACAGGTATTAGGGATGGAGGTACTTGAGCATATGGTGGTTGTGCCCATGGTGATTTCTGCAGACATTCAGTATCACAATTCCAGATCATTTGACTATGCTGCACATGTTTTTAAGGAGCTGGATGCAGGTTTGATGGCGATAAAGAGTGGTGCTTCTATTCTCCATCTTAGAAATTACTCACTGCTGATGCACTTAATGTTGTATTTTGGACAAGAGTTAGGTTTATGGCCCCAGGAGCTAAGAATTTCACAATTCGACAAGGAAGGTAGGCCATTTCCTGTTCAATTATGGACTGCTGTTTGGGACATCAGGTTTTCCAATTCAAATTTCTTGCATTTTAAAGAATTGTTTGTGAAACCCTTGTATAGATTTTTTAGCCATCCTTGTGATTATTCTTTATCTGAACAAGTAAAAAGGTTTCTTAGGCCTAGAGATTACAATGGACCAATTAACCACAACTGGGGGGATTGGTATTGCCTAGAGAATGCAACAATGATTAGGGTTTATGGCTTTGAGGATACACCTTTCATTCTGCCCAGAACTGTCCCAGATAGAATTGCATACCTAGAAATTTTTAGGCAAATGGATTACTCCAGTGTTATGAACTTAAGTTCATATGGGAAACAAGATTTTATGCCCAGTACATTGTGTTTTAGTGATTTCATTGTATTAGCTAAAGAAGGTTATGATCTGATTTTGGACAAATTATTGCACTACAACATGAGAAGAGCACCAATGAGAAAGAAATTTGATCTAGAAAGGTATATCCACTCTGCCAGACAAAAAGTAAATCTCTGAGGGTACCATCATGTGCCCTTTAAATCTGATGACATAATCAGAAACCTGGAGGTAGAGGAAGCTAAAATTGTGATTGAAAAACATAATCAGGAGCTGGTGGATGCTGAGTTGTTATCCTCCATTAAGGGCATTTCAAAAATAGACAGGCCACAAAGCTCATATGGGAAAGTTTCAAGAATGAAGACTCAGGAGTATGCCTATGTTGCCAGAGAAACAAATGTTGAGGAAACCATGGATGTAGATACAAGACATGAAGACTATAGGTCTTTCATATCAAATGACGAATTTATAAAGACCTCGGAGTTTAAGAAATTTTTATATAAGCAAAAAGGGAAAGAGATAAGGGGACAGGTTTACAATTTCACTCCAGGGAATGTGGATCAACTATTAAAAAGCTTAAAGGATGAAGTAGACAAAGAGATGATTGACATGACCCTTGAAAAGGGGAGGGAGTTGCTTGAAAAGGCAGGTTTTATGATTTTTCTAGGTTTGGATATGAATTCTGCATTAGTTTTTGATAGTTTTTTAAAAGATAACAATGCTACCCACAAGCTTAGTATAGAGAAGGTGACAAAGGTATACACAAGATCAAGATACAATCCTGATGATGAAACATTGATGATTTGGGCCTTGTATCCTCCTCACAAGAAATCAATTGTTATTGATACTGAAAAGGAATTCAGACATGTCATGACCCTGAAGGCTGGGGAGGTTGATCTTGTAGCGACTGCTGATATTGAGATAAATATAGCCAAGTTTAATAAAGCCCAAATCCAAGCATTGATAAGGGAAAGGGATATGTACAAAACCAATAATGAGAGGATGTTGAGAGAGAATGAATGCTTGAAAGACTTGGTAGGTGGTGTAACAAAACCAACAAGGATGCTCACTCAAGGTGAGAGTTCACAGAAAAAAGACCATTGGGAAGGGTCAACTACATACTCTCAAGGGAGAATGGATGCATTTTTTGCAATAATAAAAAAAAGGCAGGTTGTTTTAACCACTTGGTTAAATAAACTCTGGGGAAAACATTCACAGTACGTAGATGCAATAAAGGAACATAGGAGAGTGGATAGTAGAATTCAGGAAAGAATTGAGGAATTGGAGCAGGACACTACTAGTAATGAAGAGATTGAAAATGCCAATTGTATTATGGATAGGCACATGGATTTCTTTGAGGAGTTACAAGGGGATATGCAGGGATTGACAAAGGCTGTCGAAGATAGATTGACCAAGTTATGTGATGATGAAGGGAAAATGAAGGAAGCGACTACATGGAAAAGTGAGTGCGAAACATTACTCCAAGGGATGTTGGAGATAGCCACTACGAAAGATGTGATATTGGATGCAACATGTGAGCAAAATGAGCAAATGATAATGATGGAGATTATGATCCGTGATACGTTGGGAGATTCCAACACTCATGAGCGTCAGGATTATATGGAGCATATGTTTTCAATCCATTTGTGGCTCAAGAGAAATTAATTAATAGTGGATTTGTTAAACCTTTTATGCTTTAAACCTTTTTGAAAAGGCACGTCCTTTTGCAAACTGATGTATAAGTATCCATTGCTGGATAAATGTAAAGGGGTAGAAGATAGAATTAGAATAGGATAGACTGCTGTAAGCATTAAATTTTCAGAAATGATGACATTCAAGGAGACTATGTTTCATGTATGAACTTTGAAGGAGATAATGGAAGACTGTTGATTTAGTGGCTTCATTCTGGTATCAATTGTTTGTTGGATTCTTGTGATTATTTGATTGTCTCCAATCTGATGTTTCTTGGTTGTTTAAATTGAAGTATCAAGTATATATTCGATTTATCAGTACACATTTGTTGTTTCTGTGTGATTTGGTTTATTAGATTCTTTAAAGAAAAATTAAAATTCCTTTCAATAAATTATAGTAATCTAGGAATGCCATTTGGATCAATAAGAAGAATCAGATAATTAGATTTGATATTCTACCTCAAGTAGGGTTTATCAATTACACTCTTGCATGTTTATACCAGTTGTAAACTCATAGTTATATGCCAAACAATTAGAGGACCTGCTAGATAGAAACCATTCATTAAAGGCTTTCATTTGACTCCGTTTTACCCAATAAGGCACTGGTCTCCCTTATTTACATTACATTAGTTTTATTCATTTCATTTAACATCTCTTAATTGAACATATTAATTCATACCTTGATATTGCATATACAATTTATACCAAAGTAGGATCATATCTTTCCACTGTTAAATTGCCATTTGTGGATAGTTAGATCAAGTAGGAAACATAAATTGAACATATTAATTTAGTATAAGAGTCAACCAATCATAAGGAAAACATAATATGAAGATGAATTTTCTCAAATCTTGTGGTTTTAGATTCCCTTTTGAAATCTATGCAAAATGTGGGAGGATAGACAAAGCTCATGAACTATTTGACACAAAGCCTCAAATAATTGTAATCTCATGGAATACACTCTAATTAGAAAAGTATCATCACTGCCCTCATAACAATCTATCAATTTGTTTTAGTGTCTATTGTGTTATACCCAATTTGGGATATGGGGTATAACAAAATAGATAGGGTATGTGTAGGATCATGATGGGCCAAAAAGTGGCAATATGATGGGTATGTGGCTGACGACTTTTTTTAACCCAAAATTGATGAAACGAAAAGGGTTTTTAAAGGAGATTCTCAGATTTCTACCAATATAAATTATGCTTTACTTTTAATTTAATAAATAATTATTATTCATTTTCTATTGAATTACAGCTAAAGTCCTCATTTTAGGCTGATTGAAAAACATCTATAGCTTTCAAACGGTATCATATTTTTTGAATCCAAAACATGTGTCACATTCTATGCTTTGAATAATATAATATTTAAAAAGAAAAAAATGAATTTCATGAAGTTTTGACCAAGTTAAGGTGGTTAGACATACGAGTCTTTATATTTTTTAAAAAATTTCATAAAAAAATTATAGTTAATTATTTGCTTGGAAAAAAATTACAAAAAAATATGCATCACATTGAGACATGAGTCCTCTACTTATATCTAAAATATTATAAAAAAAATTATCATTTTAATGGGGTTAGGGTGGTCAGACATACACCTACTTCTTATTTTTTCTCTACAATTTAATTACTATTGAATTGAAATTTCAAATTTTCACCAAATAGTTTAAAAAAAAAAAAAAAAAACCTAGTAATTTAGAAACTAGATTCAATTTTATACAAATTATTCTATTAGATATTTTTGAAATAATATAGATAACTTATTCAAATTTTTATGTCAAGTTTCCTAACTCTGATTTTTTTGAATTTTTTGCCACTTAGGGGCCTATTGTTTCCATGATGATCCTGCACATACCCGACACTAGAATAAATTGAGAGATTACAATTCTTTGAGATATTTTGTCAAATAGTTCACAAGATTTTTCTATTTTTCCACATTCTGTATAAATTTTAAAAGGGCATCTACAACCACAACATTTGAAAAAAATAATCTTCATATTATGCTTTGATGGATGTCTATACCTTGTTCCAAATCTCCCATATTAAGGAAACCAATAAGGATTTTGGTGAAGGTTGGGGAATTTTTCTTTGCATCTACCAATTGCATTTGTTTGAAAGTTTCTAAAAACTTTTCAACAAATCCATTATGTGTATATTCTAAAATCATTATAGTACACACTTACACATTTATTTGGCTTTGCATCTACCAATTGTATTTTCTTGAATTTCCCTACAATATTTTCAATGTAGATCTCTTTTGTGGATATCTTATAGTCCTTGTAGTCCACATCACTTTGTTTTTTGAAGAAACTATTACCATATATTTCTTATTTATGTTCTAAATTGGATACATGTTTATAAGTTTGATATTACAATTAATAATATTAATTTTGGCAAGACATTAAAAGATTATGTTGATTTTAAAAATATATGCATCCCAATGTAAAAATGCCAACAATGGAAGCAATGATTGTAACACATAATTTTTGATTAGTATCCAATTCAAAGGATAACGTTACAATTTAGGGTTATGATTGGGTATTTAATTAGGGTTAGGATTTAGTGTTCGGGTATTTAATTAAGGGTTGTTTTTTATATTTGGCTTAGAGTTGGGGTTAGGATTAGGGCCAGGGATAGGGCTAGGGTTAAGTTTAGGGATAGGTGTAGGGTTATTAGAGTGAATGCAACTAATTAATAAAATAAATAATATTTAGGGTTAGGTAATTAGGGTTAGGTTTGGGGTTAGAGTTTTGGTTGTGGTTAGGGTTATAAAGATAGGATAAAGGTGAGGGTTAGGGTCAAGGTTAAGGTTTCAAGAAAAAGGGTTAGGTTATGATTTGGAATACCCTAAACTCTAACCATAACCATAAACCTAATCCCAAACCTAACCCTAAAGAAAACACATAACCTAACCCTAATTGTAGTGTTTGAGGCTAGGCTCAAACATTATATAACCTAACCCTATATAACCTAACACATAACCTAGCACTAGAAAAAATTCTTCTCCCAAACAATCTCCTCTACTTCTATTCATGCCTACTAGAGTTGCAACATTCAACATTGGTGCTTCAACCATTCATTCAAAGCTAAGAATTTGAAAGAAGTGTTCATTTGTAATATAATTAATCATTTAACAATATTATAATTATTATTAATCTAATACAATATTAATATTATTAATAATATACCAATAATATTAATAATCTAATATAATTACTATTAATCTATAGATTATATATAATCTTAATATATCAAATATATCATTATAATTCATATAATGTAATATAATACATTAATATTATAAAATTACTATTAATCAAAGTGCTTTAATATTTATGTCGAGTTTTAGTACATTATATGACAGGTTACTAAAGCAGCTCTGAGATGCACGTGCTCAAAATTGACGGTGATGTTATAATCTTGATGAAAAGTTGCTTGACGATTATGTTAAGTGCTGGTGACTACTATGAATGAACATGATTGCCGATGGTGGAGATCAACGGTTGCCCACCCTCACGTGATAGAAATATGCAAGGTGTTTATTGATTGCAATATCACGGGTGAGCGCCACATGTCTTTCCTTGCCGATGCACAATGTGGTGGGCCCTTGGTGTTGAGATGGAGATTACATCAGCCTTATGAAGGTAGTCGTTCGATAACTTATCAAACACAAGAAGACGTGATTTGTGACCTATTAGGAGAAGATTTAAAAGTTGATTCTAGAGCCGAGAAAAATTATCATATTAAATTATGAAGCCCCTTTCTTTGGCAAGGAGATTTCATGTGTGTTCAAAAATTCTTGTTGCACACATTTCCATTACTCATGTTGCTAAGAACCTTGCAAATCCTCATATTTGAAGATTGAAAAAATCCAAAGGCATATTTTATGGCCTCCCTTTAACCAAGGAAAATGGTTTCACAAAGTATCCCAAGAGTTTTATTATTTCCCTCATGACTATAATAGGCTTGGCTTACTTTATATTCACTACTCTAAATGGCGCCATAATAGGCTTTGCTTGCTTTATATTCACTACTCTAAATGGGCCCATAATTTTTTAAAATTTAATTAACATACTCTAAATCCTAACTAAAGCAGGTTGTAGCTCGTCAAATTTGACAAGTGAAAGGTCAATACCAGCGCTGAAGAAGACTTTGGAGGAGTGAAAACAAGGTCAATACCAGCACCGACGAAGAGTTTGGAGCTAAAACAAGGTCAATACCAGCGTTGAGGACTAGGTTGAGGGCACTAAGGGAAAATCGATGACCAAGGGACAATGAGTACTATAATTTTGGCACCCCCATTCTCTTTAACCTGCAATTTTCATGCCTAGTTTCCAAAGACCTTCTCGCACATTGGCCCCCCCATTCTCGTAAAATGGTATAAGATAAGACACAAAAAAATAAAATAGCTTTGTCTTTCACATTTTTATAGTGATTACTAGAGGCACATAGACCAATTCTTCATAATAGAAGAATTTGATAATACTTTTCCAATGATGCAACAGTTCAACTTTGGGGTGTATCATTTAGGCAACAGTTCAACTTTGGGGTTCATCATTTAGGCAATGACGTATCCCTACTCTTTCCATATGCTCTTTTCTTTCTATTTCTTCAAATGTATAGTTTATGTCTTATATTGTATTGAAATAGTTATTCCCACAACTTGTGTGGGACACCATACATTTGTAATTATCAATAAAAGACATTTGTGAAAATTTTGTGCAATCTTTCTCTTGTATACATTTGCATAATGAATTGCAATTCATTTTATAATACTTTTGTGTATATGAATGGAACTTAGTAGAATTGAATGTGTACCTTTATATTTATTTTTGAAAAAAGTATCCCAAATTTACTTGATTGAGTTAGAAGCTAAATTAGGTAAAAAAATTGGTGACATCTTCTATATGTTTGCCTGCTAAACATCCTGACCAGTTGCCTAAACTTATCCATTGGGCATGGTGTCGACTCTTGGAACTTGAAAAGACTTGAGAAATAGTCTTGCATAATGTTGTAACTCATCCAAAATAGTGCATAACACCTACCAACCTTATTCAACCTACCAAATGACTCAAAACAAACTAACTGTGCAAACAAAACTTATTGACTTAAAACAAAAACTATCCTAACCTAGACTAACTGAGGAAAGGAATACCTAAATAAAACCATTAACTGGTTCATGAAAGTAGCTACCCTTTCTTTGCAACTTGTAATGCTCCATATGCTTGTGAGAATCAAAGAGGAAATGAAGAAATGATAGATGTTTAACCAACTATTGCAATGGCTCATAAATGGAGAAAACAAATCCACAAATCCACTTACCATTCACGTTATCTTAAAATGGATAGGATAGTTGGGTATGCTCTCTTTCAATAGAGTCCTCATGCTTGGGTGCAATAATGACTTATGATGCATTTCTAGTTTCCATCCTAGTTAGATGCCTGATAGGGCATCCCCTTGAAAGCTTTAGATTGGTTTTTCCTTTTTCCTCTTTTGGTGTGATCATATCCTTCATCTTACTCTTATGGTGCTCTTGGGGTATAAGAAATTGATTTGGAACTTCATGTTTTTATTCTTCTTTCAAAGAACCCAATAAGTTTGATATAATATTATTATGACTGCATTCTTCAAACCTTTCTACCTTTTTTATGGTTGTCCTATTTCATGGCTAAGTTTAGACAAGAGAGAAGACAATTTGAATGATTAGAAATAACATCATTACCTTCACCTTGCATGATAAATTTCCATGTTGATTCCTCATCCATGGTCAATGGACCATCCTCTTCCATTAAGATAGCTAATAACTCATCAAAGCTATCAACTCTTTGAAGGCTCTTAGGAATAGCTAGTCCAAGCTCAAAATCCTCATTAGTACACTCCAAATCAGGATTTTCTTCTTCAATGAGCAAAGGTAAATGTTAAAACGTAGACTCTTCCAAAAAAATTTAATTTGTTATACCAGCCTTAATCTCTTTTGTACAATGAAAAGGAAGTTCCTCCAAATAGCTAAGATCTTGCAAATCAACTTCATGATAAGTTTCTTGACTTGAGAGAATAGACTCCTCATTAAGACCATATTCTTCCTCTTGATCCATGTTTGATTTTTCCTCTTTAACTAGCAAATCATCGAATTGTTTGATATCTTCTTGTTGCTTCAAATCTTTATCCTTATCAAAAAAACAAGACAAATCAACAAATGAGAAGATCAAATCTTTCTTCTAACCCATCCAGTTTCCTTGTACCTTGTTTTCCAACTAATCACCCTCGACTTCTACTTGAAAAAGTTTGGATTTTTCATTATTCACACCATTCATAGGCTTATAAACAATAGATATCTCTTTTTCCTCCTCATAACTGACCTCACAAGTTCTTTCCACTTGAGGAAGATCCTTAATCAGTTTTGAGTCTTGAATTGAAAACAAAAACTCTTGTTTCACTACTAGCTCGACCTCCTCCTATTTGAAATGATCGAGAAACTCCTCAAAAGCTTTAGGGAGTGTTGATAGAGGATTTGATAGTATAGGAGGCTTTGGTAACTCTTGAGGAAGAGAAGAAGTGATTTTCTTGAAGCTTGGGATTGTTAACACATGCTCTTCCAACTTAACAATTTCATCATAGTTGTCCATGTTAGATTCAACTAGTAAGGGGATTTGAAAGGGATTCTCTTGGTTACGAATCAACTATTGGTTTGAAGAAAAAAATTTAAAACTTGGAATTTTAATTGGATTAGATTCTACAACACTTTCCTCTTCTTGGTTGCATGCATTTGGACTACTAAAACCAAATGATATGTAATTAGAGTCACCATGGTGTTGTTTATATTGCCTCCAAAGGCTAATAATACTGAGAAAAACACCAAATATCTCAGTATTTTGATGAGAAGTTCATCATACTAGTCCCACCAAGCATGCGAATAATTGTTATCACTCAATATTGTACCCCTCCTAAGTTGTAGAACTTAACATATTGGTGAAACATGGGAATTTTCTAGGTTGTGGGTTACCTAAAGCATAAAAGAACCTCTAGAGTAAGTTGGCTCTTATGGTACTCGCCTAAAACTACTTGTTGGGAAAAGGGTAAGGAGGAAAAATGAAATAAAACTAACTCCTAGTGTGATGCACCAAATATTAAGGATTTGTAATGTTGTTTTGACACACAATGTGATCAATAAAACTCACTGCAATATACATAACTTAGTTTTGACATGTTTTTCATAAGTATTTCATAGATAGGCTTTGAAGTTTATTGCAAAACTCAAGTGGAACAACAAATGACCTTCCTAGAGGCTCAAATGTTTGACTTCACAATTGAATCCTACATAGAACTGGTAGAACACAAACTATGACCTGCACAAACATGCACTTTTGTATAAAGGCTATGAGAAAATAGACTAGAACCAAGGATAAACATTATCATCACAAGGAAATATCAATAATTTTATGTTATCACACAATATCCTGTATTGAGAAGGAAAAATAGCTTGATTTTATTGATTGAAAGGTAAAAATATAGCTGAGTACAAGTTTGTGAAAATGAGTTACAATGCTATCTTTTCCTTGAAAGCTCCAAAAATGAGCTACAATACTTGCTAAAAGAAGAAATAACTAACTCCAAACTATAATTTGAAGTTACTTTATTCTTGCAAAGACGCTACACAAAGATAAGAACTTCCTTTGGTCGTGTAAAATAATAAAGCCCATTTTTAAGCCCCTTAAACAACTCCAAAAGGCTCATGGATGAAGAAAAGGTCAAGCCTTGACCTCTCCTATGATAAAGGCACCCAAAACTAATCCAATATGCTCTCAATTCCCTCCAAAACCAAGTCAAAATAACCCCTATATTCTTGGCACTTGTTTGTCAACTTCCTCCAACCTCCCCTATATGCTTGGAATAAATCACAAATCAAACTTTGACTATCTCCTTTGACCATATCTTGAAGGAAAACACATCTTTATCTTGCATCATACACAACATTAAATAAAGTGATTTATAATTTCATCACTTTAATAATGTGCTTAAATTTTCAAATTGGTTTCACATTTATGCAAAATAAGGCATGACTCGGCCATGTTTGGAAAGCCAATGTAGAATAAAAAGTTATTAAGGGGACACATCCTAATTTCTATGCATATGAACATAAGGCAAAGGTATTAATCTTTTATTGCAAAGAAAAAATGCCTTTCAGTTATCGACATACTTAGGGTTTTCAAACCCTAGTGACAAAACTAGAACCAAACATTCAATGCATTTTCATTTTGCATTACAACCTTTTGGAACTATGAGAGCCATCAATACAGGGTTTTAACTTGGTCTTCCATGGAGGTTTCAACTAGAGTTTGTATGCGTTTTTCATGAGAAATCGATAAAATGAGCTTGGGTAAGCTTTTTGTCTGCATAAAATTTGATTTTCTTTTAGTTGGTGTAATTAAATATTTTGTACCTTGTCCTAAGTCATAATTACACCTTAGTTAAGTTTACTTAGGGACCACATAGGAGTTGTTGGAGAATTTCCACCTTTGGTGGACTTATCTTCTTATTACTTTATCACCTCCACCTTTCATGGACATATCGTGTGATTAGGTTTCCACCTTTTGTGGTAGATCCACTATTTGTGGTGGTTATCACATTATCACCTTTCCACTTTAGGTGGAGTGATAGCTTTTCATTGTTGTCTCATGTCATAAGATTACAACACTTGTCATAATCTTATGCACTCCTATGTTCTCACCTTGGCTATATAACCAAGGGGTCTCTCATTGTACACACATTGAAGCAATTCCATTATCATTGACATTGAATACAGTTTATTCTTGTCATATTATTTTCTCTCTTCTTTGTGCTTTCCATTTGGTCCATAGATCTTGGCATCCATAGCCAATTCTAACATGGTATCAGAGCATGTTTGATTCTAACATGGTATCAAAGTGGGTTGGGTGCCATTGGAGAGTCATTTTCTGAAGAGAGGTACCAAATTTGGGGAGGTTCCATTTTTGGCTCTTTATTGCAGGTTTATATCGGAGCTTGCTGGTGCAAATCTAAGCTCACCATTGCATTTGGAAGGTTCGGAAAAGTTGATTTTTCCTTTTGTTTCGTCCAAATCGGACATACGAGGCCAAATCTAAGAGGGTTTGAAGCTGCATTGTGGTTGCCAGATCCAGAAGGTAGCTGCATTTTTGGAGCATTTTGGGTCAAATCCGACCCTGTCATCGCATCCAGAAGGGCCAAAAACCCTAAGATTGATTGTCCAATCATCCAAATCGGAGCAAGTCATTTGGTGAGGCAAAATTTTTTTGCCCGAAGAGCCGTATGGCCCCCCAAGCGTCATTATTGCGTATGGTATGATTTATTTTAAAAAAAAAAAAATTCAATTTTTTTTTTTTGTTTAAGCCCGTTTTGCAGACTGTGAAAGTACCGCAGGTCAGTACTGTACCCGCTAGGGGTACCTAGCCCTGCGCAGGCGCCACGTGGCCCCCGCGACCCCTCCACCATTGGCCAAACTTCACCACCGGCAGGCGCTCCAAAGAAATCCAGTGTCGGCAATTCTGCAACCGGTGGTGGCACCTGCATCCCACAACCAATGGTCAAAATCAAACATCCCGCGGTCATCTTCAGACCCGGTGCCAAGAATTTCTCTAGAGGGAATATTCCCTGAAGAATATACCGACCATTGAAAAAATTTCCCAGCGGGAGGACTGACGGCGACTTTGACGGGCCCCAGGCTGTCAAATTAAATGCTTGATAATGATGAAATCAGCATGACATCAGCGTGATGTCAGCACATATTTGAAAATTTCTTGACCCCTCACCATTGAGCTTTTTGATTTTGCAGTCCGACTTTGAAGCCCCATATCTTGCTCATTTTGGCTCCTTTTTTCAAGCAATTTTTTTTGATTTGGGCTAATTTTTCATGCTCTTCACAACGGTGCAATCAGTTTTTGGTTTTGGCTTCTGGTTTTTCCAGAAATTGCAGATTATCATAGGTGTTGCTGCTTCGTCCTCATTTTGGACACTTTGGGAGCTCATAACTTGCTCCTACGGTAACATTTTTGGTGCCATTTTTTTTGAAAGTGTATGATTTTTCCTATACTTTCCAGTGGTGTGATCAGATTTATCTCATCTATTGTAAATTTTTCATTGTGAGTTTGTGGCCTATTTTGGCAATTTGCATGTACCAAAATCAAAGTCCACTTTGCTGTTTTTGGCAGTGGCAATTGTAAACGCACTAAGTATAAAGTGCCAAATCAGATATTTCTTGGGGTGCTTCATGATTGAGTGATTTTGGGGGGTAATCTTGTAGTGATTGGTTGCATTCTTTTGCTTGGTTTGTGTTCTTGCAATGGGGAAATCTCAAATTGAACTCCTAACTCCACATAATTATGCTACATGGAGAAAATTAGTATGGAAATATCTCTTGGGAAAAGGTCTAATAGGCTATCTAAAGGAAACCGTTTCTCAACCTACTGATGCTAATGAATTGGCAAGATGGGAGATTAATCGTGAGAAAACACTTGGATGCATATGTTCACTAGTCTCATTTGATTTACAATTTCATATTGATTCATGTAAAATAGCTAAAGAAGTATGGGAGAATTTTGAAAACTTGTATGGTAAAACAGATAAGATTAGGGGATATTAGATTGATAATGATTTGATGAATCTTGATCCTAAAAGTTTTGACCACATCCAAGACTACATCTCCAAAATAAAGCAATTAAGAACACAGTTGAAAGAATGCAGTATTGAAAAAGAGGATTTATAATTGATTTTGAATGTATTATCCAAGCTTGGTCCTGAGTATTTAGTATTTGTTTCTGGCTTTCATACCCATCGACTTTCTATGGGAGCATCATATGTTGATCCTAAGTTTGATGACTTTGCAAATCTCCTAATCCAAGAGGAAGCTAAGTTAATGAACATGGGTCTAATCAAGTCTTCCAAGCCACATGCATTGGTTTCTAGTGAGTCAAAGGTACAGAAAGAATCAAGGAATCTTGATAAGAAGCAAAAGATGAAAAAGAACAAGCCACATAAAGAATCAGAATCCACTCATTCAAAAGAAGAATCATCTAAGAAGAAGAGGTATTTTTGTGCATATTGCAAGAAGGATGGACATGAAGAACATTATTGTTATAAGAAGGATATTGATGAGTTGAAAAATCTTCTCAAAAGGAATCAAATTGATTTTCCTTCTAGAATGTCTAAATCTTCTTCCTCCTCTTCTTCAAAACAGTCTAAGGGAAAAGTTCATTTGGCATCTACATCAAGCAATAAAGGACAAGCTCTTTGTGCTTATTCAAGTCCAGGATCAGGTAGATGGCTTCTAGATTCAGGAGCATCACATCATATGGCATCTTCACAATCTATTTTCTCTTCATTTCAACATTGTTCTATGTCTCCTATCTTGATGGGAAACAATACATACATGAGTGTAATAGGGAAGGGATCTATTAGTTTTGGGGACAACACTTTCTAGGATGTTTTGTGTGTTCCTCATTTGACGAACAATCTTCTTTCCATATATCAGATTACACATGGTGGAAATGGGAGAACTGTGGAGTTTACACCTGATTCAGTCATCATTCGAGACTTGGAGAGTAGAGCAATCATTGCTATTGGGGTGGTTGATCATTCATCTCGGTTGTATACCTTTGTAGATTTTACTTCTGATGGTGACATTGTTCCTTTAGCTGTTCATCACACTCCTAGTGTGACCCATGATTTAGAGGAGACATTTGGCTACTTGAACTCGGGAGTTCTTACATCAAATCTAGTACTTGAGCCATGCATTTCATCTCCTCCATCTACTATTGTAGTTGATGATGCTTGTGATTCCACAGTTTGGGTTCCTTGTGATTCAGTGCAACAGGACATACATTGTCTTCCAGATATGGCTACTTTGGATGGCTTCTTGACAGGTATTTCAGACTTGTTTGTGGAGTCTCATCTTGCAGATTTGGGGAACATCATTGATGAGATTCATCTTCTCTTTGATGAAGATGCTCCTTCTTCAGTTGTTGTGAGGGAACACTCTGACCCTCTTGTTCATTCTCTACATGATCATTCTTTGCAGTTTGACATGAGTGTGGATAGTTTTGGACAACATTTGGAGGAGGCTTCTTTGTCTTTTGAGGGGAGATCTTTCTGTTTGGATCATGTTCTACATTCTTCTCTACTAGATGTTGGATTGTACTCTTCAGCAGTGTGGCCTAGAACGCCTGTTTGGAATGTGTCAGCTTTCGACATCGACATGGAGACACTTGAGCATGCTTCAGAGACATCATACATCCTGCATACATCCTTGGTTTTGTTTCTTCCTAAGGGGAGGAATGTTGTTTGATGAAATTGGATCATCTTCAGCATTCAATGTCGAGCTTCTACCATCATTGCAGGAGACTCAACATTGAGGGGGGGCTGCCTTGTCTCTCTTCTACTTCTCTCTTATGGGGGGGTCTTTTTCCTCACATGGAGTTTTTTACCTTCTCATTCATGATTGAGAGCATTTCTATTTTGTATTTCATCTCTCTTTTGGGGAGGAGTTTTGTCCCACTGGGTTTTCTCTTTTTCTCCGTTTGTGAGAGATTGCATTGCATTTGTACATGGGTACCTAACATGGCCTAGTTGTCGGGACCCATCTTGCATTGTTTGCATTTGTGTACATTCTCCCTAAGTTGCACTTAAGGGGGGGTGTTGGTGTAATTAAATATTTTGTACCTTGTCCTAAGTCATAATTACACCTTAGTTAAGTTTACTTAGGGACCACATAGGAGTTGTTGGAGAATTTCCACCTTTGGTGGACTTATCTTCTTATTACTTTATCACCTCCACCTTTCATGGACATATCATGTGATTAGGTTTCCACCTTTTGTGGTAGATCCACTATTTGTGGTGGTTATCACATTATCACCTTTCCACTTTAGGTGGAGTGATAGCTTTTCATTGTTTTCTCATGTCATAAGATTACGACACTTGTCATAGTCTTATGCACTCCTATGTTTTCACCTTAGCTATATAACCAAGGGGTCTCTCATTGTACACACATTGAAGCAATTTCATTATCATTGACATTGAATACAGTTTATTCTTGTCATATTATTTTCTCTCTTCTTTGTGCTTTCCATTTGGTCCATAGATCTTGGCATCCATAGCCAGATCTAACATGGTATCAGAGCATGTTTGATTCTAACACTTTTCAATATCTATAGGAAAACGCTTGTTCTTGAGCTCTACTATGCCAAAAAGATGAATATATTTTGTCCTTTTGTGCATTTTTTCATGCTTGCTCAACCTCTTTAGAAAAAGGTAGAGAATTTTCTTTCTTCTTTTCTATTATTCACTTGGAATTGCAAATAAAGAAGTTCTCTATACTCCATGGCCATGACTTTACATTCTTTGCAGGTATTGAGGGCTCTGTTCTCACTTTGTGGCCAAGCTTCTCCATCTCATTGTCTTGAAAAGACAACAAATTCTCCCTTTGCTTTCCATTTTGTTTATGGCTTGGCCTAGGTTTTATATGCAAATGCATTCTGAAGCTTTAAAATTTGTGATTCTGCCTTGAATACCTATGGAAAACTTGAGGGTTTTCATTTTATGTACACAAATGAGGGTTATTATTTTGTGCACATTGTTTTCCTTACTATCACCTACAAGTACTCATACATTCTATAAAACTTCTTATCAAAAGGCCATGGCTTTGTCTTTTGACACATCTTTCATGGCCACGACTATGAATGCTTGTATTGGGTTTCTTTTATTTACACAAATGAGGGTTTTTACTTTGTCTGAAACTTGAGCTCCCTCTTTCTTCATTCTTGAAGAATAATTGAAAACCATTACCATCAATCTTGACAGGTTTACATGAAATATTCAACAAATGTTTAAACTTGTTTAAACATGTACATGCCCTCTACTATTTGGTGAGTTATATCATTTATTAAAAATAGTTTTTATTGTTTATTCATAATATCAACTCCTCCAATAATTGCAATTGGATGGGAATACAATATGATAGAAGTGGAATAAAAAATGCATCGTTTGAAGCATCAAACCAATATGCAAAGATGAAAGAAAGTGCTAACCCCTTAAACTGAAAAAGTTTCTGTTAACTTTAAGTTTGTTGGGTAGCCAATTCTTTTAAGTTATCAAATCCTACCATCATACATAATCAAAATATTGTTGTTTCAAATGACTATAAGCACTAAATTTCACTATTTGAAGATGTTGAAACCTTGTCATAGAGAATTAGAACATTGATGCGACCACTCATCCTACCTTAAAACATACCAAAAGTCTCCTAGAAATTAGACACAGGAAGATTTAAGATGACTTAAACAATTTTTATTGCCAAAGCATAAACTTATGATGACTTTACCAGGCTTAATACACACTCCCTCCCTGTTAACCACTTAAACATATGGAAATTAAATGTAAATTTTCTGCTATTTTTAGTCATGTAGGTGTCCAATAAACCACTTGGTGGTGTTTCCCTTCAAGTTTATTTACTTGAATGAAGAGAAAAAGTCCTTTGATTACAATTAGAGAATACATTTGATGCCTTGGTTGTGTAATTGGTGGACCATAGTCACATTTAACACTTGTTACAAATTTTGGAACTTAAAATGTTAAGTAGATTTGATTTGTGATGGACACATTTGGATGGTAGTAACAATAACTTGCAATCTATCAAGGCTTGATTACCTTATAACCTGTCAATTTCTAGAGATGAAATGATAAATTAATCATAATGTTACCTTCATATCACGTCACCATGAAAGAACTTCATGCAACATCCTTATGAGTGCAAGCACCACAAAATAGGTATTTGTCAGATTTGTCTTCCTCAAGCGAGGGAAATTCAGGAAGAGAAGAGGAAAGCGAGACATGTAGTAGGTCTAAAAGAGGGAGATCAACTAGAGGTCAAAAGATTAGAAGAAAATTCCGTAAACACATGGAATTTTTTCTTGCTCAAGGGGGGTCATGTTCTTATGATGATGAGAGCATAGGTGACATCGAGGTGCCCTTGAGGTACAGACATCTACAGAAACAATTGGTACACAAGGAACTTCCTCCAATAAACATTGATCTTTGTGTCAACGAGAGGATATATCGCATAACACCATCGTCATTACATGGTTGGGCCTATTTTGCATGGATGACATAAAAGTCTTTTACAACAAAGTTACTGAGTTGATGGAGTATGTTGGACCCTGTTACAGTTACAAAGATTGGATGAAACTGGTTCAATATACATGAAGTATGCGTAGGTATGCACTATCAACAAATTATATACAACTAAAAAATAAGGATCAAAATAAAGGAGTGGCTAGGTACATTGATGGGAGGCCAAAAGCATCAGGGAATATTGCAGGGTTTATAAATAGTACACGACCTGGGTCAACAAATAGGCAACCCAATTGTATATTCGAGGTGCGAGAGGGAAACCATGTATTCATATGTGCGATAAAATCAATAACTACAGGGGAAGAGTTGCTAATCGATTACAATTTTAATCACTTAGATATAAACATAATTACTATGGGGGTGGTATGTACTATATATATACCATTTTACCCAACCTCCTATTAATGACTCCAATATACCATTTTATTATTATGTTTTTTTTCGTAAGTCTATTGGTTTCATTTTGGTAATGTTTTTTATATTTAATTTTTGTCACAGCGGGACATTGATCATACGAGGAAGGCTCTGACCCAGAGCACAGATCACAATCCATCTTCAGGCGCTTTTATTTGATAGGTTTACCTCATTATAATTGTACAAATTAGATACGAGAAAAATGTTTTATTATTATGTTTTTTTCATGAGTTTATTGGGTTAATTTTGATAATGTTTTTAATATTCTTGTTGCATTTGGCTGATCGGGGAAAGGCACCAACAATATAGGAGAGCGTCCATATGGAGGTGCAGTCACTATTATGCGATGATGACATTGCATTTTCCACAAACCCTATGGATATGATGAGGAAGGCCTAAAAAAAATGCAATCAAGAAATCCTTCAGTTGGTATTCGTAGTGCCTCAAACAGATAAGATAAGAGAAAGGGTTAAAATATTGTTTGAGAGAGCACAGAACTTGGAAGTAAGCTATCATGAGATCTTTAATTATAACATAAGTTCATTCATGGTTTTATAGTTTGTACTCTTTTATGTCATGAACTAAAATATGTGTTGTTTTTACAGGATTATTTGCATCCTCATGATCATGTTGCTGGATGTGATCAAGGTACTGCAAGTGTTTCCCGGGAAGTAGGGGACGGTACAAGTGTCAATCCCGATCTTCCTGCGCATACAACACATCATCCGAACCCATCATCTTTGCCTATATTGTCATCTGAAATGTCAGCAACACATACCATGCAGGCATTCGGTAGTCCACCCTCTGGTAGTGAACACATGCCACTACATGTGTCAGTACCTGTGGATGCAGAGGCCACTACTACTGGTGATGTTTTAGTAGCATTTCCCGGATCTTCCCGTATTACTAGTATGAGAACATTGCCAGTCACATTTGTGGTGACCGAGGATTTCCTTCCCATAAAGATAGAGAAGGTCCTGGGTACTTTAAAATGTTTTAATTATTATTATTATTTTTTTAAGTAAGTGCTAACAATGGGGATAGTGCCCTATTATATTGATTTACAAAATGGCAATATTTGCCTACATTATAATTGCCTGTTTATAGCCACTATATATCCGACTGTATGCTTATCATGCTTTATGCTACTACATAACTATACACTACTCCCAGTGCGTACCCCAACTTTAATGCATGTTTCATTCTCCTTTTGTTGAACCAATCCTCATTTTGAACAAACCTTGCAAAGGCATTCATGTCATTGTTGATTATGCCCGCCCGATATACATCCCATGCATTGCCTAGGAAGCAGCTCATTGCCTTAGTCAAGTGATGTGAGCTGCTAGTGCATTCCTGCCCAGCTTCAACCTCCACTTCTTTCCCATCTCCCCCTGCCCCGTCTTTCCTTTATTTATACAGACTTCCAATCCCAATGCGAGCGCCTCTATTTCTGCTATATTATTCGTGCATGTATCTAAGTTTCTAATTATACACCTTGCCCTTCTGAGTTTCTAATTATACATCCTGCTCCTACAGAAAATGATGTTTTTTATAAACATCTAAGTGATATTTCATTGGAGCTCTTCGGGCCCACCATACGTACACGGTGGAATGCACAAAATCAAGATTTAAAAGATGATCTCATTAACCATTTAGTTGTGTTGTTCGGTGATAAAACATTCAACCGAACCAAGGTCCTTAAGAAAGCTAGTACCTATCTAAAGTATGTGGGGGACCAATATAGGTCACATTTAGAGAAGAACATAAAGTATGAGCACCCCCCCATGATTCCAGAAAGGGAGTGGAAGGACTTGGTGTTGGATGGAAAGGAGAAGGCTGAAAAGAAGAAATAAAAGATACTACCGGGCCAAGGAAGGTATGTGATACTATCAACAATTTAATTATATACTGATTAATCATCTTTTTACATAATCTAACATATTTCAAAATTTTCCCGACACATCGAAGGCAACAAAGGCAAGACTAGAAAAACACGGGCAACACAAACTTGGCTTTGGTGGTCATATGAAAGTAGCCGCACGATTTGTAAGTATCAATAAATGAAATATTGCATCCAAATAATAAATTGCAAACAATTTTGGTTTTATCACACCATAGAAGAAAAATTCATGATCGCATGCAAAAATGCAGGGCTTTGATTTCAACAGAGTGCCCACAGAAGAGGACCTAAAGATTGCCTTCGGCCAAGGCTATGGAGCCTTGAATGAATAGCTAAGAGTCTTGACTAAGCAAACACAATCTTCCACTGCATCCAACACACACGTAAATAAACTCAATAAAGTTTATTTAAAATTGAATACTTGTGCGATTTGTTCAATATTAATTTCCACCATAATAATGTGCCTATTTGTTTTAAATAGATAAGCAATGATAATCCTACACATGACATTGCAATGCAGCCTGGTGAGGGTGGAGCGCAACTTGCCGATGAAGGCCATGGTGTGCATCCCGGTACTAGATGTATTCATGTGCTATACAAAACGCAGTATGGATTAATACAATTAAACATCTTTAATTGCATTTGGTGTATTAATGAATGTAACCTTTCATGTTTCAACTTTAGAGCATGTAGAGCGTGATCAATATGTTGAGCATGATCAGGCTAGACAAGATCAGGAACATGATGTGGCTCCATCAGGTAAGCAGGACCACTCTAATGTTCTTTTAAACATTTTTAATTGCAATTGGTGTATTAATTAATATAATCTTTCGTGTTTCAACTCCATATCAGGATTTAGAGGGTGTTCAACATGTTGAGCATGAGGCTATAAGACAATATTAGGAACATGATGTGGCCCAATCAGGTAAAGAGCACCACTCTGGTGTTTTTTTAATTAATGAAATACGTGTAACAATAATAATAAAACATATCAATTTAACATTTCCTTGCTATTGCAGCAGACCCCCCCTTGCAGCCGTGTCCACACGGTTGTGAGTACATGACTAGGCATACATTATGATCATGAGCAGAGCTCAGAACAACTCAAGGGGGGACAAATGATTTTGAAAACGATACTCCACTTCATCTTTTTTTAGCTGCAAAAAAGAAACAAGAAAAAAGTGATTATAATCATATTATGACAACCATATTTTTGATAATATGTAAAAACTAAAAAATTGAAATATGTTAATGAATGAATCTGAATATGTAAATGAATAAATGTTATATGTTAATGAATGCATGTTATATGTTATTAATGGATGAATGAATGAATGTTATATGTTATTAATGGATGAATGAATGAATGTGAATATGTTAATGAATGAATACTATATGTTATTAATGGAGGATGAATGCATGGATGTTATATGTTATTAATGGATGAATGAATGATTAATGTTATATGATCGGGTATGGGGAATTGAGAGTGATGTGAGGGGGGGGGAGGGCCAAATGAGCTTCCACCTTCACATGGTTGGCCCTGTTAAGTAGAGATTATTAAACTACTCTCAAAACAAAGAGAAGCTCAATAAGGTAAGTAATGCACTTTTCAATATAAGAAATGCATCGTTTGAAGCATCAAACCAATCTGCAAAGATGAAAGAAAGTGATAAATTTTCACTATGAACATTGTGTTGTGTGTGGATTTGGTTTCAAAGCTCTATTGATGGAGATGGCTTGTATGACAACCAAGAAATTAGTTATCATTATTGCTGCTACAAACATGCCTCATATCATCAATCTTGCATTGTTAAGGCCTAGCTGACTTGATTACTTTTATATATCGCCCAGAGTCACCCCGATAAGTATTTCGATCCATTTGTATCATCATCGACAAGAGATCATGTATCGCTAGGATATTCTATAGTTTCCTCGACATGGTAAGTCTCCCCGATGATTATTCTTTCGATCTCAACTATGTCGCCAAGACTCCTGCCGATGTAATCTTATCGACGTCACATAGCTAGTTGGGTAGACATTCAAAACTTACTCCGATGATATATGTATTTCCTATATGCTTCCCTCGTGCTTTGTCGATGAGACAAGATGTGTATCTTGCCAATGAAACGTCATCACTAAGACAAAAATACAGTCCTCTCGATATATCTTCTCAGGCAATTTTGATCGCTGTAATAATCTTGATCTTTCACCGATATGCCTACATTTCAACGAATAGTTTTTTTTCAAAAAAGTGCAATTTCTTGTTGAATTTATGATGAACCGCAAAAAGCGTCCGACGAATTTGCAATGTATCCGACAAAGTTTCGCCGTAATGACTTGCCTATTTCATTGCACGTTCGACGAACTTTTGTCGCTATTTCAATCTAAATTATGTTGCCAAGACTCCTGCTGATGTAATCTTATCGACACCAAATAGCTACTCAAGTAGACATTCAGAACTTACTCCGATGATATATGTCTTGCTGATATGCTTCCCTCGTGCTTCGTCGATGAGACAAGATGTGTATCTCGCTGATGAAAAATCATCGCTGAGACCAAAATCCAGTCCTCCCGATATATCTTGTCAGGCAATTCTGATCGCTATAACAGTCTTGATCTCTCAATGATATGCCTACATTTCAACAAATAGTTTTTTTAAAAAAAAAAGTTGCACTGTTTCGTCGCATGTACGACGAACCGCAAAAAGCGTCCGACGAATTTGCAATGTATCCAACGAAATTTCACCCTAATGACTTGCCTATTTCGTCACGCGTTCGATGAACTTTTGTAACTATTTCAATCTAGATTATGTCGCCAAGACTCCTGTCGATGTATTCTTAACGGCATCACATAGCTGGTCGGGTAGACATCCAGAATTTACTCTGATGATATATGTCTTGCCAATATACTTCTCTCATGCTTTGTCGATGAGACAATATGTGTATCTCATCGATGAAACTTCATCGTTGAGACTGAAATCCTGTCCTCCCAATATATCTTCTCAGGCAATTTTGATCACTATAACAGTCTTGATCTCTCAACGATATTGGCAATACGTCGAACTTGTGTCGTAATGGTGACAGACTTATGTTGTTAATCCGACGGTTTGGTAAAGGTATGCCTCCCATCATCCAGGTACTGTTCATCGCGCGATCGACGAAGTGGGCATCGCGGTTCTGATGAACACGCATCGTGAGGTCGACATTTTACAGCCCGTCGGGATGTAGACAAAATTTGAGCGATGACGCTGATTTTTGTGATTCGTCAGTCGACCAACAATGTATCGTCGAAATTTCAATGAAAGGTCATCGGGAATTGGGGTCAAATCCTGTAGTGATTCCTTGACTACAACAATAGTAGTTGATATAGTATGAAAATGTACAAACACACAAAATTAAATGGATTGATAGGATTGTACAAATTTATTTGCCCCAAATTTTACAAACCTTAAAAAAAAGCTCTAATTTTTTGGCTCCAAACCGTATTGTGCTATTTGAATTTATAGATTTTTGATATTTTGAGCTCAATTGTGACCTATTTGTTTTGAATTAGGATGCTTTGTATTAAAAATATTTTTGTTTGAAGATACCCAAAAAGAGGGAAGAGAATTGCATATTTGGAGCTTTGATATCATGTAAGAGTTGTTATCAAGCTACACTAGCCCAAGGATCACCTACAACTAAAATAAAATTCTACACAAGAGAGAAGCTATGCAAATACTATGAATCTTAGTAATTAATTAGATATAAAATAAAATTGGTACAATATACAATGAATATAATTATGTTATAAAGACAAAGATACAACCTTAGATGAAATCTTAGGACATGTCTTAAGATCATGACAAGTGTCTTAATCCTATTATATGAGACACAAAAAATAAATGAATTAAATAAGCTTAAGTATGTAAGTGTGAATATGGCCTAATTAGAAACTAGTTAGGTAGTATTTTATGTTCACACCACCATTATTAAATTAGATAATTAACTCAATTTTTTTTCTTAGATTGCAGGAATCGTGTAGACCTCCTATAAATTGTAGTGCGCTTGGTAATTTTTTTTCATGTGATTGGTGATGCTGGTGCTACACACCCTCCGATACCATGAGGACGAGGGAGACTAGACCTCGTGACCTCTTGCCTGCAATAGGATGCTTTAGCCAATTGAACTAGGCCCTCTAACCCCATTAACTCAAATGTTTAGTGCATAGATATTTTAAGATTTTTCTATTAAATAATTTATTTATTATGAATTTTTGAACTAGTGTTTTAATGAAAATTTAGACATATTATTTTGTAATATATTTCTCTTAGCATATATCAAAAATAAAATTTATTTTTTATTGAAATAAGGATATTGATTTTTCTAACAAGGTTTGCTATTTTTCTTAGTGTCTTGAACATAGGTCATTATTTTTTCTTAATTGATCTAAATTCATAATATATAAAAAAAATATTAATATTAATGAAACAAATATTATTGTAATAGAGAAAATTGTTTTTGTTTGGTTGTTTTTATGTAATTTTTTAACTTTTCTACACTAGTCAGATAAGATTGTGTTTTGGTTTTCTTGATCTTTTTGATGAACTATAAGTCTAAAAATATAGAGCCAAATGAAATCTTATTTAGATTAATTTTTTCTTTGCTACTCAAACTAAGTGAAAAAAGAGAGCTTGGTTTTAAAATATTGGTAACTTATAGAATTTTTTATACAAAATTAAAAACATGAATTTAAAATTATAAATGGAAGGGAAATGAACCCGGTTCTAGGATATGTAGCTCATTTCCCATGATTTGGCTATGCTGAACAAACATTTGTGCAATGCATTGTAGTCGTCCTCATGCATTATAGTTCAAATAATGCATTGTCATCCCAAATTGCTACAAAATATAAATTTCAGTATGAAAATTTATTTTCCTACATAGAGGATGAAACAATGGCATAACAATACTTCAAAATATACCAAAAATTATAGCAATGCTAAAATGATGCTAATTATATATAGAAAAAAAAAATGATAGAGAAGATTTAAGAAATGAAATCAAAACTCTATGTGATTGTGATCTTTAATAAAATCTGCAATTAAGAGGAGGAAAGTTTGGAGCTTCTTAGAAGCTTGCCATGAATAGTGTTGGCCTAGTTTTTGACCTTGACAATTGTTTTTTTTTCATGCTCTTGAAATTGACATGTTTCGATAAATCATTTTCTTGCATTATATGTTTATAATCAATCGTACATCAAATCCCCCTATCATTTTAGTCATGATCAAAAATGCCTAATCATCCTTAAATGTCCAATCACTCATCAAATTGTGATCATTAATTTGTATTCATAAACAATTTTGATGCAATCAAAATGCCTTATCTTTACGGTTTTAGATCTTATGGTGACAATTCAGTTTTATCCCTTTGATAAGAAAAAATAGAAATATAAAGAGCATACTTATTATGTGAACCATCTCTATTCATTTCCTAAGAGACTATTCATCGAAGGGGTTGATAAATTTTTTTTCTAGAAAATATTTTAAAAATAAAAACTTTGTTGGACATTTTATAGTTCTTGAACCTTCAAACTTCTACACCTCACTTTTTCATAAAATTTCCCTAAGGTCGAAATATACCCTTTGTCAACAATTTTACAAGTTCTAAGAACTTTCCAAAAGGCCAAAATACATTTTTGTCACCATTTTCATGGTCCATAGAACCTCCAAAATGCTCCTTCTCGACATTTTTTAAAGTTCCAGAACTGGTCGAAAGGCCAAATTATTTCCTTCGTTGGCATTTTCATGGTTCATGGAACCTTAAAACTACAATATTTCTATTCGTAGAAATTTTCAAAGGTTTTAAAATCCATGTTTTTATATACAAAATGAAATATTATATGGTTGTCAACTTCTTTGAGAAGTGTATTTATTATAAATCAGGTCTGTCGTGTGGAAATTAAGCTGTAGATGCACCACATCAGGATTTAGCACCAAAAAAAATGAGTAAATGAAGCCACTGCTTGTTAAAATAAATAGGGCAGAAGATAGTAATATAAACCTGTAGCAATTTAAACACATAAAAATATCAAAAACATAGGGGCGACATAATATATGTGGTTCATCAATTTGGTTATATCCATGGAAAAAATGGGTTTTGATTTTTGTTTGTATTAATTTGCAATGAATGCATGGATTTTTTCTTCAACCATATAAAGGTTTCAATCCCTAAGAAATATACAAACAAAGAGTTTGCAAAACATGGGAGGTGAAGAGTTTGTGACGGTTGGACTTCACAATTGAATAACCTCCCACTTGAAATCCAACCCATGCTGCAAATAGGTTAACTATTTTTCCATGCTTTTTGTCACATATTTACCAAACTAAGAGAAGCTCTACATAACTCCAACTTCTCCTTTGAAACAACTTTGGTAAATGCATCTGCATGAATGATGCTAGTATGAATCTTCTCCAACTTTAGCTTACCCTATTCAAGGACACGCCAAATAAAATGATATCGAAGCTCTATGCGCTTCATTTGTGAATGAAAGATTGGATATTTTTACAAATGAATTGCACTTTTTCTGTCACTATACAACACAAAGTCTTGTTGTCTATTGCCCAATTCAAAAAATAATCATTGCAGCCACAACATATCCTTAGCTCTTTCTGTGATTGCAATGTATTTTTCCTTCGTAGTGGAAAGAGCCACCACTTCTTGCAACTGAGAAGCCTAACTAATCGCTTCCCTTGCAAAAGTAAATACATACCCAACAATAGACCAAATTTTATCCAAGCCACTAGCCATGTTAGAGTCAACATATCCATTTTAAAGCCTGCTAATGAATTCGTCCTAGATTACTCATAAATCTATTGACCACTCCCATTGTATGAGTAATGTTAGGTTTTGTGTAGACCATTGCATACATAAGACTCCCAACAGTAGAGGAGTAATGCACCCTTTCCACATGTATTCTTTTTCTTCTTGTGTCTTGGGACACATCTCAGAAGATACTTTGAAGTGATCAACTAGAGGTGTGCTCGCTACCTTAGCATCCTTCATACCAAACCTATTAAGTTCCTTTTCAATGTATTTCTCTTGTAATAGTTTACTTTTTTTCTTCCTATTTCTAATAATTTTCATTCCAAGGATTTGTTTTGCAACACCCAAATCCTTCATTGAAAATTTGTTAGCTAGTCATTGTTTAAATTGACTAACTACAACCATACTAGTTCCTATCATTAGCACATCATCAACATACAATAAAAACAACAAAAATTCACCATTCTCGAAAGTTTTATAATACACACAATGGTCAGATTCATATCAAGTAAAATGATGCTCAGTCATACAAGAATCAAATTTTAAATACCATTGTCTAAAAGCTTGTTTTAAACCATACAAACTTCGATTAAGTTTACAAACCAAATCCACTTTATCTTCTTCTCAAAGCCTCCAGGTTGCTTCATGCACAATTCTTCTTCCAAGTCACAATGCAAAAATACTATCTTAACATCAAGTTGCTCCCATTCAAGGTCATACACAACTACTAAATCCAACACTCCTCTAATAGAAGTCATTTTCATAACCGATGAATTTTTTTTGTGAAATAAACTCTCTTTTGTTGATCATAACCTTTGACCATCAACCTAGCCCTGTATCTGTATTAATGGAAAAAGTATCCCTTTTCCTTAATTTGGGAATAATTAACAATAAATGAGCTTAATGTTGCCTTGATTTAGTGTTGTAACATGTTTTACACATTCACATTGAGTCTAGAGCCCTTTTTAACAAAATGGACTTAATGATTCCTTATTTAGGGTGTTGTAAAGTGTTTCTTTATACTTTCACACTAATCTAGGGCTTTATTAATTAATTGAGGTTAATTAGAGCTTAATTGACCCCTTTAATTCAAATCCAAGCCCGATTTGTTGCATTTTCCAAAGGATAAATCTTGACACTCATTAATAATGTTTAACAACACTTAATTTGGCAAGGTTTGAGTCCTAGGCTAGTGACCTGGGACCCATTTTCCCCTTGGAAAATGGAAGCATTCAAGAGGACATTCAAGGGCAGATTATTGAAGTTTTATTGCAACAATCAAGGATATCTTTCATCATGTCAAAGACTTGCATGTTGTTGAGATAATGTGATTCTTTAGCATTGGTGATCAAGTTCAAGTCTTCAAAGCTATTATCTTATGTCAAGTTCATGATCAAGATCTACATACATTATGGCCATTTCATGCTAGTTTCAAATTTTTATTCCAAAGTTCAATTAAGGATTGGTGAGTACTGGCATTGCTTTGCTCATTCATATTTCCTTTATGCATTATTTCATCACAAGGTTTAATTACCAAAATGGGGTTTGACCAAGAAAAACCCCCATTCCCTAAAAAAAAAACTTTTTTCTTCTCTCTTGATGTGTGATTGCAAGTTCATAGGTTGAAGATCAAGTGGAGAACAAAATTTTCAAAGTTGTCAAGATTGTAAAGTTGCAAAAGTTTTCATCTTTGTTGCAAGATCATGGAAAATGTTCTATAAAATTTATTTATGACTTTACGAAGCTAAACACTTGGGAGCTAGGAGTGCAGACATTAAAGAAAAGAACCTAGAAATAACCTTTTCAAAACCCTAGCAAGGATCCATTCGCCACTGGGCGAACGAGTCCTTAGCGAGGCCTACAACAACACTTTTTAACAAGATACACATTGTTTCTACATCTTAAAACCTTCCTATTTTCTGTTATATCAGTTAGGATTAATTTTGATTGTTATTGATACATTTTACTTCTCATAGTTGAGTGAAACAACTAAGAAAATGTAGGTTCCTCCATTTGGTTAATCCCATTTGGATGTTGAACATATATTTTTCTATGTTTCAATATCTCTTCTTCCCACCCACTTCTTCCTTCAACCTATATACCCATCTATTTTTCCATGCTTTCCTATTAGGTGGAAGAGACACTAAACCCCATGTGTGACTTTCCATCAAAGATCCCATCTCATCTCTCATAACCTCCATCCATTGTTTTCTATCTTTATCTTCACATGCTTCTTCAAATGTAGTAGGTTAATCTTCATTTAACAACAAATGTTGAATGAAATCATTATATTTTTTGGAGGTTTGCACTCCCTAGTGGACCTTAAAACTTGAGGAATCAATTCATGTGGAGTACCCTCCTCACGAATACTGGTGGGATGATCTTTCATTTCATTGTTATGAAAATTCAGGGGCTAGATTTGTGGTTGTACTTGTGATTGATTTATAATCTCCTTTAATTTGAACACATCAATCCGATTTGTGATACCATCTAATGGAACATACTCATTGGCTGGTATCCCTTGTTCTTGTAAAATTTCCATTTCCTTTTCATTGAAGATCACATCTCTTCTTTGTGTGATTTTATTGATAGTTAGATCCCACAACATGTAACCATATCTTTCATCTCCATATACAATGAAGAAATATTTTTGACTTCACTTCAAGCTTCATTCTTTTTTCTTGTGGGATATGAATGAAAGCTTCACATCCAAACACTTGCAAATGATTATAAGAAATCCTCTTTCCCAACCACTTTTCTTTGAGAACTTCAAAGTATAACCGAGAGGATGGATTTAAATTAATCAAATACACTACTATATTTACAACCTCTGCCCAAAATTATTTTCCTAAACCAGCATTTGAGAGCATATTACGCGCTCTTTCCAAAATGATCTTGTTTAATCTTTCTGCTACACCGTTTTATTGTGGTGTAAGTGGAACAATTTTAATCCTTTGAATGCCATTCTTTATATAAAAATGATTAAATTATATTGAAATTTTTTCACCCTTGTTAGTTTTTAAACACTTAATTTTACTACCGATTTGGTTTTCTACGAGTACCTTGAAAGTTTTAAATGTGCTAAAAACTTCAGATTTATTTTTTATCATTTAGAACCAAACCTTCCTAGTGTAATGCCCCACAAAAGTAACAAAAAAATTAGATGCACCAATAGTAGTTACCTATGAGGGGCCATAGACATCACAATGCACTAGCTACAATCAATGTGACTTATTCTCTTATTCATCTGTAAAAATTTTTATCCTCATCTATTTTCCATATATGTAATGCTCACATAAATCCAAATTTACCAATTTTAAACCTAGAAGCTAATTTATCTTGTGCAAGATATCAAGACCTTTCTTGCTCATGTGATTAAACCTTTTATGCCAAAGCTCTATTCAACTATTCACAACTACCATTGTAACTCCCACTTATGTTTGAACCTCTAGTACATAAAAAATTCCTAATTATCTTCCTCTAGAAATCAACAAAACTCCCCTTTTCACATTTAACATACTTTACTCAAAAGTAATTCTACAACCTTGAGCATCCACCCACATAGTTGAAATTACATTTTTAGTTGAAGGACATGTCTAACATCCCCTAACAATAAACTATTACTATTTTTTAATTTTAATAAAATACCTCCCTTGTCATTGATGTCACAAGGTTCATCATCATTGAGATAAAATTTTCTAAAGTTACTGGCTTGATAATTCTTGAAACACTCCTTTCATGATGTAGCATGAATTGATACTCATGAGTCAAGCACCCAAACATTTGCAGTAGCTTCTATTGTATATAAAAAAAGAATGCTGAAATATTCTTCATAAGTTGTATTAGCTTCACTTTATTTTGACCGATCTTCAGCACTTTTTTGTTTTTTAGTGACCAATTTTTTTTCTTCATGTGACCTTCCTTACCACAATACCAACAACTAAATTTTCTTCCTTTGGACATTGATCATCTCCTATGATTATCCTTCCATCATTTTTATGTTCTCTCTCTATTTACAATTACCAAAGAATCTCCCAATGATGTGCCTTGGATTTTACTTCTCATGTCTTCACTGAGAATAATTCCAACAACATCATCAAATTTCAACATGGTTTTCTTTTAGCTAGATATCAAGTTGTTGACAGCCATATAAACTCCTTCCTAGCTATCAGGTAGAGAACACAATAACAAAATAACCTTGATCTCATCGTCTAAATTAATACTTACTGAAAATAATTGGCTGATCAAGCTATTGAATTCATTCATATGATTTGAGACATTACCACATTCCTTCATTTTTAAATTGTACAAATTTTTCATTAGAAATACCTTGTTTGATATAGAGGCCATCTCATACATGTCTGAAATCTAATCCCATAATCCTTATTTTATTTTATTTGTTGGAAAACTAAACAAGAAATTGCTAGATAATGAGAGAATAATTGTAGCCATTGCCTTCCAATCCAATTTATCCTTGCCTTCATCTGACATTCTAGTTGGATTTTTCTATTTTCCTTCCAATGTGATTGAAAGATATTCTTGAATTAATAGAGCTTCAGGTTGCAAATTCCACATTCCAAAATTTTGTTTAGAGAATTTATCAATTCTCCATTTGTTTGCCTCTATTTCTTCTTTTTTGCAAGTGGTTTTCTCAATTATCTTCGACCTTGATACCAATTGTTAAAATAAATAGGAAAAAACATAGTTATATAAACCTACAACAAATTTAACACATATACAAAACCAAACACACATAAACAACATAATTTTTCGCCAATTTGTAACGAAAACATGGAGTTTTTCTTCAACCATGCAAAGGTTTCAATCTCGAAGATATATATATATATATATATATATATATCATGAGGGTAGACAAAGAGTTTAAAAATAGGGGAGGAGAAGAGTTTATGATATTTGGACTTCACAACCGAACGCTTCTGTTGATGGTGTTTTTATGCACTTCTCAACACAGGTAATGCGTAGGTGCATCACCTCTCTTGAAAGACAATCTTCCACAATAAAATTGTAGAACACTATCCCAAGGTCTCTCGGATGTCAGGGCATGATGATGCTTGGAATATATCAATTGTTTGACATAATTTCGCTAGAATCACAAGATGATATTACGTGGTCAAAGTTGTAGGAGAATTGGGTCAATGAATGGAGTTCTGTGGATATGGAATTGCTGCACTCTTGCTGTAGGTTCAGCCAACGGTCTTGGAATCCATTGTTTCGTCAAATTTGGCTTTACAATGTGCAATGAACTTTAACACAAATTGCTTCTAAAAAAAAGGAAAAAGGGGGTGAGGAAGAAAGATGGTTCCTGGACCTGCAACTACTGATGAACAATGATCATGGAGGCTCCTACTATGGACAGTTTCCTTAAACAAAATTTCATTAAATCTGAATTCTCACAATGTCATGAAATCTATGCTATCTTCTAAGGACTGCAGATATTCATCATTCATTCACCATGGAAATGTGAATAAAGATAAAGTTTAATGAGAAGAAATGAAATTAAAGTCCAGGCTAACTTCACATAGTCACTTACCAACAAAAAATGACAAAAAGTATGGACAAGGAAAGCATACACACAACAACAATCCTCACAACCAAAGGCATCATATTAAGTCTACCCAAGCTAACTATGGAAACTAAAGAAGCAAAGTAACTTGAAGAAAATTTTTAACTAAAGGGAGAAGAATCATCAAACATGTGGAGAAACCCAAAAATACATCAGAAAATGACTGTATTTTCTATTATAATTTTTGCAGCATGCCTTTACAACAACTCAACTCCCTTAAAATGAGAGGAGGAGAGCCCTATTTATAGTTTTCAAAAAGAAAAATGATTGGCCAAGATTCAATCCTATTGTGTGGCAAAGTATCACTTTACACTAAGGTTTCACCTACCCCCAAATACATTTCATTAATATGACCTTTCTTGTCTTTTCCCTTATTTCGTCATCTAGTGACAACACTGTAGTAATTTCATCCTGTAGCCGTTTGCCCTTTGCTATAGTTATTCTTTAAGGAATTCTTCATCGATGAATGGGTTGCCTTCATGCTTCTTCAACATAGCATACTCCATGAAGCTCAAGATTAGGGGTTGAAACTTATCCAACTCCATGATGTCGGACCGCAAGATCTGATAAATCCATTCCTGGGAATCGCTACCGAGCTTCTTCCAGTCATCATCATACTTAGCAGCATTATCTCTGAAGAGTTCTGACTGTGTGAAGGCTCGGTTAGTGAAGCTCATGAATTTAGTAGTGACCTCATCTGATATCCCATCTTCCATGATCTTCAAGAAGTGGGGCCTTATGTTCCAAGGATTTATCTCAACCTTGGGCAGCTCGTACATTGTCAGTAGTTTGAGGTACCGAGATCACTCATCCCTTGTCTCCCTGGCCCATTTGATATCTAGTGTCATACTCTCCAGGATTTTCTCAAGCCTCCTCTTGCAGTGATTGAAATCTCGCTTCCGTGTATCCACTAGCCAGTGATCATCATCCTTGAGGGCAAGGTCTTTCTCCCAGACCTCGCTTGACAACACGAGTATGGCCTCAATTTTTGGGCAGGCCACCTCGTACTTCCTTGGGAACTCCTCATAGATCTGCCGTGTGCCTCAAGGGTGCTTTGTACCTCCAAGAACTTGTTCATTGTCCAGACAACCAAGTTGATACCTATGTTCCCCGTGTCCAAGACCTACTGGAACTAGTTTTTTGTAGTCCTGTCCAAGTTCCTTCTCTTTTCTAATTCATCAATCTGTTCCTGGGACAACAATTGAGGTGGGGTAGATGACGTCGTGGGCTGCTCATCTGAGGATAACCATTGTTGAATGTAGGCTGTTAGATCAACCACTTGCTCCTTTAGTTCTTCCTTGGAGATCCTATCCTCCTAGATAAGATGTACCACTGTGGCGACTTAATCTTGGAGGTGATCAACCTTTTTCTCCCTTGTGGCCACTCCCAAATCGATGGTGGCGATGTTATAAATTATACCTTGTTCTCCAACCATCTGTGTTGCTATCTATACTGCCCTAGATCCTGAGGCATCCATGGTCACCTTTGATCTGATCTTTGATTTCATCTCTTTCCTGGTGCTTATTTGTGCTCTGGCCAGAATGGCTTCCAGCCTTGCCTTGGGATCCTTTAAGATAGGAGTCTTTTGCTTTAGCTGCCTCTGCAGCTAATCGGGTACTTGGGGCTCTTCCCTAGGTGGTTCACTTCAAGTCCTGCTATCCTCCTTCTCAAGCTCAATTTCTCTAACAACAAGAGCCTTCTCCTCAATTCCCGCATCTTCCTTCTCTTCATTAGAGTCTTGTTGAAGGGTTTCATGTTTAGTGGGGGACTCGATGTGCAGCTGATCTTTGGGTGGATTTTCTCTTTCAACATCCCCCTCTTCATCTTGATTGTGTTCATGCTCATCAGGGTCCTCCTCCTGCTCATCTTTGTGGAGGGATGCTTCCTTGTCGTGCTCTAGGGTTTGGCCATGTCCCTCAGTTGGAGACCTGCTGCCCTTAGTCTCTGGAGCAACAATTTCCTCTTCTCGTGCAAGCTGGTCCTTGAATTCATAATCCTCGATCTCCTTGAGATTCTTGCCCCATTTTGCATTGAGCTCGGGTCATTTGATTCTCTAATAAATTCAACATCCAACTCTTCACTGCTATCACTGGAGGATTCATAGGCTACCTCATCTATTTCCCGACATTCAAATAGTGGATGCTCATGGTAGACAAATTCTTCATCTTCTGGTGCCTTTACAACCTCTAGCTACCATTGCTCAAGCTCATTTGATATTTTCATTGTTGCCTCCATCTTCAATGGTTTAGTAGAGGGAAGGGGAGCTGGCGCATAGGTCATAGCCTGAGATATTACAGCTTGAACCATTGGATTAGTAAACATCTCTGAAAGCTCAGATGGTACATTTTCAATGTACTTCACAAAGGACTCTGGGAGGCTAAGGGCGGGCATCGTAGCAGCGGAAGCAAAGGGGAGGGAAGGAGACATAGAGGAAGAGGAGATTGGTGAGGTCATGGTGGATGATGTATCCACAATAATAATCTACAAGATTGGAGGAGTGGAAGCAAGGTGGACGGAGATGTTCACCGCAGGCGGGGAGGAAGCCAAAACTGCAAGTAAAGTAAGCAGGGTAGGGGTAGCAATAGTAGTTGTAGTGGCTGTAGCAAGCAGAGACCTTGGTGAGTTAGATCCTTCTCCCCCTATCCTGTGGGGCGGACCCTTGGACATCATAGTCATCTCCGCGCCCCCAATTTTTTTTCTCTTCTTCTTGGAAGGTTTGGGCTTAGAAGCCTTGTAGGCATAGACTTTTGGTTTGGGCAGTTGCTCGCTGGCCTCTTTTCTCTTCTTGGTTTTAGTTGATGGTGGGGTGTTGGATGTTTCCCTGGTTGTAACGGTAGCTGCCCCTCCATCAAAGCCACTTGGTTCACTTTCCAGTCCCTTGAATGTCAAGGCGACTCCTTGCTGTTTTAATCGGGCCACTTGTTGGTCAATCCATGCTCTTATTCAGATCTCAATAGGCTTAGTGAGTATGTTGATTTCATCAAGTTCTAGTTCATTCCAGTCAATCATAGGCAGCGAAAAATTAGCGATAGCATCATATCCTGGATTGATCACCGTGTCCTCATCCTCCTCAAGCTGGTCAGGAATTGGACACAAGTTTATCCTTTGCATAGAGATGGCGGTCATGCACATGTAGTGCCACAACCACACCTCAAGATCATCTTTACAGTTGGCCCAAAAATATTTGACGCTGTGGAGGTGGGCATACTCTTGTACTAGTTCCTTCCTAATGTGCCCGTATGGGTCCATTTGAGGCCGAGCTGTATATTGCCGGAAGTGGTATTCAGCCAACTCCCTTTCTGAATACCCCACACATTGGGAGGTAAGAATTTTGTATATTCCTTGGCCGAGCCCAATGGGGTAAGGTGTACCCACTAGGTGTTTGTTGCTCAAGATGTTATGGATGTGCCTCAGCTGCCATGTTAGCTCAAAAATAATAATCGATATGTTGGGGTATTGGGGCAACTTATTTGGCCTTTCCGTGAATCCCTAGGCACATATGTATGTGAAATTTCAGAATTGTATATAAAGGAAGACATATTTCCTAAGGAGGGCTCAGGCACTATGAGAAACTCTTCTTTGAAAGCCCCCCTGAGGGACCAAATGATGTGGGCGATGAATGCATCATTCACCCGACAGTAATCCCTCTTGAAGTTCCGGTACTGCAATTGAGGGTATTTATCATAAGGCTTGAGTTCCACCCCTGATGGATCACTGGGTACCACTATCAATCCTTGATAATGCTGCTGATCAATGAGGGAATACACCAAGTAGGAGGTCATGAAGAACTTGGAGGTCTTCTTCATGGTTGTAAGCTACTTGTGGAAGTAGTCACTGATTATCTCCCCGCAATAGAAGGCGGTGCCATCACCGTGAAGAATCTACTCCAAGAAATAGAACATCCATTCTTGGAAGAAGGCCGTAGTAGGAAGACCCATCATTTGGATTAGCGAAGTCATGAGGTAATGGGAATCCTCGAAGAAATTGTTGCAAAAGAGCTCCCAAGGAAGCTTGCCAGCACTACCCCGCTTGTCCTTTAACCAATACTGATTGATTAGCTTCTTGCACTTCAATGGATCCTGCCCCCATAGCTCTTTGCATTCCTCGATGGTGGGGGTATCCATGCTCTTAAAGACAGGAATGTGGAAAGTTGATGTTATACTCGACGGGGACATGTCAGCAAGGATATTCCCGTCTCGGTCCACTATAGTTCTAGTGTCAGGTTGGTATGCCTCTGCACATGCCATTACCAATTTTGGGGCCACTAGGGCCGGTAGGAAGCCTACAGCCTTGGCAATCCCGCTGCTCTTTATCAACCTTGCGTTCTCTACTTTGGGATTCATCCTGACTCTCTATATAAATTCATCAACAGCGACCTAACTGATGTTGGTATCCATAACATCTCTCCAAAGAGTGGTAATCTTGGATTGTATGGGGACCCCTTGAAACTTGTACTTCATCAGGTCCTTATCCTCCTTGCCTCGAGGTGTCTTGGCTATTCCTTTCCCTTTCTCCTTGGAGACACCAGAAGTTTCTGCACCGAATTGCATAAATCCTGCACAAAAGACGTGAATCAGTAACAATAAACATGAAAAAATGGCTCTGGACAAGTCCCTGCACATCAATATTAGCTCTACAATCATTATTCATATTCGATAAACAAATAAAACTTGATAATTCATCATTAGAAATTGAGGCAGACAACTAGGGCTCCCAGGGCCGGAGTTCCCTTGGCAGAATGCCATTTGAAATTGCAAATTGAGGATGGAACTCCCAAAGGCATTTCCCAACATTGGATTTGGTGAATTGAAAGTTGTCATGAGGGAAGACCTAATTTTAGCAAGTGGGTTGAAATAAATTTTGGATTTGGAGGTCATTTGATCCTTCATTTGGGAGTTCGGGCATCAGATGCAGGACAGCTGTTGGAAACGGTGCAGGGGAGGCGGAATTTCGGGTGCCGAAATCTAGAGCTCGGACCGTCGTCATCGGGAAGCAGTTGTGGTTTAGAGAATCACAATGAAGAAATGGAGGCAAAAATCTGGGTGCTAAATTTCAGAGGGCAATTTCCGGAGACGGTTTGAGGATTCGGGAAAACCAAGCGGCGAACAGCGGATTGGGACCCAGAGGTCAGAAAGTCATCCTGAGTTCACTATTAAAACGACGCCAGTGGAACGGAATATCGGCAGGGGAATTTCGGTGGTCGTAATCCGAAAGAGGCTTGGGCTTCAAATGTTCGTTGGGATTTTGGTTTAGGCGAGAAGTGCACTGGGGTCCGGGACTCGGAAAGATGTCCCGGGACGGTCGTGTAAAACGGAGAATGCGACACCGAATTCTTGGGACGAAATTCCGAAGGTCGGGGTCCGTAATGCACTTGGATGCTGGATCATTTAGGTAAGTTTGAAATGGAGGATGAAGCGTCGGGGCCCGAGAGTCAGGAAGTCGTCTACCCATTGCCGTTTAGAATGAGGAACTCAAGATGGAATCCCGGATAGCGAAGTCCGGCTTGATTGCGGACGTTGGTTTCTTCTCTGAATTTTGGAATCGAACATCATGTAATTGGGGTCCGAGGTTCGAGAGGATGCTCGGGACAGGCCGTCGAAATGACGAAATTAGGACAAAATTCTGGGAGGTGAACTCCGAGTGTCCGATCTCGAGGACAGTTTGCTCCCCTTTGCTGATTTTGACTTTGTTGGATTTTCAACACAGACACCATGTGGCCAGGGTCCAGAGGTCAGAAAGATGCCCGGGGAAGGCCGTTTGGAATGACAGGAGTGACATGGAAACCCACAATGGATTTTTTATTTTTAAACATATGGGTTTTCTAGGGGAGGGCACCAATTTACCAGTTTTAAAACCAACTTTACGTTTTACATTTGCTTAAGGCTCAAAAATTCATAAAACAAAGGACAAGGCGAGTGGACGGCAGGTGTACCTCAAGATCCTGAAGAAGTATGTTGTCGAATGCATGAGAGATGTCAGAAAAAGAACTCAGACTGTGGGGCAAAAAATGCCGGATGCCTTGGAGCTTTGCAATTTTTCTATCACTTGGTCAGTTGATAATGACGGCCGAAAAATTCATTTAAATAGCCAAAACGGCCATTAACACAACAATAAGTTCCCTCGTACGACGGCCAAAATGTTGGTGGATTCAAATTGTAGATGGCTGCGGGCAACCTAGAGTTCGGCGGCCAGGAAGACGTCTAGCCGCGACTGTCAGGACGACAAAGTTCAAACAGAATTTCGGACGCGGAGATCAGAGATCCGGGATCTGGGATCCGGGAAGACGCCGCACCTGCCGTTTGAAACGATAGAACCAGGATGGAAATCTGAAAGGGGAAACCTGAGTGTCCGGGCCCGGAGGGTGCAATGGATGCCAGAATGACATTCTGATAAGGGAAACTCAGATTAACCTTAGATTTAGCATTTTAAAGGGGGGCAATTTTGGTCAATCTTAAAATATGAATTTTGGGGAATGTGATGACCCTTTAGGGTACAAAAATGGGTACGTAAAATGAGGCAAAAAAAAGGACCCAACAATCAAAAAAGAGGGAAGAGAGGGTCCCCATTTCGAATGGGGCGTGTGTGCAATAGACACAACCAATGATGACTTCATTGGGAGAATGCTCCGACATTCTAGAGATAAATATTCATTCCAAACCCATGATCTCTGGTTTCCCAGACCCAAGATGATTTTTAAAGCTGAATTAAGAATAGTCTGAGGAAGGCAGGGTTGAATCAAGCTGCAACTTCATCATGGAGGTGTGCATGGTGAAGTCATTTCCTTTCCTCAGAGAGAGCATGAGTAACCACTATTTGGGAGAGATAAGCTACATAGTTCATCTAACTCCAAAAGTAACCTGGACATTGCTCCGCTTCTAGTCAGGCATCCATAGCCCCAACAGAGTTGTCTCTGTGACCCCACGAACATAGCTCTACTGCCAACCAGACATCTATAACCCCGGTAGAGATATTCACACACCCATACGGTTTTGATTTCATTTTATTTATGCCATTTATTTGATATTTCTTTCAGCACGTTCTCTTTTCTCTTTTATTCAACCGCATGAGCAACAAAGCTCACAATGGGCTTGGGAATCGTAGTGGTCACTGGAGCAGACTTTATATTTTTCACTTATCCCCTCTTCCCAGTAATCACCATACCATTCTTTGGAAACATTAAGATGTGTTTTGTGTATTCCATGATAAATGTAGGGGATCCAAGCGGACAACCATCCTAGGGTAGTGCAAAGTTCGAAAGTTGAAAGTTGATGCTCAGGAGCCTTCAAAGGGTGGCAGTAGGAAATGAGGGCTTATCTAGAGAACAACACAAAGTGGGTAGTGGGGCAACCATCTGTCGGGCCAAGCACAACCACCACAACACAACAGGAAGAATCTTCCAAGATTAATACCAAAAAAGTCGGGACAACAAGCAAAACTGGAGAGCAAAGCAGGGAACCTATCCTAACCTATGTATAGGTATTTACACAGATAGCTCCGAAGAGCTCAGGCCTGAAAGTAATGCTTAAGATGCTGCCAGTTTATGGTAAATGAGACGTCTTCACTAGTGAGAGTCTTTAGGCGGAAAGCATTATCCCCAAGGATTTCAACAATCTGAAAGGGGCCAAGTCAAAGCTTGTCGAATTTATTGTGTCCCCCTTTATTTTCATGGGCCTTGTCCTAGTAGAGGACTAGATCACAAATGCAGAAGGCCTTAACTTTGGTTCCATGGTCGAACCATCACTTGACTACACCTTGATGTTTGGCAAAATTTTCTAATGCACGATCTTGCACTTCTTCAAGGTGCAGCAACTCGGCGAGGCGAGCTTCTCTGTGGTCTCCTCCTTCATAATAGTCGTTGAAAAAATGGAGGGTGGGGATTTTCAAATGTATAGGAAAGATAGGCTCTAATCCATAGACTAGATGATACGAGGAATCTCCGAGGGTGGCTTTGTGACGGGTGTGATCCGCCCATAGGGTGAAACGGATTTGGGTATGCCAATCCTTGGGATTCCCATCTAGCAGCTTCTTGATCATCATGAGCAAGTTCTTGTTGGTGGACTCAGAAAGGCCATTGCCTTGAGGGTAATAATTAGATGAGAATTTGAGGGAAATTCCATAGTCAAACGCCTAGCTTGTGAATTTTAATGAAGCAAACACAGGGCCATTATCGCATACTAAAGCATATGGGCAACCAAAATGATTTAAAATGAAACTTTCTAATAAATTGGTTTCTACTTCAGTTGTACATTGCCTACAAGTTATTGCTTTTGTCCATCTAGTACAGTAATTTGAAGTGATTAGAATGTACTTGTGTCCCATAGACGATGGAGGACTTACTAGACCAATGAAGTCGAGACCCCATTGTGCAAAAGTCCTTACCTCCAGAACAGGTTGTAATGGGACAACAACGTTCCTTTCTCTGGTGGCAGTAGTCTGACACACGTGGCAGGTACGAACGTGACCGTGAGCATCCTTGAAAACGGTGGGCCAATAATACCTAGCTCTCAATATTTGATGTGCAGTTGATAGACCTGAGCCATGGCCACTTCCAAACTTGTCATGGAATCCCCTAAGAACGTGATTGACTTCCTCCTTACCCAGGAATATCAAATAGATACTTTCATGATTTTTCTTGTATAATATGGCACCTTACAACATGTAGCTACTAATTTTCAGCCTAAGGGCTCATCTTTGGACTCCCTGCAGGTGGGGTGGATACCTATGATTCAACAGGTAGTACACTATGTTGTCATACCATTCTCCTGGGGAGACATCCTCCAGCTGGTATTGCTTTACGGTGAGTTCAGGTCCAGCATCAATAACTACCTCTACCATTGTTTGGGCGAGTGCCTGCCCTCTTACCAGCTTCATCGACTCGATCTCCATGTCATACTCTTGCAACACCGCAATCCACTTTTCCCTTCATTCCCCTAACTCATTTTGCATAAGTAATGTTTTCACTATGGGATCGAGAACTATGGAAAAAACCTTGTTGCACAAGATATAGTGCCAAAACTTCTTGACTCCCTTAACAAAGGCGTAAGCCTATTTTTCAATGTTATGATAGTGCAGTTCGATGTCCTTCTAGGGGGCGCTCATGAAGGCGATCAGATGCTCGCTCCCCTTGTCATCCCTTTGTGTCAAGATACTGGCACAAGAATGCTCTGAAGCAAAAGAGTATATGTAGAAGGGCTTAGGGTAATTGGGGCTGACTAGTACAGGGGCATCAAGATTGCCCTTTTTATCTCCCTGAAAGCTTGCTTTGCTTTGGGAGTCCACTCGACCTTAGCGTCCTATTTCAGCATGGCATTGAGGGGCTTGACTATTTCCGCGAAGCCAGTGATGAATTTGCAGACAAAGTTAATCTTTCCAAAGAAGGATTTTAATTATTTCTTGTTGCTTGGTAGCTAGATTTTCATGATGGATTGGATACATTCGGGGTTGATAGAAATTCCCCGCTCTGACAAGACATGTCCCAGGAGCTTCCCCTTGGTGACCCCAAATATGCATTTCCTTGGGTTAAGGGAAACTCTGAATGTGCGACATCTTTCAAAGACCTTGCATAAGTCAGCGACGTGATTGCCCCGCTATTTTGAAATCATTGTCAAGTCATCCATGTAGATGATTATGCATCTAACTATTAGGTCCTTGAATGCAATATCCATGGCATGCTGGAAAGTGGCGCCAACATTGATTAGCCCGAACGACATCCTCCTATACACGAAGGTTCCCCACTTAGTGGTGAATGCTATCTTATGTCAATCTTCGTACTGCACCATGACCTGGTTATATCTCAAATATCCATCCAGGAAGGACATCATATGGGAGCCGTTTACTACTTGTAACACCTCATCCAAAGAGGGTACATGATAGTTGTCTTTCTCTGATACTCGATTCAGATTGCGAAAATCCATGCACAATCTGATTTCTCCATTTTTCTTTATGACAAGAACTAAATTTTCTACCCATGTGGAGTGTATAACTGGAAAGATGATCCTGGCCAACAACAACTTTTGCACTTCCTTGTATATGATTGGTTCCAAAAGCGTTGACAGGGCGCTGCCGGTGTCGGAACGACTTTGTATCTAGTCTAAGAGGGATAGTGTGCATGATAATCGACGTGTCATATGTCTTGAGGTTGTCATAGCTCCAGATGATGACATCGTGATATTTGCGTAGCTCTTCAATAATCCCATTTCTTTCTTCAGGAGTGCATACCTTACCTATGAACACATTCTTGGTGTTTCCAGCCGTTCCTAGATTGCAGGTATCACAGTGACCACTGATAGCATCTTCCTTGGCTTGCTGATCCTGGTCTTTGATCTAATCAAGGTTGAAGATCCGCTCTAATTGAACCATTCCCCTGGGGATGGTGTTGGTCTTTAGGCTGATGACCCCTTCTATGTCCAGGTCTGCCTCTTGAGGCTCAACCTCATCGATTATCTATGTAGAAAAAATATCCAAACTGGTAATGAAATCCAAGATATGTTTTTCATCGTTGAATACCTAAAAATTAGCTACATTATCTGGCACTGATGGGGTGGAGGTAAGCTCCACCGTAAATCTTCAGAGGCCAGATAGGGAAAATGGTTGGAGTGTGCTTTCCACTTGTTCCAAGGCATTGATAATGTGATTTTGAGCACACAGGATCAACTGAATGTTGAAGGCGTCCAACCCTTGAGTAGATCCCATACGCAGTGTCGATAGTTAGTGAGTCTTCAATCATAGCAAGAATAAAACTTCTTGACCTATTTTACAACTAACTCTGAATCTCCATACACTTGGAGCATCTTGACATTCTTTCTTAATGCCATCAAGAGGCCCAAGACCAAAGCTTCATATTTTTCCATGTTAGTACAATAAAACTATAGTTTGTAAGCAGAAAAGTATGATTTACCCTTTGGACTCATCAACTCAAAACCTGCCCCAGGTCTGTGCTTAGAATTAGAACCATTGAAGCGCAATGTCCAGAACTTAGGAGAATCCTTGGGTGTAGGGCTGATAGATCCGACTTTCACCCTTGGCGGAGCTTTCATTTCAACGACTACTTTAGGAGCCACAAGGACAAAACATGTTTGTTTGTGTAATGCTGACCCTGTTTTCTCCTTCGAAGTAGCCTATTTTTTAACGTGTTCAATTGCTATTTGGCACAAGCAACAATCAAACTTTGAGTGAGCAACATTGTGTACCCTACACCAATTAGGGAGCAAGAGCTCCCGGAAGTTCATTTGAGTTCCCAAATTGAGCTGGTCATGCACACATTTTTCCATGAAATCTTGGAAACCATCGAGCAATCCCTGAGTATCACTCCCTCCTAGCTCTTTGTCATCAGATTCAATGAGCACTTCAGTGCTCTGAGAAACATTGGCCAAATTTGTAGGCGGGCTGCATAGTACGAGGAAAACCTCCCTCGTTCCTTGGTCCTCAGGATATTCCTGTTCATTCCGATATGCCACTGGAGAATAATTTCTCAGACTTGTTTTAGCATACAACACCTTATTCATGTTGTTGTACTCCGTAATCATAAATTTCATGCATGGTTCTCTATCAATCCAAATCTGATTGGGCATTCCTTTCCATGGTAGCCACATGTGAGAGTAATCTATGGCAGCGTATCCGTTCAATGCCCTCATGAAATCCCTTCCTAGGATTATGCCGTACGTATTTGAGATATCAGCTACCCGAATGTCAATGGTTTGTTGGATTCGAGGATCAACAACAACTTGCATGGGTATCTTGTTGATCTCCCCCACTATGCTGATTTCAATTTTATCAATTTGCATCACCTTCCGCAGGAAGGAGTTGGCATTATTCCAAATGCTTTGCATATGCTGAGGGGCATAACATTGGTTGAGGCTCTTGAATTGAGCAAGCAATTATGGAGGTTCTTCTCGAACATGCGGATGGTGGTCAAAAAGGGAGGAGTTTCAAATTTCACTTGAAACAATCCTTCGGAAATGTCCACTTGAGCGAATTGGCCCCTATCTTTCTCGCTGCCCTTGCTCTAGGTTTGTATCTGATTAGCAACCCTATTGGGTTGCTTGTTTTCCTGCTGACCTGCTGGCGGGTTAGCCTTACTATTAAAGATTTTCCTAACCACCGATTCACTTGGCTGATCGTTAAAGGAGACCTTCTTTGCCGGAATTTCCTAAGCTGAATCTTGTGACAGAGTCCCATTTATCATTTTGAAGAAGGCATTCCTGACAACAGGCACCTTTAAAAGTTTGAATGCAGACACTCTTAGCTTCACTCTTTTAAATTCTTCAACTATATACTCCCCCATCTGCTTAATCTCCTGATCATGGGAAATGTTTTGGGAGGAGCTGGTGACTTGGTTTTGGCTATTGTTTTGCTGTTTATTTCTGCTAAGATATCATGTGGGTGTGTGTGGAAAACCCGAATTATTGTTTACATTTGGATCGGGAGGGGTGCTGAAATTGTTTGGCAAGGTGGAGGTCATGAAAGGACCTCCCGCATGACCCCCGACTTGTCTATTTCTAAGGTTGTAGGGGGTAGTCCGCTGGTGAAACATTTGGACTTCATCCTCCCTAGGCTCCTCTTCATCATCTTTGGGACCATTATCTACTGAATCAAAAAGTTGGACTAAAAGGCTTTCAAAACTTACCTCTCTCGCCACATCGTGATTGCTCAAATCAACATTCTCCAGTTTGGAGGTGTTGCATTCCACCTTTGGGAAAGGGGCCTGGTTTAGCACCAACACCAAAGAATCATATAGATCGGATGAGACAATGTCCCTACATCCTGAAATGTCAACTACATTCTGAACTTCTACCTAGAAAATCTTGGTTGTAGTTTGGAATTCTGGACAATCCAGTTCAAAATGGTGGCTTGTCTAGTGATTGTGACACCAACCAGATAAAGCAGCCTCTTCCAAGTAAACTCTGCTTGCAAGGTTCTCATTACTGTTACTGTTGGGCTGATCAAGAGGCGTGGGAATGCCACCATTGTTGGGGCTTGTATTCCATGTCCGATTTTACCTTTGGAAGGGTCTTCTGTCGAAGTTCTGATCCGAGTTATGATTTCTGTCATAATTCTGCCTTGACAACGTTCTAGCCTCCTGATTGTCCCTATTTTTGCGTTGATCTTGGCTTTTCCTGTTGAGGTTGGCATGGTTGCTCTTTTGTGATGCCTGTAGCTGGTTATTTTGATTCCTTAAGTGCGTCATCTCGGTTGACATTTTCTTGATCATATCTATAAGCTCATCGATTCTATCCTTTTTGGTGTTGTTTGGTTGTGGTGCGGTGTTCTGAAGGAACACAGACTGTGCCGTTGGCTGATTATGATGAGCGGGTGGAAATTCTGCCTCTTGAATGTATGCAAGAATCTGGGGTTGTTGCGGATGCATCTGTTGCTGTTGGGGCAACAAGTAGTGAGGTACTAGATATGCTTGATTAATTGGCTTCCTAGGATGCGGAACCATAGGTAGCTATGGTATTAGATCTAGCAAGGGTGTTTGATGCTACAAAGCTTGTGTGAGTTCCTGTATTTGCATCGGATGCACAATTTTCCTAAGAGAAGGCAGTGGACCGGATATATTCTACCCCAAATCTATGCTGGAAATAATAGCTTCAACATATGCATCAACCAACTTAGTGGGTGGTGGTCTCATTATTTTTACCAAGGCTGAAGTGAGGTTGTCCAACGCTACATAGTAAATAGGCAAGACAACAACATCATTGAAAACATACGGGGCTTGTAGCCGAGTATATACTCTGTGGAAATGGTCATTGAACGTGTTGATTGGTTCATTGATTTCCCTTTGAACTGTTGATACAAATCAATAGGGCTAACAAGGGTCTTGAACTTCTACAAAAAATGCACTCTTCAAAAGATCCCATGTGCTGATAGTTCCAGCTAGCAAGTTGACATACCAATAGAAGGCCTCCTCCCCTAATGAGTAAGGAAAGAGCCTGCAAGCTACATCCTCGTATATGATCTACATAGTCTTCAGGGCAATTTTAAAGAACTTGAAATGCTCCTTGGCTGTCCTTTGTGGATCCTTGGAGTTGAACTTTGTGCAAAAATTCTCAAGATTCTTGGACATATCATGGTAGAGATTGAAGGCGAGAGGAGACGGGTTATTACCCAGCCACACCATTGGGAAAGGTGGTGGAGGTGGCTGTGCTAAGTTGGTCTATGGTTGTAATGGGGCGACAACAACAGACGACACAACAGCAGGGCCGGTGAGTGTGTTTGGCTGAAAGGCAGTGTTCAACCCAAATGGAGTGGTAACTTGCTAGGCTATATGGATTGGATGAGTAGAAGGCAAATCTGCCAGTGAGGATGAAGGAGACAGAGGTGAAAGAGTAGTGAGCTAATTTGTAGAAATGATGATGGATGGTTCCCCTCATTTATCTCTTTTAGCTCGGATAGGGGGCTGTAACTCCTGAAACTCTCCCTTGTTTGGTGTAAACCTTAAAACCTAGTGGAATCTCTCAGGGGAGAATGACCCAATTGAATCTAGCTTTACCCTTTTTCCCTCCTTATAGCACTAAATCTGTTGATGGTGTTTTTATGCACTTCTCAAAATAGGTAATGTGTAGGTGCATCACCTCTCTTGAAAGAAAATATTCCACAATCAAATTGTAGAACACTATCCCAAGGTCTTTCGGATGTTTGGTCATGATGATGCTTGGAATATATTAGTTGTTTGATGTGGTTTTTCTAGAATCACAAGGCGGTCTTATGTGGTCAAAGCTATAGGAGAATTGGGTTGATGAATGGAGTTATGTAAATATGGAATTGCTACACTCTTGCTATAGGTGCAGAGAGTGGTCTTGGACTCCATTGTTTTGTCAGATTTGGCTTTACAATGTGCAACAAACCTTAACACAAATTGATTCTAAAAAAAAGGAAAAAGGGGGTGAGGAAGAAAGATGGTTCCTGGATGTGCAACTATCGATGAACAGTGATCATGGAGGTTCCTCCTATGGATAGTTTCCTTAAACAAAATTTAATTAAATTTGGATTCTCACAATGTCATGAAATCTATGCTATCTTCTAAGGATTGTAGATATTCATTATTCATTTGCCTTGGAAATGTGAATAAAGATAAAGTTTAATGAGAAACAATGAAATTAAAGTCCAAGCTAACCTTAACAGTCATTTACCATAAAAAAATGACCAAAATTATGGACAAGGAAAGCATACACACAACAACAATCCTCACAACCAAAGGCATCATATTAAGTCTACCAAATCTAACTATGGAAACTAAAGTAGCAAAGTAACTTGAAGAAAATTTTTAACTGAAGGAAGAAGAATCATGAAACATGTGGAGAAACCCAGAAATACACCAAAAAATGATTGTATTTTCTATTATAATTTATGTAGCATGCCTTTACAACAACTCAACTCCCTTAAAATGAGAGGAGGAGAGACTTATTTATAGTCTTCAAAAACCAAAATGAGTGGCCAAGATTCGATTTTATTGTGTGGCCAAGATCCACTTTACACTAGGGTTTCACCTACCCCCAGATACATTTCATTATAATGACCTTTCTTGTCTTTTCCATTATTTCATCATCTAGTGACAACACTGTAGCAATTTTGTCCTATAGTTGTTTGCCCTTTGCTGTAGCTAGTCTTTAAGGAATTCTTCATTGATAACTGGGTTGCCTTCGTGCTTCTTCAACACAACATACTCCATGAAGCTCAAGATCAGGGGTTGAAAGTTATCCAACTCCATGATGTCAGACCGCAAGATCTGATAACTCCATTCTTGGGAATTGCTTCTGAGCTTCTTCCAGTCATCATCATATTTAGCAACATTATCTTTGAAGAGTTCTCACTGTGTGAAGGCTCGGGCGGTGAAGCTCATGAATTTAGTGGTGACCTCAACTGATATCCCATCTTCCATGATCTTCAAAAAGTCAGGCTTTATGTTCTCAGGATTGATCTTGACTGCGGGCAGCTTGTACCCCGTCATTAGTTTGAGGTACCGAGAGAACTCATCCCTAGTCTCCCTAGCCCATTCAATATCCGGTGTTATACGCTCCAGGATCTCCTTAAGCCTCCTCTTGCAATGATCGAAATCTCGCTTCCATGTATCCACTAGCTAGTGATCATCATCCTTGAGGGTAGGGTCTTTCTCCAAGACCTCGCTTGGCAATGCGAGTATGACCTCAATTTTTGGGTAGGTCACCTCGTACTTCCTTGGGAAATCCCCATAGATCCACCTTGTGCCCTCAAGGGTGATTTGTACCTCCAAGAACTTGTTCACTATCTAGACAACCAAGTTGATACCTATGTTCCCCATGTCCAAGACTTGCCGGAACCAGTTTTCTGTAGTCCTATTTAGGTTCCTTCTCTTTTCTAATTTATCAATCTATTCTTGGGACAACACCTGAGGCAGGGCAGATGACGTCGTGGGATGCTCATCTGAGGATGACCATTTCTGAATGTAGGCTGTTAGATCAGCCACTTGCTCCTTTAGTTCTTCCTTGGAGATCTTATGCAGCTGGATAAGATGCACCACTATGGCGACTAACTCCTGGAGGTGATCAACCTTTTGATCCCTTATGGCTACTCCCAAATCGATGGTGAAGACGTTATAAATTATACCTTGTTCTCCAACCACCGGTGTTGCTATTTGTACTGCCCTAGATCCTGAGGCATCCATGGTCACCTTTGATCTGATCTTCGGTTTCATCTCTTTCCTGGTGCTTATTTGTGCTTTGGCCAGAATGGCTTCTAGCCTTTCCTTGGGATCCTTTAAAGTGCGAGTCTTTTGCTTTAGCTGCCTTTGCAGCCAATTGGGTACTTGGGGCTCTTCCTTAGGTGGTTCACTTCGAGTCCTGCTATCCTCCTTCTCAAGCTCAATAGCTCTAACAACAAGAGCCTTCTCCTCAGTTCCTACATCTTCCTTCTCTTCATCAGAGTCTTGTTGAAGGGTTTCATGTTTAGTGGGGGACTCGATGTGTAGCTGCTCTTTGGGTGGATCTTCTCTTGCAACATCCCCCTCTTCTTCATCTTGATTGTGTTCATGCTCATCGGGGTCCTCCTCCTGCTCATCTTCGTGGAGGGATGCTTCCTTGTCATGCTGTAGGGTTTGGCCATGTCCCTCAGTTGGATACTGTAGACACATAAAAAAGACCTAGACTTGTAAGCTCTATTTCTAATCATTTTCTTCCTAAGCATACTTGACCCACTTTCGACTATTAATTAAATAATTCATAATTATTTAATTAATTCATGTCCTCTTTATTCTTCTTGATTATTAAATAAATAAATTTTAATTATTTATTTAATGTGTCACTAATTGTCTAATATCTTTCTATAATTAAATAACTTTCTTAATTTATTTAATTATTTTTATCCACTATGTCTTCCTGATTATTAAATAAATAAATTTTATTTATTTAATTATTATGTCACTAATTCTTAATAGTCCTCCTATAATTAAATAAATTCTTTTATTTATGTAATTATTACCACCTTCACATTCCCCTCATTTTAAAATAAAATCATTTATTTAAAATAGTCCCAACACCTAAATTAAATTAATTCCCCCTCTTTTGTTGTGCTCATTTTAAATAAATCTTATTTACTTAAAATAAGTCCCAACACCTAAATTAAATAATTTTATTATTTAATTTCTCCTCTTTTATTGTGCTCATTTTAAATAAATATTATTTTATTTAAAATAAGTCTCATTTAAATTCCCTCTTTTAGTAAATAATTTAATTTAAATTATTTACTGTCACATGACCCCACACTTTTTGAATTAAAATATTTTTTAATTCGAAGAGTCAACATCTCTTCTTAAATCAAATAATTTTAAATTATTATTTGATTCCCCAATGACTCCGTTTTTCGTGCCCAAAATCTTTTGTCACATATTTTGTCAGCCATTGATTTGATTTTCTAAAAATCAATCTTGACCCTTTATTTTGAATCTGACCTAATGTTGCCCTAACCTAAATTGTGGCTTGCTTTATTGAATCTCGTCCATTGATTCTAGGGCATTTACTAACTTTCAATCTTGGCCATTCACACAAAATTGCCTCTTCTATAAAAGAGCAATTTTGGTCTCATTTTGAACATCTTGCATTGTCATATTTTACACATCTCTTATCCCTGGCTATCCATTATTATCTCTGTCATATCATCTTACATTTTAATATTTTATCATCTAACATTGTCTTTTGTAGATCATTTACATTGCATGTAGATTTATATTCTCTTGCATTTTAGATTAAATCCTTCAACACTTGCTAGGTCATATCATAAACTTATTTTGCCCACACAAAGGCTGAGGGCATCCATCATATTGCAGCAAGTAGAGGGGGTTCAATAGAAGTGAGCCATGGAGGAGAGAAATGGGTGAGACTATTCTAGTCTCATTCCTTTTCTCTTTATTCCTCCTTTGCATTTTATTGATTGATTGATATTATTATTGCATGCATGTTTTAATCGTAGATCTATGCTTGTTTAAAATATATTTAGATCATTACAGATACTTGCTGCCCTTAGTCTCTGGAGCAACGATTTCCTCTTCTCGTGCAAGCCGGTCCTCAGCTTCTTTATCCTCGATCTCCTTGAGCTTCTTGCCCCATTCTACATTGAGCTCAGGGTCATTTGATTCTCTAATAAATTAAGCATCCAGCTCTTTGCTACTATCGCTGGAGGATTCATAGGCTACCTCATCTATTTCTCGACGTTTGAATAGTGGATACTTGTGGTAGACAAATTCTTCATCTTTTGGTGCCTTTGCAGCCTCTAGCTACCATTGCTCAAACTCATATGATATTTTCATTGTCGCCTCCATCTTCGGTGGTTCAGTAGAGGGAAGGGGAACTGGAGCATAGGCCATAGCCTGAGCTATTGCAACCCAAACCATTGGATTAGTAAGCATCCCCAAAAGCTCAGATGGTACATTTTCCATGTACTTCACAAAGGAATCTGGGAGGCTAAGGGAAGGCATCGTAGCAACGAAAGCAGAGGGGAGGGAAGGAGACGTAGAGGAAGAGGAGACTGGTGAGGTCGTGGTGGATGATGAATCCATGGGAATAATCTGCAAGATTGGAGGAGTGGAAGCAAGGTGGATGGAGATGTCCACCACAGGTGGGGAGGAAGCAGAAACTTCAAGCAAAGTAAGCAAAGTAGGGGAAATAGTAGTAGTGGCAGTGACTGTAGCAGGGAGAGACCTTGGTGAGTTAGATCCTTCTTCCCTTATCTTGTGGGGCAGACCCTTGGACATCACAGTCGTCTCCGTGCCCCCAATTGTTTTTCTCTTCTTTTTGGAAGGTTCGGGCTCAGAAGCCTTGCGGGGATAGACTTCTGGTTTGGGCAGCTGCTCGCTGGCCTCTTTTCTCTTCTTGGTTTTAGTTGATGGTGGGGTGTTGGATGTTTCCCTAGTTACAACGGTAGCTGCTTCTCCATCATAGCCACTTGGTTAACTTTCCAGTCCCTTGAATGTCAAGGTGACTCCTTGCTATTTTAATCGGGCCACCTGCTGGTCAATCCATGCTCTTGTTTGGATCTCAATGGGCTTAGTGAGTATGTTGATTCCATCAAGCTCTGGTTCATTCTAGTTAATCATAAGCAACGAAAAATTGGCGATGACATCATATCCTGGATCGATCACTATGTCCTCATCCTCCGCAAGCTGGTCAGGAACCAAACACAAGTTTATCCTTCTCACATAGATGGAGGTCATGCACATGTAGTGCCACAACCACACCTTAAGATCATCTTTGCAGTTGGCCCAAAAATATTCAACATTGTGGAGGTGGGCATACTCTCGTCCTAGTACCTTCTTGATGTGCCCGTATGTATCCATTCCAGGCTGAGTTGTATATTGCTGGAAGTGGTATTCGACCAACTCCCTTTTTGAATACCCCGCACACTTAGAGGTATGAATTTTGTACATTCCTTGGCCGAGTCCAATGGGGTAAGGTGTACCCACCAGGTGTTTCCTACTCAAGATGTTATGGATGTGCCTCAGCTACCATGTCAGCTCCAAAAGAATAATCCAGTCATTGGGGTACCGGGGCAACTTATTTGGCCTTTCCGTGAATCCCTTGGCATAGATGTATGTGAACTTTGGGAATTGTATATAAAGGAAGGCATATTTCCTGAGGAGGGCTCTGACACTATGAAAAAATCTTCTTTGAAATTCGCCCTTAAGGGACTGAATAATGTGGGCGATCAATGCATCATTCACCTGACAGTAATCCCTCTTGAAGTTCCGGTACTGTAGTTGAGGGTATTTATCATAAGGCTTGAGTTCCACCCCTGATGGATCACTAGGTACCATCATCAATCCTTGACAATGCCGTCGATTAGCTAGGGAATACACCAAGTAGGAGGTAATGAAGAACTTGGAGGTCTTGTTCACGATTGTAAACTGCTCGTGGAAGCAGTCACTGATTATCTCCCCCCAATAGAAGGCAGTGCAGTCACTGTGAAGAATCTACTCTAGGAAATAGAACATCCATTCTTGGAAGAAGGCCGTAGTAGGAAGGCCCATCACTTGGCTTAGCAAAGTCACGAGGTCATGGTAATCCTCAAAGAAATCATTGCGAAAAAGCTCCTGAGGAAGCTTTTCAACACTATCCCACTTGTCCTTTAACCAATACTGATTGATTAGCTTCTTGCATTTCAACGGATCCTTCCCCCATAGCTCTTTGCATTCCTCGATGGTGGGGTTCTCCATGCTCTTAAAGGTAGGAATGTGGAAAGTTGATGTTATACCCGACAAGGACATGTCAACAAGGATATTCTCATCCCGGTCCACTATAGTTCTGGTGTCAGGTTGGTATGCCTCTGCACATGCCATTACCAATTCCAAGGCCGCCAGGGCTGGGGGGAAGCTTGTAGATTTGGCAATCTCACTGCTCTTTATCAACCTTGCATTCTCTATTTTGGGATTCATCCTGACTCTCTTTATGAATTCGTTAACATCGACTTGACTGATGTTGGTATCCGTAACATCTCTCCAAAGAGTGGTAATCCTGGATTGTATGGGGACCCCTTGAAACTTGTACTTCATCAGGTCCTTATCCTCGCCTCCAGGTGTCTTTGCTATTCCTTTCCCTTTCTCCTTGGAGGCACTAGAAGTTTTTGCACCAGATTCCATAAATCCTACACAAAAGACGTGAATCGGTAACTATAAACATGACAAAACGGCTCCAGACAAGTCCCTACACATCAAGATTAGCTTTGCAATCATTATTTATATTCGATAAGCACATAACATTTGATACTTCATCATTAGAAAGTGAGGCAGACAACCAAGGATCCCAGGGTTGAAGTTCCCTTGACAAAATGTCGTTTGAAAGGGAAAATTGAGGATGGAACTCCTAAAGGAATTTCCCAAAGTTGGATTTGGTCAATTGAAGGTTTTCGTGAAGGAAGATCTAATTTTAGCAAGTGGATCGAAATCCATTTTGGATTTGGAGGTCATTTGATCCTTCATTTGGGAGTTCGGGCATTAGATGCAGGACAACCATTGAAAATGATGCAAGGGAGGCGGAATTCCGGGCATCGGCATCTGGAGCTCGGACCGCCATCATCGGGAAGTGGTTGTAGTTTAGCCATTCACAACGGAGAAATGGAGGCAAAAATCCAGGTGTGAAATTCCAGAGGGAAATCTCTGAAGACAGTTTGAGGATTCAGGAAAACCAGGCGGCAAACAACGGATCAGGACCCGGAGGTTGGAAAGTCGTCTTGAGTTCACTATTAAAACAATGTCATTGGAACAAAATCCTAAGAGGAGAATTCCAGTGGTCAGAATCCAAAAGAGGATTGGGCTTCAAATGTTCACTGGGATTTTGGTTTAGGCGAGAAGTGCACCGGGGTTCGGGACTCAGAAAGATGTTCCGGGAGGACCGTGTAAAACAATGAATGGGACCCAAAATTTTGGGGACGAAATTCTAGAGGTCAAGATCTGGAATGCACTTGGATGCTAGATCATTCAGGTTTGAAATGGAGGATGAAGCGTCGGGGCCCAGGAGTCAGGAAGTCATCTACCCATTGCCATTTAGAACAACGAACTCAAGATGGAATCCCAAAGATGAAATATCGGATAGCGAAGTCTAGCTTGATTGCGGACATTAATTTCTTCTCTAAATTTGGGAATTGGACATCATGTAATCGGGGTCCGAGGTCTGGGAGGACGCTCGGGACAGGCCGTCAGAATGGCAAAGTAGGATAGAATTTCGGGAGGGGAACTCTGAGTGTCTAATCCCAAGGACAATTTTCTCCTCTTTGCTGATTTTGACTTTGTTGGAGTTTTGACACAAACATCGTGTGGCCGGGGTCTAGAGGTCGGAAAGATGCCCAAGGAAGGCCGTTTGGAATGGCGGGACTGACACGGAAACCCGCAATAGGAAATCCAGATGCCGGGGTCCGAGACAAATTTGGGCACACAAAATCTTTGAAGTTGAGCTTTGAGTTTCGTAGACGGCCGTGTGAAGGCTCGAGCCTCGGGCCCGAGAGACGTAGACAAATTTTCCAAAGAATGGCCGTGGTGAGGTAAAGTTCTGGATTGAGTTTCAAGGCCTCGAACAACTGATTTTTCATTTTTAAACATATGGGTTTTCTAGGGGAGGGCACCAATTTACCAGTTTTAAACCCAACTTTACGTTTTACATTGCTTAAGACTCAAAAATTCACAAAACAAAGGACAAGGCATGTGGATGGCAGGTGTACCTCAAGATCCCAAAGAAGCAGGCTATCGAATGCGTGGGAGACGTCAAAAAAAGAACTCGGACTATGGGGCAGAAAATTTCGGATGCCCTGGAGCTTTGAAAATTTTCTATCACTTGTCAGTTGATAATGACGGCTAGAAAATTCGTTTAAATAGCCAAAACGACCATTAACACAACAATAAATTCCTTTGTATGACAGCCAAAAATTTGGTGGATTCAAATTGCAGACGATGGCGGGTGACCCAGAGTCCGACGGTTGGGAAGACGTCCAGCCACGGCTGTCAGGATGACAAAGTTGAAACGGAATTCCGGACGGGAAGATCTGAGATCGTGGATACGGGGTCCGGAAAGACGCCACACGGCTGCCATTTGAAACGGCAGAACCAAGACAAAAATAGGAAAGGGGAAACCCAAGTGTCCGGGCCCAGATTAACCTTAGATTTAGCATTTTAAAGGGGGGCAATTTTGGTCAAGCTTAAAATATGACTTTTGGGGAGCATGTTGACCCTTTAGGGCACAAAAATGGGTACGCAAAATGAGGCAAAACAAAAGGACCCGACAATCGAAAAAGAGGGAAGAGAGGGTCCCCATTCCGAACGGGGTGTGTGTGCAACATGCACAACAAATTCTAGGGCCTATGCTATATTATGGGATAAAAATTCCCCGCTAATATAAAAGTTCATTTAGAGGATGTATCATGTAACATCCCGATGGCTCTTTAGTTTCATTTTATTTTCAAATGAGTGTTAACTATGTTCTCAACATATGAAGATTTTAGTGTCTTTCCTCACAAACTTAGAGAATGCTATCAAAAGACTAGTGTATACCTTATTGATGTTCCTAGTGGAAAGAAATATGCGACAAATGCAACCATTTTAATGGAAATGTTCTTATTTTATTTTGGTAATCCCACCCTTCTATAGTTTTTTGATATACAAATTTCTATATTTTTCTCTTACTTTACACAAATTGGGTTAGTGAGGCTACAAAGTCATGCTTCCTATTCCAACTAGAGTGGGTTTATCCTGTGCACCTTGCAATGTTGCTAAGATTTTTTGGTCTTGGACAAGTGTATCTTGAGGGGAAGGTCTTATTCTAGTAAAATCCTTTTTGGATCCAACACCAAATATGGTCTATTATCTTCTTGGTTTCTTTTCAAGTGAAAAGTCTAATATACAAAATGATGAAAAATTTGTATGCTGGAAGTTTTCAAAATGATTATAACATTGATATTGATTCAAACAAATTGTACTATTTATGTTTAAATAACATGTTAACGAAGTATTTTATGAAAAATTCTCTTTCCACCAATGAACATGAACTATAATTTCTTAAAAATATTAATAGTAGTGCCAACATATCATTCTTACAATTTGTGACTCTTGTTCAAAATGCTGAAGGCACATATCTAGTGAATTAATCTTCCTATATGCAAAGGAATTAGACAACTAATGTCCCACCACACCCAACACACATTTACAAATACCATCCCATCTAGAATATGATTAACCTAGTATAATATTTAATGAAAATAATTAGGAGAATTCTTAGTTACTTGGGTACAACCTAGTACAACTCAAGGCTTAAAGAGACAACTTTTAAATCCTATCAATGTGTATGAAGGAGTTTTTCCACTTGTATAGGTTTCCTTTAGAGTATCATAATTTTTTTGGAAGATATTTGTATTTGGTAAAATATGGTTCTTATAAGTTGATTAATCCAATTAAAAAGATGGATGAAGTGCTCACAATTGAAGGAAAAGGGCATAAGAAGTTCATGTGTCTAAAAGAGATCGAAAATAAGTGCAAACAAGGCATTGATCTAAAATTAGATATCAACAATGTAGTTTTTCTAGGGCCACAAAGAGTACCACATAAGCACACCATTGGATGGATGAATATTTTCTTGAAGAAAATTATAACTTCAAAGATGAATGAATATCAATTATAGATGGCAACGAATCATCAAGAAATTTTTCAAAGAGACTCATCAATTTGGGGTACAAATTGGTGCCAAATGGAAGTAAGAATAATCATGTTCTTCTTGGTTTGAGATCCTTAGACATAGATTATGAAAGAGTGATTTTTTTTTGGATTATTGTTTAATGATATTGAAAAAGAACTCTATACTAGGTGATAAAAGTGCTATGGTTCTAGGTGGTATTTGTACTAGGGCCTACTTTTATTATTTATGATTTTCTTGAATATGACGTTATTAGAATTATAGATTTAAAACACGAGAATTGTCCAAGGCTCCAAAATGATATTGATATCTTTTGTTAGTTGTTAATGAGTTATGTGATAGTTATGATTAGGAGGAATAGTAACATAATAGTTAAATAATAATTTGGAACATCCAAAACTATACCTCAATTGGTTAAATTTGTAGTCATATTCTTATCCTAGACAATGAAACTTGATATAAAGGAAACAAGCTTACTTCAAAAATGATCATTTATTATGGTTTCTTTGAAGTGTATGACATATTTATTCTAAAAATGTTCATCTACAACCAACATACATGTGAATCGTTCGAGAAAGTGCTACGATAATTGTGCATGCCCATCAATTTTTTGTAAGGACTCAATATTTATTATAAAGTCAATTAACTAATGGTTGAACTCATTTTATTTAGTGAGTTAAATATGTACACTCATTGCAAGACTTTGTAATATCATTTTAAATATTTTGTAAATTTTAAAAGCAAGTTAGTTACAAGTTATTTATCTAGGAAAAGGTCTATAAATATAATCATTTTTAATGAAAAGGATTCTTTTCTTGAGACTTGGATTCTCTCACATTGTACAATAGAAAAAAGAGTCTTTAATATTTTCATTTCTGAATTGAATAAGTGAAATATTAAAAAAAGGGGTTGGGGTCAAAATGGGATTGATAAAGCACTTAGGGACCTATTTTACTTCTATTTCATTAGAAAATGAGATCCACACAAAGAATTTATTTACAACCCTTAGGCGAGTCAACTAAATATGTGAATCTAAAAAATTCCTTTTTATGTTAGGAAGGGGGTCTAGGCCAAACAACACTTTGGGGAAAAATATTAAAAATATCAAATCAAACCCAAAATGCAATCTACAACTTAGATCTAATAGATTATGCATAAAATTGAAGGAACCAAAAATTGAAATGCAGATCAGACAAAGGTAAGATGATCTTTAGCAATCACCAAAAGTGCTTTGCTGAAGATGATCTCGGACTCATTCGCCCAAGGGCGAATGGATCCTGATTTAGGGTTTGTCTGCAACTTTTGGGAGCCTTTGCTACAGATTTGAATCCTTCAATTTGCATAGGTTTTAGGTTCAAAAATCCAAAAATAATTTTTGCAAGTGAGTTTCCGTGTGATGTTAACTTTTATGATTTTCTTTTAACTTTGACAAGTTCTCCATTTTTTCTCTTCAAGAGATCTTCAAGATTTCTTGCACCTAAATCCGTAAACATAAATCAAGAGGGAAAAATGTTTTTTTTTTGGTGAATGGGGGTTTTCCTTGGTCAAACCTCGTTTTGGTAATCAAACTTTGAAATGAAATGAAATTGCATGGAAGGAATGGTGAATGAATAACTCAATGTCACAACTCACCAAACCCTTGAATGAACCTTGGAATGTAAATCTACAACTTGCATGAAATGGATTCAATGGATGTGGATCTTTATCTTGAATCTTGATTTGAAATAGTGTTTTGAATGCTTGAATGGATCTTGAAACCTACATCATCATATTAGCTCCAAAAGCATGCATGATGCAAGAAGACTTTGATATGAAAACTAGATCTTGATTGCTGCAATAATTTTTCAATAAATCTGCTCTTGAATGCCTTGATTTTCTCTTGTGAAAGTGCTCTTAACATAACTTGAATTTTCTAGGTGAAACTAAGAGAAATCACCTTATATTTATAAATATGTAACATTAATTTCCTAAAATTCAAAATCACAAGTCGACATCTGAACATGGATTTGAATATTCTAAAATACTGCCAAAAGCATAATTTAAATTTAGGTCCTAGGTCTAAGTGAGGATCCATTTTCCCATGGTTGAATGGGTCATAGGTCACTCACCTAGGAAACACATTTATCAATGAGAAGTTTTATGTTAAGGCATTAATGAATGCCAGGTTTCCTCTTCAGAAAATGCAATTAAATAGGCTTGGATTTGAAATAAAGGGGCAATTAAGGAAAATTAAGCTCAATTAATTAAAGGAGCCCTAAATAAGTGTGGAAGTGTAAAGGGGTACACTTTACAACATCGAAATAGGACACAATTAAGTTTATTTTAATACTAATAGGGCCCTAAAATTAATGTGAATATGTAAAATACATATTACAACATTAAATTGAGGCATAATAAATTTCAATTTAATTTTTATTCCAAATTAGGTGTGAAAATGTAAAGGGATGCATTTTTCTACACTAAATTTAGCCCCCACTTTAGTGAGAGGATGAGTACCAAAAAAATCTCACACTAAAGTAGACATTTAAGACATATGTATGCAACAATGACAAAGATACTCAGCCATAGAACATCAAAGACCTAAAAGAAAGGAAAGAAAAAGGGGAGATCAAGCAGTCCAACGTGATGTGGAACATGTGTCAACTGTTTTTCCAAAAGAAAGGGGAAAATCAAGCCTTATCTATCCAATGCGATGTGGAACACATCTCGACTATTTGTCCAAGATTTTTCACAAACAAAACTCAATGTATAGTACACAAAAAACAACACACGCTCACTCTAGGATAATGGAACCTTAGACCATCCACTAGGTGAGCCCCCAAGAAAGGAAACTTAGTGATAAAGTCATGCTAGGTCTACATGATCTCACTGTACTAACCATACCAAAGCTATCCCTTTGATAACTCCGATAGAGTGCCACACAATGAAAACTAGAACTTCAGGCTTCACAAGGTTAACAAGTTGTATTATGATAAACAATTATGAACAAAATACAAGTAGAGGTTTGTTTAAAAGGACTTCACTTAGTTCATGTAAGGTCTCTTCTTAGGGAACATCGTTCCTAATGTCTCCAAGAGAGGAAAAATCAAGGATAAAATATTTGCAACTTAGGGAATTCAATGCGTAGCATCACCACTAAGAGAAAAGTTGTATGCCAAGAAATATCACACTCTCAAAGGACATCAAACCCGATGACACCACCAAGAAAAAGACACATCACACAATAAAGCATAAGGAATGATAATGCCAATGTATTCCCCCACTTTAAATAAATTTCTCACCATTGGGGTATGTGTAGGATCATCATTGAAAAAATAGGCCCTTAAGTGGCAATGGAAATTCAGAAAAATCAGAGTTAGGAAACTTGATGTAAAAATTTGAATAAGTTATTTATATTATTTTAAAAATATGTAAGAACAAAATCTGTAGAAAATTGAATGTAGTTTCTAAACTACTAGGTTTATTTTAAAAAAAACCCATTTGGTGAAAATTTGAAATTTCAATGTAGTAGTACTCAAATTTCAGGGAAAAAACAAGAATTAGGTGACTATTTGACCACCCTAACCACAATACAACAATACATTTTTTTTATAATATTTTAGATATAAGTAGAGGACTCATGTCCCAATGTGATGCATATTTTTTTCTAATTTGTTTTTAGGTAAATAATTAATTATGAATTTTTAATTACAACTTAAAAAAAATATAAAAAACTCGTATGTCTGACCACCTTAACTTGGTCAAAAATTCATGAAATTCAATTTTTTTTAATCCTATAGTACGCGAAACATAAAATGTGACACATGTTTCAGATTCATAAAATGTGATATGGTTTGAAAGCTATAGATGTTATCCAATCAACCTATCAATCGAGACTTTAGTTGTAATTCAAATAGAAAATGAATAATAATTATTTATTAAATTCAAAGTAAAGCATTATTTATATAGGTGGAAATCTAAGAATCTCCTTTAATAACCCTTTTCGTTTCATCAATTTTGGGTAAAAAAATATCGTCAGCCACATGGGCGAAGTCTAGAAAAGCAAAGTAAGTTGTTAAACACATTTTTTGTGTTGACTTCTTAGGATTGGAATGTCCTAGACAAATTCCAAAGCAAGCCTGAGACTAACCTCTAGGTAGTAAGGTTTGTCTTAGAAATATTGGATATCCAATTAAATCAGATATCTGATTTAGTCGGATATTTGATATATTTTATATATGATTTTAAGAAATGTAATATAGTTTATAATATATAATTTAAAAAATGCAATAAATAGTTTATAGTTTATTTTAATATATGTAGTTTAGAATATATAATATAGTTTATAATTTAATATATAATACATAATTTATGATAATCTCTTACAGAATTATGTATGATATATAATATATTATATTATTATGTATAATATTTAAATATTATTTCTATATTTTAGTGAATGTATAAATATTTATATATATATATTACTAATATATAAAATATTATAACTAATTAATATTACTAATACATAAAATATTTAAATATTATATCTATCCCTCTCTCTCTCTACCTCCCTTTCTCTCCCTTTCACTCTCCTCTGTCCCTCTCATTTTTCCTCTCTCTGTCCCCCTCTCACCCCTCACCTCTCCCCCCTCTCTCTCCCTCCCCCCTCTCTCCCTCCCCTTCTTCCCCTCTCCCTTCCCCTCCTAATTCTCTCTCCCTCTCTCTCCCTTTCTACCCCTCTTATGCTCTCCCTTCACCCTCCTAATATTATATATATATATCTCTCTCTCTTTCCATCCCCTTCTCCCCCTCTTTCCATCTCCCTTCTCGCTCCTAATTCCCCCTGTCTCTCTCCATCTCTCCCTCTCCCCTTCTTTCCCTCTCCCTTCCCCCTCCCAATTATATCTCTCCCTTTCCATCTCTCTCTCTCTCCCTCTCTCGATCTCCCTTTCTATCTCCCATTCCCTCTCCCTTTCCCTCTCTCTACCTCCTCCCCCTCTCTCTCCCTCTCTCTCTCTATCCCCTTTTTCCCCCTCCCTTCTCCCTCCTAATTATCTCTCTCTCTCTCTCTCCCTCTCACATTCTTCCCCTCTTCCCCTATCCCTCCTAATACTCTCTCTCTCTCACCCTCTCCCCTTCTTCACCTCTTCCCCTATCCCTTCCCCCTCCCAATTATCTCTCTCTCTCCCCCTTTCCTTTTCCTCTCTCCCTCTCCTCTCTCCCCTTTCCTCTCACTCTCCTCTTCCTCCTCCTCCTCTATCCCCTCTTTTCCTCTCCCTCCTCATCCTGATTCTCCTCTCTCTCTCTCTCCCTCTCCCCCTCTCTCCCCTTCTTTCCCTCTCCCTTCCCCCTCCTAATTATTCTCTCACCCTCCCCCTCCTCTCTCTCTCCCCTTCTTCGCCCTTCTATTTTGCCTCCTAATATTCTCTCTCTCTCTCT
>CM021105.1:553951577-554030716 GCA_007115665.2 Sequoiadendron giganteum
TCTCCCCTCTTCCTCTCTTTACCCACTTCTCCCTCCATCACTCTATATCTCAACCATGTCTCTCTCTCTCTCTCTCTCTCTCTCTCTCTCTCTCTCTCTCTCTCTCTCTCTCTCTCTCTCTCTCTCTCTCTCTCTCTCTCTCTCTCTCTCTCTCTCTCTCTCTTTCCCTCTCTTTGTCTTTGTCTCTCCCTTTACCTCTCTCTCCCGTTCTCTCTCTCACCCACCCTCCACCTCCTAATTACTCTTGGGTCTATGTGTGGAAAAATATGATATTTGATTTATAACACCAAAATCTTACCATTACAATACATTTTGAAATGTTTTTCAAATAAGATATAGGATTTTATCCAATATCAGATTTGTGGGCCATAGAAAAACCCCAACTAGGCTGTTTTGGGCATCCCAATAGACCCTACATTCTGTTTGCAGGATTTTTAGGTGACAAAAATGTGATTTTAGACAAGAAGAGACAAATATCAACTTTTTGGACCATCTTCTACTCAAATTTGTCATAAGAAATCATTTGTTTAGCATATTTTTGGAGGTATAATGTGGAGCAATAGTTGTCAGAAGAAAAAACGTAAGAGAAAGCTTACAAGAAAACAAATTGAAGCATATAGAAAAAGAGCTAGAGAAATTCATAGGAAGAGAAGACAAGGTATGCCAAATATTGGTGAACCTGATCCCTTTGGTCTTTTAAGTGAAGAGGAAATTGAATATGTTAAAGGTGAAAATGTTGAACATGATATTGAAATTGGGAATGAAAATGTTGAAATTGATATTGAAAATGTTCAAGGTGAAAATGTTGGAATTGAAGATGTTCAACATAATATTGAGCCAAGTGTAAATTATGTTTCACCAAATTACATGAGAAATGAAGAAAGACATATTCCAAATTCAAGATCTTAAATAACCTCTAAATGGTTACTTGAAATCGACGAGAAATTTATATACAATTTTGAAGGAAAGAGGTCAACACAAACCATTTGGTTGTGGGCTACACATTTTTTCAACCAATATTTTAGAAATAAGACATTGAACGAGCAATGCCAACATTTTGTACAATTGCTAAAGATACAAAAGATGAGACCTTTGCTAGACAAATTGAAGATTCATGTGAACAAGAAGACCAAAAAAAATTCTATTATTGTCAAAAATATTTTAATGCTCTCAAGCATATTGGAAAAAATAACAAGGAAAAAGATAAGAGAGTTGCACGAAGAGTCATTACAACTGCCCTAGTAAGCCATCAAATGAAAAAGGATCGCTTTATGAGACAAACTCATATTGATTTTGACATAAATAGTAAAACTTTGGATAGAGCACTTGCAAGAAGAGAAAGAATATATGATCCTCTTCAAAATGATACATAAATTTTTTTTGGGAGACTTCCACATGTTGATAAGATTCTAACTGATAATGTAAAGCAGGTAATTCAACAATTTTAGCATGATAACTCTAGATTAATACCCAATGCAAAGGATGTTTTAAAGTTAAGAATTGACAATCGAGACTGTACACTGCATCCTAAAAATTTCTTGGAATCAAGCCAAACAATGTTGTTCAATTTTTTCATTGAAACACATCCAAATATGGAAATCTCACAAAGCAATTTTGAAGGTTTGAAGCCATTTTATTGTGTGCCTCTTAAATTTCGTAAGACTTGTTGTTGCAAATACCATGTGGAGTTTTCAATGTACCATGAAATATTATGCTTTATCCATTATACTTTGCATGCTAATGAAATTTTGCATGAGTGTGGTGCAATGCATCTTCCAAAATCATCAAGGGAGTTGCTAGATATATTTTTATGTTCTAGAGATGATGGTTGCCTTTTCTATAGAAATGATTGTTTAAATGTGAAGTGCTCACAATGTGGTGGCTTGTAAAAGTTTTTTCAATGTTTTCATGAGGGTTCCGAACATGAATTTGGAAATAATATTGCTGAGAAAAAGAGATATGAGATAGTCAAATATACTTTGTAGAGTGGAGGTGAAGGTTCTAGATGCAATTTGGTTACAAAAGAATGTAGTGTTGCTGATTTTATTTTAGATTTTAAGGACAATATTTTCTACAAGTATGCAAGGCATAGCCATAGGTCCAGTGGTTAGATCAAAAATTCAGGATATGTAAGGACTCTTTTTTGATTGGAACCATTATATCAGTAGTTGATTTTGCAAAAAACTACACATTGCAACCAAAAAATGAGGTACAATCTTAGTATTACAATTCCATTCAGATTGCTATTTTTGTCCACATAACATATAAACATGCACATGATAGTACAAAAGAGGATCAAAAGATAACTAGAGAGCATAATTCTTATATGAGTGATGATAGATCTCACTTGTTTGAGTATGTCCAACATTGTTTTGAGATTTTTTTTGAGTTCTTGCAAGAGCATGATATAGTAGTGGGAGGACATCTCATTTGGTCAGATACCTGCATAGGTCAATTCAAGAATGCTCATATGTTTTATTGGTTGAGTAGAATGTATGTAGAGAGGGGTGTACCTCATATTTGGAGTTTTTTTGAAGTTGGGCATGGGAAAGGGGAGCATGTGTAAAGAGGGATCTAGTTAAGGAGAAATTGAAGATTTCAGGAGAAAAATTCAGTGATGCACGTTCTACTGTTGATTGGTGTAGTTCAACATTATCACAGGAAGGGACAATTGATTCAATAGTGTGTATATTATTTTAGTTGGCTGAGGAGGGTACAGTGGGGGGCAAATTGGATTGTCATACAATCAAAGATTCTTCAAAGATGCATTTATTTTGAAGCTCAGATGCAAGAACATGGACCATTTGAACATGTGAGTTGGATTGTTTCTGTCATATTTGTATTTAGTGTGAGTGGGATCAATGTGAGTCAAGTGAGTGGGTGGATACATGGGTTCCACAGTATATAACTCCTTTATCTCAAAAAATATCCATAAAAAATGACACTATGAAAATTTTAGTTGATTACAATTGTCTTTCAAATCTACTACAACTAGGACATATTTTTGCAGTTGTTGCATCGCAGGGGAATGAAGAGAGATCAGACTATTGGTTGGATCGATGTGTGCATGTAAAGTATAAGCTAACACAACCAATGGAAGATGATGATGGGTTTAGGTATCCTATAGGTTCAGTTGTGGCTGCAAGAACTTGGTTGCAAACATACATGATTAGAAAGAATGGCATACGTGAATTTGAAGACTACGAGAAACACAAAACCATTCTCATATATTCACACCTTGTTATAGAAACAAATGTTAAGTTGTTGAAGAATCACGCCAAACCAAAGAAAAAAAAACTATGCACACTTAGTAATGTTGATCATGAAGCAATATTGGATACTCTTAAGCAAAGACATGACCCTTCAGACACACTTGAATAGCATATTCAAGAATGGAAGGTGCAATTATTAGGTTCATTATGCTTAAGTTCATTAGTGTTCTTTATTTAATACTTGCAAGAACTTGGTTGGCTGATGGGATAGTTAGGCCAGTTGTTTTGGTCATAAATATGTGTTCCCAAATCAAATTGAAGGGTTGGTGAAAAGTGAAGAAAGAAGAATGTGTTGTTTAAGCTTCTTTTTCTCTGTATTTTCATACATTGTAGTTTGCAAAATGATTTTGTACAGATTTGTATGTTTTAGTATGAAAAAATAATCAATTGGAATAGATAGAGTAATGTATTAGGGTATGTGCAGGATCATCATGGAAAAAGTAGGCCCTTAAGTGGCAATAAAATTCAAAAAACTAGAGTTAGGAAACTTGTCATAAAAAAATGAATAAGTTATCTATATTATTTCAAAAATATGTAAGAATAGAATTTGTATAAAATTGAATGTAGTTTCTAAACTACTAGGTTTATTTAAAAAAATAAAAATCTATTTGGTGAAGTTTTGAAATTTCAATGTAGTAGTACTTAAATTTCAGGGAAAAAATAAGTAGGTGTTTGTCTGACCACCCTAACCACAATAAAATGATAATATTTTAGATATAATTAAGGGACTCATGTCCGGATGTTATGCATATTTTTTTATAATTTTTTTCAAAGTAAATAATTAATTATGATTTTTTATTACAAATTTTAAAAAATATAAAAACTTGTATGTCTAACCACCTTAACTTGGTCAAAACTTCATGAAATTCATTTTTTTTTAATCCTATAGTATGCAAAGCATAGAATGTGACACATATTTTGGATTCAAAAACCGTGATACCATTTTAAAGTTATAAATTTTTTTCAATCAACCTATCAATTAGGATTTTAGTCATAATTCAAATAAAAAATGAATAATAATTATTTATTAAATTGAAAGTAAAGCATAATTTATATTGGTGGAAAGATGAGAATCTCCTTTAAAAACCCTTTTCATTTCATCAATTTTGGGTAAAAAATAAATCATCAACCACATGGGTCATCATATCACTTATATATCACCACTTTTTGGCCCATCATGATCCTGCACATACCCATTACCTTTCATTTGATTTGGACTTTGTCACAATGTTGCTTCATGTTTGAATTTTTGTCATTTTATTGAACATATGTTCATGTGGGGAACAAGCTAAGATAGGCATGACTGCAACTTTGTGGCTATGAACCTGATGTATTAGTTGAAGAAGCTGAAATTAAGGTAATACTATGATATGGATACAATATTTTCAAAGATTTTAGTTTCATATGTATCTTTTTTCACTTTTTCTATCTATTATTGAAACAAAGAATTATCTTCAATATATTTTCATTTAGTCTTATTATTGACACATTCTGCTACTATGGTAAACTATATTTTCAATGTCTAGAGTGAAGAGAGGAGGAATATAGAGCGTGTTCGAAAGACAAGAGAACCAACAATCACTCCATCTAGTCAAATTTCGAAGGCAACACAAGATTTATTTCCTTCCCCTAAAGGGAAATGACTATTTATTAGGGTCATTTGTTGTATGCCTATGTGGAATTTTGGAACATAAGTTTTATACTATTGATATATAAATGACATTTTATGTACATATGTCTCCTTTGTACTAAGCCTGTATGAAATTTTGGGATATATTGTATATACTTTTATCAATATATATCATTGTATAGCCTTACGACTTTTTGATTATAAAAATATTATTTTTCTACTGCCATTCTTGAAAGATGTTATCATACGTATTGTGTAAATTGTATGCTTGAATGTTGTAGGCATGGATTTTATAGTTTACATTCATATCATTGATTACATTGAATTGCACATCTTTCAAAGTCAAAGAATTACTTCACATTTCATAACTAATAACTAGATGCTAATAGATGATAAAATTTCAATTACAATGTAGTTTTTACAAAGCCAACCTAAGCAGTTATGCAATTACTTCACATTGCATAACTAATAACTAGGAGCAACTACCCATTGCATTTTGTTATCATGGAATTCTATGAGACCAGATTTATTTGAGGTATTTTCTCAAATAGTTCACTTCCTTGTCTATGTTACCATATTTTTCATACATCTACCAAAACATCTTGTCAAACAGTTCAGTTCCTTGTTGCTATGACTAAAAGCCTAAAACAAGTGCTTTCAAACAAGCTATGGATGATTTCAATCCCAAAAACCAAATATAAATCTAGACACCCATTAATGCCTTCAAAAACATATCTCAAAAGATCATTAGGTCACTTTGGACCAACACCTTCAAAACAATGCTGCTACACTACCCTCCTTGGTCAATTCGGCCACTTTAACAAAGAATCACCAATCTAAACGTGCTTCCAACCTTAAATAAATATTGCATGATCATTACCAAGATACAAATAGTCAAACTCAACCACTTTTCTCAGGGGACACGCTCACCAAGTCACCTATTCCCAAAATCCCCACTTTTGACAAGTTTCAAGGGGGTTATTGAAACTCAATGTTCCCAAACCAATATCACCTTAAAATATACTCAAACACATTACCATATGCCTAAAAATGCTTATAAAATAATCTCCCCACCTCCAACAAAGCAATTTTTCCAAACCCTCATACTTAGCCATCATTTATCAAGCAAAACTCAAGGAAACTCACCTAGGGTAGCATCAAAAACTCATCTAAACACCCTCCCTACTAAAAAAAAATCCTTATAAATCTAATCCTACCCTAACCCACCAATTCCACCAAGATACATAGATATCTAATGGTGGAATGGGTGTCAATCTATTTTTTTGTGCCTTCAAACCCTTAAAATAGGGTTCTTAACTCGCCTACAGTAAAGAACTTATAAAAACCACAAATCGTAATGAAGTCAACCCAAATCAATACCAAAAGAAATTTAAATATATTTCACACAAGATTCAATGAATTTGGATTCAATTACAATCAGTATGGAACTCTACAAAGATCTAAAACAATAAAATTTGTAGAAAACACACAAAAAATGAGGTTTCTTATTGCTTTTCTTCGCCAAATGTACACCAAATTTTCAACAAAAACTAGATTCAACCAAATAAATTGTATTTAAACTCTAGAAACCAAGAATAATTTTATTAAACTAACTCAAACCAACCTTTAAGTTACTTGACCGTTGGTATTCCTCAATCTTGCAATTTTTTACAACTTTTGACAAAATTTGAAAAATGAACTCACAATAAACCAATTGACTCAAGTTACATTATAAATGGTCTATTATGAACTTATTTTCTTGAAAAAAGACTTAACACATCAAAAATAATCAAAAGACCTTACTAGACCATTGTTTGTAAAATATGATGAACTTGGTGTTCTTGCACCAGAGCATATTTCTTTGAGGCATTTTTTCAAACAATTCACTGCCTTGTCTATGGTCTCATGGTTTTTATTCATGTAAAAATAAACATAATAGTAAGCAATAAGCTATGGTCTCATGGTTTTTATTCATGCGAAAATCAACATAAGACATCAAACCATATGATTGAATGTAGCTCACAGTGATTCAATGTGTTTTGGTGTGAAAGAGAACCATTCCTAGTGTAAATGTACCCAATTGAACACGTTAGAACAGTCCATTTGGTCACATGAGTTGTAGAAAAAATGTTTCACCACTTTGCAACTTTCAACTACTTGAATTTGACAACTTTTTGCTCAAGCGAAAACTCACCACCATAGGAAATGGCCTTCGAGATAGAAAAAACTGAGAGAGGTTATTGTAGAGGAGCCAAACACAATCCCATAGGATCAGACGAGAAGTTCCTAAGCACCATAGTGTTTGAATATGAGCATGCTGAAGTTTGTAGCCATTTTGCACTTTGAAATCTTATGGGATTCTGCCAGTTGAATATATCTCAGAGTGATTTCACATGTTTTGGTGCATAAGAGGACCATGCCTAACGTAAAAATACCCATCTAGATGTGTTAGAATAGTCTATTTAGTCACAAAAGTTGTAGAACAAAATTTGCACCACTTTACAACTTTCAACTACTTACATTTAACAATTTTTTCCCCAAGCAAAAATTAGCCACCACAGGAAAAAGTCTTTGAGATAAAGAAAACTGAGAGATATTATTGTAGAGGGGCCCAACATCCCATAGGATTAGATGAGAAGTTTCTAAGTGTCACGGTGTTTGAATACGAGCATGCTGAAGTTTGTAGCCATTTTACACTCTGGACTCTTAAGGGATTCTGCCGATTGAATGTAGCTCAAAGTGATTGAGCGTGTTTTGGTGTGAAAGAGGACCATGCTAACATAAATGTACCAATAAAAACACATCGAAATAGTTTGTTTGGTCACACGATTTGCAAAACGAAAGTTGCACCACTTTGCAACTTTCAACTACTTTCATTTAGCAACTTTTTCCCCAAGCAAAAATTCATCACCACAAGAAAAGGCCTTCGAGATAGTGAAAAATGAGAGAGTTTATTGTAGAGGGGCCCAACGCAATCTCATAAGCTCAGATGAGAAGTTTCTAAGCATCACAGTGTACAAATATGAGCATGCTAAAGTTTGCAATCATTTTGCACTTTGGACTCTTTAGGGATTCTACTGGTTGAATGTATCTTGGAGTGATTATGTGTGTTTCGGTGCATACGAGGACCATGCCTAGTGTAAATGTACCCATACAAATACATCAAAATGATACATTTGGTCACACGAGTTGTAGAACAAAAGTTGCACCACTTTGTAACTTTCAACTACTTGCATTTGACAACTTTTTCCTCAAGTGAAAATTTGCCACCACATGGAAAGGTCTTCAAGATAGCAAAAACAGAGAGAGGTTATTGTAGAGGGGATCAAAAAAATCCTATAGGGTCATATGATAAGTTTCTAGGCATCACAATGTCCAAATACAAGCATGCTAAAGTTTGCTTCCATTTTGCACTTTGGACTCTTAATGGATTTTGTTGGTTGAATGTATTTCAGAGCGATTCTGCGTGTTTCAGTGCAAAAAAAAACTTTTCTAAACACCCTTTTTGACACTTCAAAAAATATCAAAATTATAGGGGTGGTTACTTTGGAACACAACCCTTAATTTTCTATTGCCACGCTTCACCAAAGGTCTAATTAGGCTTGTTTGGCAGGGCAACTATTGGTTCTACCAAATCCAATCCTCAATTCTTCATTCTAGAACACCCAACATGTCATATGGGGTCTGAAAATATTTTTTTTATCAATTAGAATGGTTTCCAAACACATTTTCTATAAAACTCTACTGCTATGCAACCTTTTATGCCCAAGACAAGAGGATTTTACACCTAGGGCATCACCTAGTCTTCATCAAACCTCTTCCCCTACTCTTGCAAACTTCAGAAACTCAAAAAAAATCCTAATTATCTTGATTCTATTAGTTCTTAGGAAATTTCACTAGTGGAATGGATCACAAATCCATTTTATTCTCTCAAAGCACCAAAACCTAGGGTTTCAAAGTGGTATGGAGTAAATTGCTTCTAAAATGCTCAAAACTGAATGAAATTCAATGAAACCAAGTTTTTGGAAAGTAGAATGAATTCCACATCAACTCCAATCAATTTGAGACCACTTTCAGGTCGTATAGGGCTATACAACCTCATGTAGCATCAAATTACAATAGGAAAATGTAGAAAAATAGAATTTTATTGATGCTCAACTTACAAAATTTCCTCCACAATCCTAGTTGGACCATAACATGGTGTATTCAAGATTTTCCAAGAAAAAAAAACCGAATACAACTACCTTTTCAATCCCTAATTGTTCAAATTCCTCCAAATGCAAAAAATGCAAAGCTGCATAGCAACTTTTGGCAACTTTTATCAAAATGGAGCAAATTTTACAATTCGACTACAACTGACTCAAAAAATCACAAAGACATTAAACATGGTCTAAATAGAGATTTTTCAATAAAAAAAATGACTCAAACACCAAAAACACAATGTTAGAATCTTTCATGGATCATGGAGGCTCTTGGTGCCTTGCACCACATCATCCCTCCTTCCAAAACTATGTCTTGTCCTCAAAGATATACTTTTTATCTGAATCAACTGGAAGTATAGATTTATTTGAGACGGGAAAAGGTTTTATAGCATTAAACTTTAGATTGTTGGAGTAGATGAAAAGGTAGGGGCAACATATGCCTCATAGAAATGGGGTCTCATGGTGATGTACGTCACCCTGAGTCCCCATTTCTATGAGGAATACACTGCCCCTACATTGTGAACCCTACCAAATTAGCAAGCTAGTGAGCTCACTAGCCTGCAAAAATCACTGGCTTTCCAATTTGGTAGGCTTGACAAGGTAGGGGTAGCATATGGAAAGTTAGTGAGCTCACTAGCTTTCCAAGCTAGATATGCAGTGTGAATTTTTTGTACAATGCAAGCTATGGATATGAGATTGATGAAGCTATTGATGATGCTAAGATGGAGATGAGGATTTGATCCTACAATGAAGTAGCTGAAAATACAAATATATGGAGGCTGCTATGCTATTCTAATGAGAATGCAATGATAATGCTATGATAATGATGATGCAAAGACAAAGGCACACTTTTGGATAATTGATATGGGATTTATGGTGCAGGGGCACCAAGTCCATTTTTTGTGAATAAGATCATGTAATAGGTTATGAGGTGTTTGGGTCTTATTTTTTCATCAAATAAGGTTATAATAGACCATTTCTAATGTTTAAGTCATCTAGGGGTCGGTTTGAGTTCATATTGTCATATTTCGCAAGATTGTCAAATTGTGGTCATGTTCAAAAGGGTTTGAAGGCACTTAAAATGAATTAAATTCCCATTCCACCATTAAATATACTTGTAACTTGGTGGAATGGGTGAAATACGATAGGTTTAGATGTTAGCATAGGTGTTAAGATTAGGGAAGGTGTTTTGGTGGATTTTGATTGCTTCCCTAGGTGTATTTTCATGAATTTTGGCTTGAAAATGGTGGGTAAGAGTTGAAGTTTGGTGAAAAGACAATGTTAAAGGTTGGAAGTTGATGAATAAGATTGGGAAAGCTTAGTTTTATGTTTATAAGGTTTTGATAGGGTAAAATAGGGCATGGAGAACATAGTTTCAATAAACCCTCATTGTATAAGCTTGAAATGGCCTAGAACAAGGGTTTGATGCTTTGGTGAATTTGTGATTGTTTCCCCTGATGAAAATAGTTGATTATAAGGTTTTGAAACCTGTTGAAAGTGTTGGAACATAGTTTTGAATTATGAGTGAAGGACCCCTTGAAGTTTCTTTAGAAAAGTGGCCTAATTGGCTCAAGGGGCAGTGTACCAGTCAATTTTAAGAGGTGATGGTCTGAAACAAGCATATGCACAATTGAGGGATGGTGTCCTTATATAAAATTTTTCAACCCCTTCTCGAGTTGGGAGAGTGTGCTTATATACCTATCATCTATCACAATCGTTTACAACCACTTTTTAATCAATTTGTTAATAAAACTTCATTTTTGCACTTTCTTGCAAAAGTTGCTTGACAAAATTTTAGCAACTTGACAACTTTTTACATTCTTTTAAAAGTGACCCCAAATAACTTCAAAATGACTCTAAATTACTCCAACTAGTCATGGATGACCTTATTACACCCAAAAAACATAAAATCAACCAAAAATCCAAAATTATCACAATGTATGCCTATAAGGCTCCTGATGCCCCTGCATCAGTGGACAACCATTAAAGCATAAGTGGTACAAGAATTTTTTCACATGTATTATATTTGTATTTGCCCTTGTAGACATGTATGGAAAGTGTACAAAATATTTCATAGCTAGGCTTCTCATATCCTTTGGCATGTGTATCAACATAAAACTATGACATTTTTTGAATTTTAATATTTAATGATAATCCAATATGAAATATGTAGTGTGAGACAATGAAATTTGTGTATTTAAAATTTAAAGTTAAAATTGTTAAAATTTACCATTGTTCTTGTCTTCAAATTTTTTTAAACTATATAATATAACCATAATATAACTAAGCAATATATGGTATGATTTAGTCATTATTCATTATTTTTGATTGTGAACTATATAATATAACCATTATTTTTTATGCTATTATACGTTGATATTTAACCATTGCTCAAGATTAAATTTTTGAAGAGTTTAAACATGCACATAAGGAACAAGTTATTTCAATTCTCAACTTCTATATATCAAATTATCCAATAATCAAGTGTATGTCCATATACAAAAATGGCACCAACACCAACTCAAACAAAGTTTTACAAAATGTGGCATATGCCATCTCGATATCTATTGAAAATATACATGCCAAAATGTCTATTTAATCCTAAACTATTGGTGGATCATCAAAATGGAGCCTCTTTGAAGCACTCTTTGGCTTTGAAGGTACCTACATAAGAAAAAATCAAACCACAATTGAGATTAGTTATATAATATAATTTAAAATTAAATAATTAACATCAAAATCAATATACATTGAATTATAATTGAACTCTAAAATTGAAATCTTGATTAACTCATGTATACATGTCTTCAAATAGTCAAGAGTCATAGAATATGCCCCTCTCAAAGAACAAATCAAACCAAATATTTCAATGTAAATCTATATATGTGAACAAAAACATAAAATTGATTCAAGTTAGCATACAATTATCGGTAATAGGAACATATTTACGAAACACAAAATTAAATAAACACATACCTCTTTAGGCATCTCTTTTTCTTTATCTCCTTCAGGTGTTTTGACACCTCCTCCTTGAGGTGTTTCAACACCTAATCCTTGAGGTGTTCCAACACCTAATCCTTCAAGTGTTGTGACACTTGTAAACAAGGATGTGTAGCTCATAACCGCCTATACATAAAAATGACAAGTATATGAAACTACCAATCTATTTCGATGCATGTATAATCACTATAAGATCTTAAAAATATTAATTCAATGAAATTTGAGTTCAATTACCTTTCCCTTATATACCATTTCACCTCCAAAGTCTGGACAAGACCGCACCTCTCTCGCACTAGGTGTTTCCTATAAGAGCAAAATAAGATAAACATATAAGTTAATATATAATTTTATTAATGGAAATTCAAATGAAAAGAAAGTATATAATAAAAAAATGTAAACGAGTGAGTGCAAAAATATATACCGCATGCATGTCGAGGCCAAATAGGCCATGCAAATAGATATTAGTACTTGATACTATCTCTTATTAATATTCATTTAAAAACAAATGCAAGTTATGAAATTACAACTTAAATCTTACTTGTGTAACTATTCCAACATCCCTCTCTCTAGCATGAGAGGAATCTGTAGGGTGTGCTCCAATCCCCTATGTCTGATCTCCTCTATTATCCACATCATGGCGATCAAAATTAGAAGTGTTGAAGGGATGCTCAGTGGGATGTACAAGAGGACCCAAGCATATGTGGTGGCACATAGTGTAAATATGTGGCATACATATATGTGGACATGAGGAGGAGGATGCAACAACACTTGATCCATTACCAACATCACCAACATGTGGTTGAGCTACTGTAGGAGTATGGGAAACCAATAGATCACTCAAAGAGTCAATCTAACCATAATAGTTTGTGTGGCTGCATCCTTGATAATATCTGGATGATGTACTAGAGGTGGCTGAGGAAGGGGAGGAGGGGGAACATATGGGCCCTGGACTACTCTAACTGCCCCTGATCTATCCTGGAAAATACCTCCATTGACACCTTGGAAGGGTTTAATGTCAAAGTAATTGACATGTTGCCCTAACACAAACTCAACACATAATTTTTTAATGAAGTAAAATGGTACATCAATATTTTTGTTGGGTGGTTTATCAAAAACCATTCACCAATGATCCCAAAATTTATCTACAATGTCCTTATTCATGCACCATTTGAGAGAAAGTTTTTGTTTATTAACATTAACTGGAAGACCGGTGCGAGGGTTAACAAATAAAGAGGCTATTTGGGCTTTAGTTATTTCAAGATCTTTCACCTCTTTGTAAGACAATCCATCAGAGTAATATTCCCTCATGGTTTCTCGCCATGAAAGAATGTAATTATGTTGGGTGGAGAGGGTTTCTATATTTTTAATTATTTTTTTCAATGTGTTTGTTATCTGGGATAATCAAGGGATTGTCTTATAAACATCACAAATGCCCCTCAATTGCTCCAAATTTTCACCAATTAACTATTTAATTTATGGGCATGTAGGTGGTGGAGAGTTTGAAATTTGTGGGTTTTAATTTTCAACCATAATACCTAATTGAAGTTGAAAACTAATTAATCTAATTGGAATTACATAATATAAATAAAATTATTGTATAAAAATCCATTTAAAAAACTATTTAAAATTATACAAAACTAATACAAAAATTGATTAAAACAAAAAAAAAACCAAAAACTTACCTTATAAATCATAAATCAGGAAAAATATGATATCGAATATGCCCCCTTACCATTGCTATTAGAGTTGAGAAGATACAACTTCATAGGAGCCGAGTGACCTCTGCAAGCAAATAACCTGTTACAAGGAGAAGCAAAGAGAAGCAACAAAGAAAATGCTCAAGAATGTGGAGCAATGTAATCACCCAAAATGTAAAATGAATAATGATACAAAAGATAGTTTTCAACCATATATAGATGAAAACCCTAAAAAGGAAAACCCTAGGCTTGCACAATAATAATTAATAAAGTAATTAATTATTATGCACCTAATGTTAGCTTAAGTGAAAAAGAGGTAAAAGGGAACTTTACATAATTAAACAAATATTGTTTAATTAATAAAGTAAATGTCCAATTACTCTAACACCCCCCCTTAAGCTAGACTTAGGGAGAAGCTAAAACCTAGAAGAAGCTACTGAAAGCAAAAGCAATGGGTCCCAGCAACAAGGCCAGATCAGGTACCCATGTACAAAATCAATGCAAACTAAATGAAATGGGGTAAAGGAGAAAACCCAGTGGGAACAAAACTCCTCCCCAAAATAGAATGCAAGGAAGGAAAGCAATGCACTAATGAAAGAAGGATAGGAGGTGGATAACATTATACCCCCCATAGACAACTTCTATCATATAAGTACATGTACAATGGTCTCCATATGGCTAGGGGCCGCTTTTTTTAGCCCTTGAGGGCTGTGGAACTTTTTTTTCCCCCTTTTGAGCAGCTTGCGCTAAATCAGGCGTAAAATGGGCATTTTTTCTCAGATTTTCGAAAATGAGATATCATCGAAAAACTGATTTCGGCGCCGTTCTAGTGGTACTAGTAATTTTTCTTGATTTTGTAGTTTTGCAGTCTTTTTTTCTAGTCAAAGTCAGAACTTGGTTTTTTCATTCCAAGGGGCGTATCTTTTGTGTCCGAACTCCGTTTTGTGCAAAAAAATAGGTGTTGGAAAGGTATTACAATGATATTTCCAGATATACAACCTATTTTATCAAAATATTTACCAGGTATTTTTTATTCAGCTTTGTGTGTTTTTACACTTTGCTCAATTACTTGGTCATCTTGGCTCCTACATGAGCTTTGTTTGCGTTGGATGGGTTATGTTGATATGCTTTATCATTGTTGAGATCATTAGTCTCTTAATTTTTCATTTGAAGAGTTATCATGGGTTTTTCTATTCACCCTTCAATTGTTCTTCTACAACGGGGTAATTATGAGTCATGGGCAAAGGGTATACTTACACATTGTAGGTGGCTTAATATTTTGCCTTATTTGTATGATCTCATACCTAAACCAACCACTTTAGAGGGAAAATTAGCATGGGATATCATTATAAATCACATAGTAGGACTTATATTGTCTAGTGTTGATCATGACACTGTGTTGGCTATATCGGACATTGATTGTCCTCACCCACTTTGGACACGTCTTTGGGAGATCTATGGAGACCCAATTCTCTCTCCATTCCCAAAGGATCTTGCTTTAGATTGTCTCTTACCCATTGCGTGGAGAGAGAATACACCCTTTGATCATGATACTTTAGAGGAGCTTGAGTATTTAGACACCCTTACATGTTTCGATGGATCAGAGGTTTGTCTCACAGTTCCTACTCTTCAGACTGAGACTTCATCAACATCTCTTATTGTTCTTGATTCAGTGCAGTAGGGAATCATACATCTTCCAGACATAGCTACTTTGGAATCTTATGTTGCAGACATATCTTTCTTGTTTGTGGAGTCCTATATTGCAGATTTGGAGGATTATTTTGAGGACATTCATCTCCTCTACCTTGACAGTCAGGTTATCAATGTTCGCCCACCATTATCTGTGCATTCAGAGGTTGCATTTTAGTATCCTCCATATCAGTTTGGATTTGACATTATTTGTTTCCGTTCAGACAGTGAGACTCTTCATCATCCTATCATGGCACACATCTTGAGACAGATTGGTTCATCATTCTTCACAGGGTTTCTTTGACATTGTCCTTTGGATCCGTTTCTTCCCAAGGGGAGGAATATCATTTGCCACTTCAGGATCTCCTTTTGGATTCTACATCAGGCATCTACCATTGTGACAGGAGTTTTTTCATTGTGGGGGGGCCTTCTTCTCTCTTTCTATCTCTCCTATGAAGTTGTATCTTCTCAACTCCAACATGGTATCAAAGCCCTCAGGGGCTAAAAAAAATGGCCCTTGGCCATATGGACAACCAGGGGACTGGCGGCTGGGTGCTGGGCGTGTGACACCTGGTTCCTCATAAGACCCTGGCACTGTTGGGTAAGCCCTTAGGGGCTGTCGGTGGGGTGCTGGTCACCCATAGGACTTGGCGATGGGGTTTAAAGCCCGTGAGGGCTGGAGGGGCCGACAGGGGTCGACGGAGCCCGTGGAGTCGGCAGGGAGCTCGACGAGCTCAGAGCGGATGCAACGGCGCAACGGGGAGCAGGTGGAGCCCGACGGGGAGCACGAGGTGGAGCTCGATGGAGCGGAGCGGCTCAGGCGGGGTCGGGAGCGCGGCGCGTGGGTGGAGGGCGGGGCGGTGGAGGAAGTGGGCAGCGCAGGGGTGGACCGCCGGTGGCTAGTGGCCGCTGGGCGGCCGAGTGGTGATGCAAGAATTTGCATGGGCCGCGCATAAAAGAATAAAAAAACCTTAGGTTTTTTTGCTTTTTTTATTTTTTTTTTGCAATTTTTTTTTGCTGAGGGGGCCGTACGACCAAACCTTAAAAACATTTTTGCATCCCTGGTTGACTATAACCAAAATCGATGATTTGACAGTCGATTTAGGGGTTTTTGGGCACTACGAATCCAATGGCACTGTCCGTTTGGGCCCAAAGTGAACCTAAAAATTGGAGTATGCTGAATCCACAAGAAGAAACCTTAGAACCCTAGATCTGCTTCCAATGCAAAAAATCTCAAAACAAGAACAAGCAGCTGCAGATCTAAAGCTCTGATACCATGTTGGAGTTGAGAAGATACAACTTCATAGGAGCCCAATGACCTCTGCAAGAAAATAGCCTGTTACAAGGAGAAGCAAAGAGAAGCAACAAAGAAAATGCTCAAGAATGTGGAGCAATGTATTCACCCAAAATGTAAAATGAATAATGATACAAAAAATATTTTTCAACCATATATAGATGAAAACCCTAAAAAGGAAAACCCTAGGCTTGCACAATAATAATTAATAAAGTAATTAATTATTATGCACCTAGTGTTAGCTTAAGTGAAAAAGAGGTAAAAGGGAACTTTACGTAATTAAACAAATATTGTTTATTAATAAAGTAAATGTCCAATTACTCTAACAATTGCTGTCTGAGACACTATAGTTGCTGCATTTAAAATGACCTGTGGCAACCAATTTTTGGGTATATATTACCTCAGGATGCAAATCAAATATTCGATAAAATCAAATTATTGGGAGTAATTTGCTTTAAAGTATCCAATAATCAATGCTAAATAAGGAAGACATGATATCTTATTCAGAAAGCTCTATGCAAAGTCATATGTTCCCAGATGAAGCTACACCATGAAAAAGAGAGAAAGAGGGGTTGCCCCAAAAATAAAATTCCAAACACATAAGGGATCTATGGATTTGGGGTTAGCATATCTTTGCTACAACGTTGTTAAGATTGAAAATGTCATCCTTCCCCAAATAATCACAAAACAAGAAGAATGACATATAGAGAGCGAAAACAAAGAAAAATATTTTGGGTCAACATGGAAGAGACCTAAATGTCTTGACACCATGCGTCATCCCCAAAAGGAAAACACAAGACATAAGAAAAGATAAATGTTTATGACACATAGAAGAATGTAGGTACAAATAGAGGAATGTACATGAAGAGAGATATACATCAAATAGAATAATATGAGGCAAATCACATTACACACATGTAATCACACAAAGACCATGAAAGAGAAAAAAATCAAAATACTAGTAAGGAACATGCGATTTAACCTATAGTAGGTCATCCAAATCCCAAATTTTGTTCAATATATGTGGAAGGAAGATAACTAGCTAAATGGACAACATCAAGTGCAAAAATTGGACAAGGCTATCTAAGCCCTTGCCCCCACTAAGTGCAAGACAAGGATGAGCTGAGATAGGTGATGAGAGTGAGCTCCTTGTAATAAAAAAATGATTCTCAATGAATGTTTAAACATTTAATAGTGAGTATACTATGATCCTACAACTATTACATGGAAAGGAGGAAAACACATGCTTTAAGTCAAGATGGATCCCTAGGGGATCTGAATTTATTCAATAATCCTTGTAAAGGATGATAATTATCAGTGTGATGTCCAAAGAATCTATGATAGGCACAATATGGACTATTTTGATTAGTTTTATTTATGCTTAGATTTTTATTTTAGGTGGTAAGTTGATTAATCCCCAATGTAAAAAGTGTAAAAGGCCTTCTAAGTTTTGGATATATTTAATAGGTCATCAAAGGATTTAGGAAAATCATATATCTTTTATAGCTGAATTTTTTGATGTTCATGTAGTTTTGGTTTCTTCTTCTTTGGTTTAATAATTTTCTGGTCATCAATTTCATCTTCTAACTGCAAGTTCTTTCCTTTTTCAGAAAATGATTTGTTAGGAGTAGTAAAGTGATCAAAATTTGTGTTTTATTTTCTCTTATGTGTGGGACATGTATTGGAAGCTGGTTGAGGAGGAGGGATTTTTTTTTAATGAGATGGACCAAGGTGCCTATAAATTCTATTCCTTCTTTATGCTTAAGTATATTTCATATGTTCCCTATGAGAGGAATGACATTAGCAACAATAGGTTCGGTTCTCACAAAGTCTTGTAATTTTTTTAGTTCTTCATTTATCTTTTTTGCATTTTGAGATACATTAGAAACCATTGTTTGAACATCATGCACATGATTTGTAGGTAGGGAAGTCATTGGAAATGAGGTATGAAGACTATGATACTTAGAGGGTTGATCAATATCAACACTATTAGTGAAAGAGTTGGAGAACCCAATATCCATGACGAATGGTATATCGCGGGATGACATGAGTCTTGAACTACATCTCACAATAGTATTGATAATAGGACACCAAGTTGTGAAGCTCATACAAGTTTCACAAACTCTATGTAAACCCAAAATGTAAAGAAGGTGAAAAGCAATGAAGTAATCTAGGATGTAGTGCAATGCAAATATGTATTTATGCAAATTTCAGATTTCAAACAAGATGATTTTCTGATTATGCTATGCACTAAATGTATCAAATGAATCTTAATATGATCAATTTTAAGTAACCAAAATTCTACAAATTGAAACATAAATCTGAAAAAAGCAAAGCAAAATACAAAAAAAAATGTTTCAATGCCCAAAAATCAAGGAAATGAACCTGATCAAGGGCTCATTCGCTCGGGGGTGAATGGGTCCTAGGTTAGGGTTTTTAAAAATATTTTTACATATTTTTGAGTTGATTCTAGTGGTTTCTAGAGTTTGATTTAAAACAATGTTACAATTTGATTTTTTTTGTGTAATGAATGTTGAATGCAAATGAAAATTATGAAAAAATGACAAACTAGGAGTCCTAATTTGATGTGAAATTTTGATTCAATTTTAAAATGTAAATGAATGATGATGCAATTATATGTGAATGATCTACAAAATGACCGATTTTTTTGTATTCTCTAGATTTCAATAGATGCAAAAATGCAGTCCCAAAACCCTAAATGAAATGTAAACTAATGTGAGCTAAATAACCCTAAATGAGATTCAATTGAATTCAATGCAATCCAAAATTAATTCTCTAGGGTTAAAGTGGACTCCAAAATCAAAAAAATACAATGATCAAACTCGGGTTCACCAAAATGAAATGTTGAAAAATAGGGGTTGGGATCAAAATGGGATTGATAAACCACTTAGGGACCTATTTTCCTTCTATTTCATTAGGAAATGAGATCCACACAAAGAATTGACTTACAAACCTTAGGTGAGTCAACTCAATATGTGAATCTATAGATTTCCTTTTTATGTCAGGATGGGGGTCTAGGCCAAACAACACTTTGCAGAGAAAGATTAAAAATAGAAAATAAAACCCAAAATGAAATCTACAACTTGGATATAATATATTATGCATAAAACTAAAGGAACCAAAAATTGAAATGTAGATCAGAGAGAGGTAAGATGTGTACCAGTCACCAAAAGTGCTCTATTGAAGCTGATCTGGGACTCATTCGCCTAGGGTGAATGTGTCATGAGTTAGGGTTTGTTTGCAACTTTGAGGAGATTTTGCTACAAATATGAATCCTTCAATTTGCTTAAGTTTTAGGTTCAAAAATCCAAAAATATTTTTTGCAAGTGAGTTTCCATGTGATGACAAATTTTGCAACTTTGACAAGTTCTCCAATTTTTATCTTCAAGAGATCTTCAAGATTTCTTCCACCTAAATCTACAAACACAAATCAAGAGGGAATTTTGTTTTGTTTTTGGTGAATGGGGGTTTGCCTTGGTCAAACCCCGTTTTAATAATCAAAACTTGAAATGAAGTGAAATAGCATGGAAGAAATGATGAATGAATAACTCAATGTCACAACTCACCAAACCCTTGAATGAACCTTGGAATGTAAATTTGTAACTTGAATGGAATGACTTCAATGGATGTGGATCTTGGTCTTGAATTTTGATTTGAATGCTTGAATGGGTCTTGAAACCTACATCATCATATTAGCTCCAAAAACATGTATGATGGAAGAAGAATTTGATATGAAAATTTTATCTTGATTGATGCAATAATTCTCAATAAATCTATTCTTGAATTCCTTGAATTTCTCTTAAAATTCTCTTGTGAAAGTGTTCTTAAGATAACTTGAATTTTCTAGGTGAAACTTAGTGAAATGACCTTATATTAATAGATATGTAACATTAATTTTTTGAAATTAAAATATCACATGCCGACATCTGAATATGGATTTGAATATAGTAAAATACCACCAAAAACATACTTTAAATTTAGGTCCTAGGTCTAAGTGAGGACCCATTTTCTCATGGGCGAATGGGTCCTAAGTCACTCACTTAGGAAACACATTGCTCAATGAGAAGTTTTATGTTAAGGCATTAATGGATGTTAGGTTTCCTCTTTGGAAAATGCAATTAGATGAGCTTGGATTTGAATTAAAGGAGCCAATCAAATAAAATTAAGCTCAATTAATTAAAGGATCCCTAAATAAGTGTGAAAGTGTGAAGGGGTACACTTTAAAACACCAAAAATAAGGCACAATTAAGTCCATTTGAATATTAATAGGGCCCTAAACTTAATGTGAATATGTAAAATACATATTACAACATTAAATTAAGGCATACTTAATTTCATTTTAATATTAATTCCAAATTAGGTGTGAAAATGCAAAGGGATACATTTTTCTACACTACAATAAGGAATGATATGATTGGTCTATGATCTAGGGTATTTTCTCTCTATGTTGTGGAATATTCTTATGTTGAATTGCACCTATTCTTTCAAGTACTTTTTGTCATGTGAAGAATACAAGTTTTCTTATTAATATACATGTTTAATCTATGCAATTAATTATATAATAAGCTATTTATTGATTTGTAAGTCATGAAACCCTATGTAAAGGCATCTTTCTTATGTTGGAAAAATTCCATATTTAAAACCCTAGTGACATTATTTTCTTTCATACTGGACCTTTTCTAAGGAAAGAATCTTTGTGTTCCTTTATTTTTCCTTTTCAAAAAAAAATTCTTTCTATCTTTATAAAAAAATCTAGAGTTTTGGCATAACTTCAGTCATACCTAGGGTTCCTCTATATTATTTAGGTTTTAGTTTATTTTCCTTTCTTTACATCTGGTTAAAATCCTACCCCTAAAAACCCTAAAATGATATCTTATAAGGGAGCTTCCCCTCTCAAACACACAAAAAAAATTCTAATCCAATAGAAAATTCTCTAACTTAGGTGAAATTTTTCATTGCCTATTGGGCGAGTCATGCTATTTTTGAAAAAAATAATGTAGAGACAATTCTTTCACCAACAATTTTGGTGCACTTATTTTCTTGGAAATCTAAGGATACGCCCTCCCCCTAAATGGAAGTTGGTGACTCTACAAAAATAAGATACCCATTTCCAATATTTTCATACTTTTACCATGGAATTAATTTCATCTCAACCATTGAGAACACACATTGGCTCACTAGCCTCGACTCAAAACACAACCTTACCTGTAGTATCAAAGAATTACTTATTGAAATTAATTTGAGAGACTCATATAATGTTGATAGTCATATTCAAGTATTTATAATTACTTGTGGAATTTTGGGAGTTATGAAGAAGATGTGTTCATATGGTTTTTTGTTGAAAGAATCATTGGAATTGATGTGCAATGGTTTTGATACCTAAAATATACATGTATTATGAATTGGGATAACTTGAAAGGAAATTTTCTTGCAAGATTTACATCAATACTTGACAAATATACGTGCTCTTATTTTAGTTCTTAAAAATATAGAATCTGAAAGAACATGAACCAATTAGGGGGTTTTTAAAATGATTCATTTTTTTAAGGTAAATTCCTCTAGTAGATTAGCCAAATGAAAACAATAAAATATATACCTTCATTGTTGCACTACTACTTGAAGTTAGATTATGCTTGAAGCAGAATAAGGTACATAATCTTGAAATTACACAAATGAAGTAGTTGAAAGTGAAGGTGACTTAATCTTATTTGGGTTAAATTTAAATAAAATTGCATTAAGAAATGTAATTTGAATGTTTCAAGAAATGAATTGATAAAGAGATCTTCAAATACAAAATTGAAATTACTAATTTTTTTTTGGTGACTCTACTAGGAAATCTTATGTTGAATTTATAACTATTTGAAACAAAAAAATATATAGGTTTTTGTTCAATATGAGTTGATAACAAAGGGGGTATGATGGACCTATTTCTCTAATTTCATTCAAAATTCAATCTCTAATATGAAAATGAAGAACATTAATTAAATCTAATTGAAAAAGTAATCAAAAGGTAGATATGGAAATGTAAAAATGTTGTGTACCTTTCACCAAAATTCACCTTTTGAAGATGGGTCCTAGCTAGGGTTCTTGAAAAATGCTTTTTGGGTTCTCTTCTGCTCAATTTGCACCTCCAGATTCCAAGTGTTCACTTTCAGACAATCGGAAATAAATTTTGTAGAGGACTTTCTATGATTTGACAACTTTTCTTGTAACTTTGACAACTTTGCAAATTTCTTCAATTTTGTTCTTCAAATGATCTTCAGCCTAAAATCTGCAATCACACATCAAAGAGAGAAAATGATTGTTTTGTTAGGGAATGGGGGTTTTCCTTGGTCAAACCTTGTTTTTTTAGTTAAACTGTGAAATTAAAAAAAAAAGAATGAAGGAATGATGAATGAACAACAATATATAACAACTCAAGAAACCTTATTTGAAACCTTCAATAATAAATCTATAAACTAACATGAATTTGCCTCAATGAGTCTAGATCTTGATCATGAAACTTGTCTTGAAACAATGAATTTGATATGCTCAAATAGATCTTGAACACCACATCATTATATTATCTCAAACAACATGCATGATGCAATAACTCTTTGACATGATAAAATGAATCTTAATTGATGTAATAATATTCTATAAATCTACCCTTGAATGCCTTGAAATTTCTCTTAGATGCTCTCTATAACTCTCTTGTGAAATATTAGGATGCTTGAATCAAAATTTCTAGGATGAAATATAATAAAATAACAAGGTTATATTTATATGTATCTTAAGATTAATTCTAAAAATTCAAATATCACACGTTGACGTTCAATTATAGATTTGAAATCATTAAAATACAGCCAAAAACATATTTTAAATGGGGGTCCTAGGTCTAAGTGAGTACCCATTCACCATAGGGTGAATGGGTCCTAGGCCATTTACCTAGGACACATATCAATCAATGTTGAAAATTATGTAAAATTAGGGTCATAGGTCTAAGTGAGGACCCATTCACCCTATGGAGAATGGGTCCTAGATCACTTAACTAGGACACACATCTTCCAAAGTTAAGTGTTGTGAAATGGAATCTATGAATGCTGGGTTTTATCCCTCAAAATTTGAATTTAATTAGGCTTGGATTTAAATTAAAGGGGTTAATTAAGGAAAATTAACCTCAATCAGTTCATAAAGCCCTAGATTAGTGTGAAAGTATAAAGATACACCTTACAACACCAATAAAAAAGGTATAATTAAGTCCATTTAATTAAAAGGGCCCTAAAATTAATGTGAATATGAAAAACATACTAAATCAAGGCATAATTAAGATCATTTTATTAATAATTATTCCCAAATTAAGTGTGAAAAGGGATAATTTTTCCTACACTACATTTTCCCCCACTTTAGTGAGAGTATGACTCCATTTTAGACTCACATTAAAGTAGACATTCAAGACACTTATTTATGTGACAATGACAAAGAAACACAATCATATAATATAAAAGACTAGGAAGATCAAGCCTAGACTTTCGAACATGATGTGGAAGACATCTAAGCTATTAGTTTTGTGCTCACTTCAAGGTAGCAAATATTTCTGCTATCCACTAGGCGATTCTTCCAATAAAGGGTGGAAAATGAGATAATCATATTAGGGGGTAAACCCACAAAAGTGGTTTACAATTATAGTGAGGAAGGAAAATTTGCAAAAAACTCCCTCATGCAAAAGAAAATAGTCTTTGGGGGTTCAAATGAACATTTGGATCGAGCGAACCCAAAGGGGGTTCAATAGAACCCTCCTTCGAGCAAACCCAAAGGGGGTTCACTAGAACCCCCCTTTGAGCGAGCCCATTAAATGCTGGGTCCCACCATTCTTGAGAAAAAAACCAAAAGGAATGGGTTGTGTAAAGGGGGTTCACGTAAACCCTTGCGGGTTCACTCAAACCACCAGGTTTTTCTTGAGCCACCAGGGTTCACTCGAACCACCAGGGTTCACTCAAACCCCCCATTTCCCCCCTTCTCCCCTTCTAGAACTAAAAAACTCTAAAATTTTTCCCTTCAAAGCTTGAGTTGAGGATGAAAATAGAGGAGAATTCACAAACCCAATTGAATGATGGTAGTCCTTAGAATGAGCTATCCAACAAATATAATTTTAATATGTTTTGGTTTATTATGTATTTGTTTTTTCAATTTTATTAAACATAGGTTTTCACCAAAAATCAAGATCTCTGTTCTGCACATGTGGAAAAATAACAAATTATCATTTTTTTTAGAAAAAAAATATCAGTGCACTAGATATTGAAGTCCTTGATCCAACAACAAAAATTTAATTTTGATACATATAAAAAAAGTTATGTTGTATGCAGTCTTCCTATGTTTGAATTGTAATTGGTTTGACTTCAAAACTTGATTAACAAAAAAATGTTCAATAAAACACTATGAAACTAATTCTAAGCACTAGATATCATAGTTGCAACTCTAAATTTAAATTTTTTTTTTTTTTATCCTTCATGGATTTTTTTTATGTTGTATATGGTGAGCACCACTCCTAAAAAATGGTGTTTATTGAAAAAATTAGTTTTTGAAGGAGATGGAAAAAGAAGTGCAATCTGATTCCAATTTGTTTGAAAAAAATATATTTAGAATCTATAAAAAAATGTCACAAATCACTAGTTCGCATCATCTACAAATTCCTCATAGTTTAGCAGCTAAAGGTGCTCGAAAGTGAAGATTTAGTTAGAACAAATTAGTTCAGTGTAGTTTGGCCAAAAAATGTAAACTAGTATTGTGGGATTACCCTAGGCTCCCATACCATATCAAAGCTATCCTCCTAGAAACTTCAATAAGGGATCACAAGACAAATTTTTGAGCTCTATAGGGCTTAACAAGATACATTATGCTAAGCACCTATGAACAAGGCAAGGCTCCATAGGCAAACAAGGTGTGTTATGATAGGTGGCCTTGAATTTAGGGTTCAAGCTTCATAAGGTTAGCAAGCTACATTATGCCAAAAAATTATGAACATTATATATTTGTTCAAAGGGATATTTCTTAGGCCATGTAAGGTCTTCTTCTTAGGGTCCAACATCATGTCTAATGTTTCCAAGAGAGGAAAATTCAAGAGTAAAAGATTCACAACTTAGGGAATGGAGTGTGTCACATTACCACTAAGAGGAAAGTCATACACTAAGAAATATCACTCTCTTGGAGGACATTAAAACCAATGAAACCACGAAGAAAAGGATGCATCATAAGAAAAAATAAAATCGCACCATGAAACATAAAAAATGTCAAAAGATATTATCGATGTATGCCCCCACTTTAAAGCGGTTGCTAACACCATTGCAGTGAGAAATTACTTCAAAGTAGCTAATGTTTTGAAATGAAGCTACGCCACGAAAAAGGAAGGAGGAGTTGCCCCTAAAAATACGTAAGGGATCTATGGATTTGGGGTCAGTATATCTTTGCAACAATGTTGTTTTAGAACTCAAAAATTTCATCATTCCCTAAATACTCATAGAATTAGAAGAATGATACAAAGAGAGTGAAAACAAAGAAAATAACTTTTGGGTCAACATGGAAGAGACCTAAATGTTTCGATGCCTTGCGTCATCCCTAAAAGGAAAACACAAGACAAGGAAAATATATAATTTTTACGACATAGAGAATAATGTAGGTACAAATAAAGTAATGTACAAAAGAGAGAGATACACCAAAAAAATATGGGGCATCACATTACACACATGCAATCACATAAAGAAACATGAAAAATAAAACAATGCAAAATACTAGTAAGGCACATGCGAGTCAACCTATAGCAGGTTGTATGCATCCCAATCTTGATCAATATATACAAAAGGTAGACAACTAGCCAAAGGGACAATGAAAAGTGCCGAAATAGGACACACACCAAGTTCAACACTCTTATCATCATTTAAGTTCATGGAAGAAGAGAACAATGAATCAACTCATTATGCACTTGTTCATCAATCTTTACAATATCAATGTCATCATCTAAATTAATCACATCAGGAGGTCAAATGATAATGTTTCTATTGAGAAATTATGTCTCAACTTCCAACTTGAAGTCCTCATTTTCATGCCTTGGTGATTTTGTGTTGTTTGCAAAGTTCTGGCGGAGGCAGAACTAGGATGGAACTTGGCATTGTTCTGTTTGCCTAAGTTTTGGGTTTCGGTTCTCGTTCCTATTCTGACTTCGCTTCCTACCATCTATTTCTTCTCACTTCGCTTCGCAGGTTTTGGCGGTGGCAGAACCAGTTTTGGAAGTTGGCAATGTCCATTTGCCAGGTTCCTATTTCGGTTTCTGTTCTGACTCCGGGTTCGACTCCTGCTTTTGTGATTTGGTTCCTTTGGATGTTTGGATTCTCCTCAGGGAGTTTTCCTCTGCTTTGTCCAAGTTTTGGATTGTTGTTTCTTGCAGTTGGCGGGGGCAGAACCGAAACCGGATTGGTTCCTAATCTTGGACTTTTGGTAAAGTCCTGTTTCTATTTCTGTTCCATCCCCAGGTCCGTCTCCGACTCCGGTGTTCCCGTCTTGGTTTGACCCCTGGTTGACTTTACCCGGTCAGAACTGTTTCTGATGAGTTCTTCTTTGCCGTGGGCGGACGCGGAACCGAATTGGTTCCTCAACCTGTAATTTCAGTAGAGTCTTGTTTTGACTCTAGTTCCGCTCCCAACTCCGACTCCGACTCCGACAGTGTGTATTTTTGGTGGAGTCCTGTTTTGACTCCTGTTCCAACTCTGAATCTGGCAGTGTTTGAAATGACTTGAAGTCCTGGACGCGCCTGATGTCTGTTTGACTATTTTGGTTGCTCTATCAGCTGCGATTGCTGATGGGTCTTGGACGTGTGGCACCTGGTTGAGTTGTGATTGGATGGATGCCAAGATAGTTATTGTGGCAGTTGCATTTGTCAATGAAGGGTGGCGAGCTCAACTGTTTTGGTAATGGCATTGAATGCTTGGACGGCTTGTTGCAGGGAGATCTGTCAGATTCGACCAGATGCGTGATTTGAGGATGGTCTTCATTGCTCTTCTCAGTTGGTTACTTATGGATGAGAGATGTGTTATTTCCAATAAGTCAGAAGTTGAAGAGTTGAGTCGTAAGTTGCAGAGCGAGTTGAAGTTGCGGGCTGAAGAACAGAAGGACGTGAGTTCTTGAGGAGGATTTTGAAATGTATGTTGTAAAACATTGTAACAGTGGATCTGAAACTCTCTAGGTGATTGTGGGCTGAACAAAGAAGTCTGGATATTGTATGTAATCGATTCATTATTTTAATACAATAGATTCAACTTTGTGTGGTGGGTTTTTTACCTGAAAGGGTTTTCCCACGTAAATACTGTGTCATCTTTGTTTGGTTATCTTTCTAGTTTCTCATTGCCATGGTTGTATGCATCTCTATAAGTTTTAGAAATTGTTAGTTTTTCATTTTTGCTTCTCTCCCCTACAGTAAAGGTGTTAAGGGAATGTATTCCGCACTGTTGGGTCAGTAGATCTGCATTCTTTTCCCTTCAGTTTCTAGAATATTCTCATTTACGTTGAGGCAAAGGTATAGATTCATGATGCATTGATTTAGGAAATTTTACATTTTGATTTTCTATGTTGTTGCTTTCCTCTTTAGTTTATAACATATGAGAAATATCATGTCGTCTACGCCTACACTCTCTAGCATTTTTATTTCATTTCAATCTATTATCGATTTGTGATTGTGTAGGAGTGGGTTTTTCAACCATACGTTTCTTTTCTTCCCTTAGGGGAGGAAAAAAAGGAACCGTGGGAGGTTTTTCAACAACTTTCTCTTTGACTTTGTAATTTTTTTTAATTTTAGGAGGCATAACGAGATTATTTTGATTGTCTCGCATTCTCTTATTGTAAATGGTAGGAGGGCTTGTAATAGGTTGCTCTTGGATATTTGGAAGGGCTTTTGGTTCAATCATGGTTTTTTCAAGGATAGATGGCTCAATCATAGGTTGAGGCATATTGCTAAGGGAAATTCTGCTATGTGCTTTGCCTTAAAATTCTGATATGATTTGAAAAATAATTCTTTGCGAGGTCTAATAGGTTCAATAGGCTCTCGGAAAAATAAATCCAATGAAAATTTCCCATGAGAAGACACAAGAGTAAAACCATTATGGTGCACAATAAATATTTCATTGACAAAGGGAAACTTCAAACATTTATGCACAAGCAACAGGATGACATTCATGGAGCAAAGCCATGGATAGCCTAACTTCACACAAAATTGGTCCAACGATGGGATGACGGTGAATGGGAAATTTAATAATGTTTTTGGTTCGAATTTTAGAGGGAGATTTATAGAGCCAATCATAGGGCAAGAAAAACCATTATGCATTTTGATCCATTCTTCCAGTCTTTCATATGCATCTTGATAGAGTTCATGCACAAATAGGAATCCTTTAGTCATCACATTTTTGACACAGAAGGGATCAATTAATATTCCATTAGTAGGATTGTCATTGATTCTTCCAGTTATGTAAAGAGGACCATCAGGTGCATGTTTGATTATGTCATCATGAGAAAGAAATATCAATGGGAATTTTGGTTTTTCCTGTATGAGGTTTAGCTTCAATAAGCGACACCATTCTAATCCTTTGATCTCTATTGTCATATTTTGTGTTTTCATCATCCATGCCAAAATTCATTACATCATTCTTTGTCTCACTAGCTTTGGCAAATGAAATAGTATGCTTTGGCATGGAATTTGTGAATATTTGTAAGTTTTGGTTAGGATGAGATACAAAATTATTACCTTGATCATTCACACATCCAATTAGAAGATGATTAGAATCAATTAGGTCTTTCAAAATATGTTTAAGATACTTACAATATTATGTATCATGTCCATTTTGTTGGTGGTAATGGAAATTGATAAGCATTTGATCTATAGTTTGTGAGTAATGGTTTATTAGGATCGGTAGCTCTGACAGGAGGTAAGGAAATAATATTCTTTTTCATGAGTTGCAACATGATATTATGAAGGGTATTGGGTGGAGGGGTAAATTATCTATTCCTATCTCCAAAGGAAAAAGGATTTTTCCTCTTTATAACAACCACTTGGTTATCAACTTGTTGATTTGTTTGAGTGGAATTAAGACGTAAAAAATTCTCTATTCTATTTCCTATAAGGTTGGTAACTATTTTGAGGTACGGATTCAATTTTTTTAGGGTGGCTAGGAGGGGTTTTCACATCATGAATACTAACCAAATTTTGATAGTCACAAAGGGATGTACATAATTGTGTGAAGAATGGGAATTTCAACATCTCAAGTTTTTTTTGGATTTTGTTTTATAATTTGGCAATAAATATTTGTTGAAGGTCAACATCAGGAATCTTAATGTTTATTTGTGAATAAAACATTTGATAGCATGCTATGAAATCAATGAATTTCTCATCATCCTTTGGTTTACATATCATTGAATCAACTAGTGTCATCTTGGAACCCATGTGAATGGGGAAGTGGTTGTAAAAGGCATCAATAAGATCATTGAATGAACCAATTGAATTATTTGATAAGGAGGAAAACCTCTCTAAAGAAATATCCTTCAAGGATCTAGGAAATAGTTTAGCCAAGAGTTTATCTTCAAAGATGAAATCACTGCATAGGGCAATGTAAGTAGAAACATGGCTAACATGATCTCCTTTCCCACCATATTTATCGAATCTAGGAACTTCTATACCTTGTGGCACTTGTGTTCTCAATATATCTAGGGATCAAATGTTGGATTTGATGTATTATAAAGGTTGGCCTTTGTTGTTTTGATTTAGGGTTGTGATTTGTTGTTGAAGAGATAGGTCATGTTTTGAAAAAGTGTGTTAATGATGGGATCATTGTTGGTATTGTAAGATGGAGCAAAATAAGGTGGAGTGGTGTATTTTTGCGGAGGACAAGTGAATTATAGGTTTTTCAAGGGAGATGGTTGAGAAGATCTAATATTTGAATGCACAAAACTAGAAGGATTCCCAGCAGAAATACCCTAGAAAGTGTTGACATTGCTAATAGGTTGAATGGTTGTGGTAACTTGAGTACTAGTGTATGTAGGAATAGGTATGTGTATCATGGAAGGAGGAATTTAAGTTACACATTGGCTTTGAGTATTACCCAAAGCTTGAGTACAAATAGTCATGGTAGGGATGGTATTGTTAATATCGTGCACATTGGTTGTAGGTAAGGAAGTCATTGGAAATTAAGTATGCATGTTATGATCCATAGGGGGTTGATTATCAACACTATTAGAAAGAGAGTTAGAAAACCCAAGATCCACAATGAATGGTGTATTGTTGGATGACATGAGTCTCGAAATACATTTCACAACAATATTACTAATAGGGCACCAAGTTGCAAAGGTCATACAATTTTTACAAACTCAATGCCAACCCAAAATGGAAAAAGGGTAATTTATGTAATTCAATGACCTAGAATGCAATGTGCAAATACAAATTTTAGATTATAAACAAGGTAATTTATTGATTACAATATTTTTAAAAATCTAAAACTAGAATCTTGCAAATGCAATTTTGAAATCACATAATGCACTAGTTTTGTAAAATTAAGCTAGATATGATCAAATTGATGAAATGAAAATTCTACAAACAATAACAAAAATCTGAAAGCAACAAACAAAAATGGAGAAATGAATATTTTAATTCCTAGAAAATTAGAATTACATGATCAAGGACTTTTCGCCCTAGGGAAAATGGGTCCTAGATGAGGGTTTTGAAATATATTTTTATAGATTTTTGAGTGGTTTTCAAATATTGCTTTGTTACAACAAGTCTTAGTTTTAATTTTTTTGTGAAATGAGGATGAAATGTAAATAAAAAATACAACAAAATGACAACCTAGAACACCTAATTTGATATGCAATTTTATTTCAATTTTTAAATGCGAATGAATGCTATGTACAATGATATGCAAGATGACTGATTTTTTCAGATTTAAAGAATGCAAAATATGAAATCCTAAACCTTTAAATGAAATAAAAATTGAATGCAAAATACACCCTAAATGAGATCTAATTCAATGCAAAGAAATTCAAATGAATGGAAGATCTAAATGCAGGATGAAAATGGGACTCCAAAATCAAGTAATGCAAAGATCAAAATCAGGTTCACCATAATGAAACATAGAAAATATATAGGTTTCTATTCAAAATGAGTTGATAAAAAAGGGGGTATGATGGACCTATTTCTCTAATTTCATTCAAAATGCAAGCTATAATATGCAAATGAAGAGCAATAATTAAATCTAACTAAAACTGTAATCAAAAGACATACCTAGAAAGGCAAAAATTCTATGTACCTTTCACCAAAAGTCACCTTTTGAAGCTCACTGAGGACTCATTTTCCCTATGGCTAATGGGTCTTGGCTAGGGTTCCTAGAAAATTATTTCTAGGTTCTCTTCTACTCAACTTGCACCTCTAGATTTCAGGTGTTCATTGTCAGACATCCAAAAATAAATTCTATAGAGGACTTTTCATGATTAGATAACTTTTCTTGCAACTTTGACAAATTTGAAACTCTCTTCAATTTTTCTCTTCAAATGATCTTCAACCTAAAATTTTCAATCACACATCAAATAGAGAATTTTTTTTTTTTTTTAAGGAATGGGGGTTTTCCTTGGTCAAACCCCATTTTGGTAATTAAAACTTGAAATGAAATAGAAAATCATGAAGGAATGATGAATGAATAATAATATGTAACAAATCACCAAACCTTATTTGAAAGGTCTTGGATAACAAATCTAAAAACTAGCATGAAGTGGCATCAATGAGTATAGATCTTGATCATGAAACTTGTCTTGAAGAAATTCCTTTGATATGCTTGAATATATCTTGAACACTACATCATCATATTAGCTCAAAAAATATGCATGATGCAATAAATCTTTGACATGATGAAATGAATCTTGATTGCTACAATAATATTCTATAAATCTGCCTTTGAATGTCTTGAAATTTCTCTTGAATTCTCTCTATAATGCTCTTGTGAAATCTTAGTGTAGACATGGGGTAAAAGCACAAAGCTATGTCACATTTTATAAAGGAAACAACCAAATGCTAATCCAACTTTTAAACTTGAATCACTTAAAAGTAGCATATATGTTTTGAATTTTTAAATGATGTAAACTAGTAAAATAAGTATTTTTTATTATATTTTATGTTTGTATTTTTTATAAGAAATTAAAAAATTATTTTAAACTAGTTTTTCATAAATTTACACTATAATTTAGTTGCTGATAAAATGCTGAAAAATGAATTTGCACGAGACACCAAACTTTTTATAGTAAATTTTATTTTTTTTATTTCAATTTTTTTGTGTGTATTTACAACTTGAAACTTTAGTGCATGGATTTTTTTTTTTTCCAATTTTGATAAATTTATATTTGTATATAAGTATTAAAATGTGTGTGAATAAAAAACATCTGTTTCCATTGGATGTCAACATTCATATTAAATATTTATCTAAAATGGAAAAAAAATTATACCATTTTGAAATAGATTCTTTTATCTAGTGCGTCATATTTTTTTTAATAAGTTTTAGTATTTTTCCTTGGCATAGTAATCAACCTAATTTTTTTTGCTGATAACCTAATTTTAGTATAAATATAAATATAAATAATAATAATAATAAAACTATTAAAATAAATATATTTTTGAAAAATAAACTTATGGATCTACAAAAGGGTATTTTTTACATTTAAAAAAAAAGTTATTTACATGAGGAGTTATTAAAACTTCAAGTTTTTCAAATATCTTTTTTTTTGTAAATTGGACTCAAAGTGGTGCTCCATATATTTTTAGCCAGCAATCTTAGTTGAATAAATTGTGGAAGTATCTAACTTAGCTAGAATGAATCTTACTAGGTCATATGTTTGACCAAAATTTATTTTTAGTTAGAAATACTTAAATTCAGTTATGCTGCTATGTTGGCTGAAAGTGTGACACAACTTTGTGCTTTTACCCCATGCAAAATTTACTCATGCATCTAATCATGTTTCATTCAACATTATTTCATCTATTAATTTAATTAATTCACTAACATTATCTCTTTAATTAAATAAATCACTTTTTATCTCCTAAAGTATTTTGATTTAATTAAATCACATGTATTTTATTAAATGACTAATATTCATTTTCCTCTCATTTGATTTAAAACAAATCCAAAAATGTAAATCAAATATCAAACCAACTAATCACTAGCTTAATTAATCAAATCCCCGATTAAAGCCTAACTCATGTCCCATCCTCTAGCTTTTCCCACTTGCACAATAAATCATTTATTTTGATTTATTAAATGCCCTATTTTCCTCACAAGGCATATGCCCTCATTAAATCCCCTTGTTTGACTTTTTGTCTAGACAAATTTCCCCCCAAATCCTTCAACCACATGCATTTAATGCCATTTTAAAATTTCAAATGGGCACATTGGCCAAAACTTGCACAATCATGGGCCAATCACACTGTGACAAGTGGCTCTTTCCTATTTGTTGGGGATTAGTCCCACATTATTCAACATTTCCTATTATCTCTTCAAACTCAATTATAAATTCAAGGCTCCTCTCCTTCAAAGACACAACACAGTTTCATGCAAAGTTACTCTCTACATTTGAGAACTAATTTTTCTCTTCATCATAGTCTCATATCTTACATTATTTAGCTTGGAAAGGATTGGGAAAGGGCTCGTTCACATACTCAAGGAGCACCAATCCACCATAGAATAGGTATCTCATATGCTTTTTTATTTTATTTTTTCTAAGTTAGTTTGTTATGTTGTTTATCAAGCATGTTGGATTATTCTATGAAGATGTTGATTATTTGTTTTGTTTAAAATACTAACCATACTAAAGCGGGTGTGTGTGTTGAAGGTTTTCTAACAAATTATAGATTTCACCATCTACACTTAGGATGCTTGAATCAAAATTTTTAGGATGCAACATAGTAAAATAACCTTATATTTATATGTATCTTAAGATTAATTCCTGAAATTCAAATATCACAAGACGTAATTGAATTATAGATAATCATTAAAATACTACCAAAAAACTATTTTAAATGGGGGTCCTAGGTTTAAGTGAGGACCTGTTTCCCATAGGGCGAATGGGTCCTAGGCTACTTACCTAGGACACACATTAGTTAATGTTAAACATTAAGTAAAATTAAGGTCATAGGTCTAAGTGAGGACCCATTCAGCCTATGGCAAATGGGTATTAGGTATGTTCCAAAGTTAAGTTTTGTGAAATGAAATTTATGAATGTTGGGTTTTATCCTTCAAAATTTTCAATTAATTAGGTTTGGATTTGAACTAAAGGGAATAATTAAGGAAAATTAACCTCAATCAATTAATAAAGCCTTAGATTAGTGTGAAAGTGTAAATACACACCTTAAAACACCAATAAACAAGGCACAATTAAGTTCATTTTAATTAAAAGAGCCCTAAAATTAATGTAAATATGAAAAACATACTAAATCAAGACATAATTAAGCTCATTTTATTAATAATTATTCCAAATTAAGTGTGAGAAAGGGATACTTTTTCCTACACTACACTAGATTATTTCAAGTACATTCTATGATGTAAAGAATGTAATTTTTTTCATTCACATATATGTTTAGCCTATGTAATTAGGATTATATAATAGTCTATTTACTTATTTGTGAGTATTGAAACCCTATGTGAATGTATCTTTCTTATATGTTGGACAACCTTTTATCATTAAAAACTCAGTGACTTTTTTTTCAAATCATCATTTTTAGGGAATGAATCTTTGTGTTTGTTGTTTTTCTTTTCTTTTTTTTTTTGTTATTATTTTTACCTTTATAAAAAAAATCTATATTATTAGCCTCATATTAGCATAGCTAGGGTTTCCTCTTAATTTTATAGGTTTTAGTTTGTTTAATTTTCCTACTTTTTGGTTAAAAGTGTACCCTTAAACCCCAAAATGATATCTTATGAGGGATCTACCTTTCTCAAACATAAAGGAAAATAATTAGTCCAATAGTGATTTTTATAACTATGGTGAAGTTTGTCACTTCTTGTTAGGTGAGTCATGAAATTATTGGTGAAATACCATAGTGACATATCTGTTTAGCAACAAATAGTCAAACCCCTATTTTGATCTTTCAATATTCATGGGTATTCAATAATAAAGAGGCAATAAAAAATGTGTATTCTAAATTAGCCTAAATGAATCTAGAACTAGAGAAAAGAATGAAATGATATCAATATTACCCCTAGATATATAGGGATTAGTAGTATAATGTACATATACATTTTGTCAAATAGAAATGAAAATCCAACAAGTACTAAAACACACAAGTAGACTCACAAATACAAATGTAAAATATAAATAAAGAGGGAAGCTAGAAAAAAATAACCTCATACGAATAAGGGAGAAGAAAATGTATAAAAAACCACAAGAAAGATATCTTCATGGATGCAATAATGCCAAGGAAGCCTAAACTAGATAGTAGAGTTCTAAAAAATCCTTTTTTATGCTGAAATATCAGTAATAGATCACATGAAAACTTCAAAATCTAAAAATTGCAAGAGAGAGCTTAAAAAATTGAGAGATAGATTTATATATTCAAAAATGGAGATTGGAGGGAAAATAATCCAAGAAAAGGGCTTGAATTGTCTATTAAGATTTAACCCAGGTCAATTAAAAATCCTACTCATTCAAGGAAAGGTGGTAAGAACATATAGAAATAATTGCTATCTAAGAAAATTCTAGAAGAAACTAGATCATATTGCATTGGTATCCAAGAACAATAAGATTTTGAAATCTTGAAACACCAGAGAAACATAAGGTAAGTGAAGAAAATATATTGGTTTACATAAAAGAACTAGGGAAAATAAAAACATAAACACAATTTAGTATCGAGAGTTGAAAGAGGCTAAGGCATGGGTTAAATGATACTAAAAAAATACTAAGGTTTATGGACACTAAAGTGAGACCAAAACATAATGTAAAAATTGTAAGGATATGCAATTTTTGACATTATAATTATAATTTTATAAATTTAATACTAGGGCTACATTCAAAATGATATTTTAAAATGACTTCACTTGATCCCCTAAAAGGTGAACCAAAATTTCCTTATCATCTAAATTTTGATAGGTGCAAAGGTGGCTCCATTAAGGGTTTTATTTAAGCCTAGTGGGGTTCTATCTAAGGAGTTTTGGTCTAATCCCCTTAGACATAACCCTAAGATTATTATTATTATTTTTTTTTAAAATATGAGATTTAAAAAAAATAGGATGTACCACAAGTGGGGCACAGTATTATGTGATTACCTGGTTGGAAAAATATGTGAGTGAGTTGAGATTGGTAGTAAGAAGTGACCACATAAAGAAACTACACAAAAATAATACAAAGATAAGTAGGTTGGCATATAATTATTTGGAAATAATTTGACATTAGAGGATGCACTCAAAAGGAAGAACATGATGGAAAAGGGATAAAGTGATTTGGAGGGGACATAAGTTAAGAAAAGTAAAATTGATAATAAAAAGTAAATTATAAAAGGTTGATGAAGTAGTAATATAGTTTGTGGTAGAGAAAAATGAGTTAGACAAAGATCAATGGACATTCTATATGGTTATAGAAGGAAAATAAAAAGTTTAAATGAATGAAATAGTGTGGTAGAATTGAGCTGGATCAGAGAACTTGTAGTAAAATTAAGATAGTATGTGGTGAGTTTAAGGTAAGATAAACATGTTTTGAGATGATCATAGATTATCATGGACGATTTAGTAAAGATAATTGAATACTTGAAGGATGGAAAAATTAGGAATAATAAAGCTTGGGAAGATGGAAAATTCTTTTTTAATTAGAGAAGAAGTGATTATATACAATATATAAATGAAGAAGAAGAAAATAATTTTTACTATATATGTAAAGGATGATGGCATAAAAATAATGTAAAACCAAAAATTTGGATATCACAAGGGAAAAAAATGGTAGAGGATGGTACGGAGAAAATTGTAATGAAGGAGAAATTTTAGGATAACAGGAACACTTTTGAATTGAGAAGGAAAAATGTTGAGAGCCATAAAAGAAGAAGATTAGTTTCATGTAGAAGTTTCAATTCTAGAAGAGTGAAGTGGAATATGAAAGAATATTTAAGGAGAATTATAAAAATATGAAAATAGGAACTTATATCCCAGTTCCTTACTTAGGATTGGAAGAGGTGGAAGTTGAGGCAATGTTGAGTTGATCCGTAAAACCTACTCATGTGTTGAGGGTGCATTGAGGTTGGTTTCTAGTATAAATGGTGGTTCTATTACTCAATAATGATTTGTGAGAACTATGCTCATAAATCACTTACCTTGGGTTTTTGATGTATGAGCATCCTAAGGTGTGAGAGAAATATTGCATGACCTAAGAATATTTTCTTTCACTTGTTTGTTTTGTTTGAAGGTATTTATTTGTATAATTTCAATCTTCAACCAATCATCATAGATCCCACCATATTGAAATATCTCGCCTTGCAATTGGGAACACATGTTCTATATTGATCCATCAATGTTATATTTTATTTTTGGGAGATTTGACCATCACAAAGGAAAATATAAACATTTGATCCATCATTGAACATAACAAAAAAAATAAAGCTATTGATAAAAGGCTTGCAATAAATTCATAAAGTCCGAAGCAATTAAAGATCATACATCAAGGTACATTGGGCCTAAGAAACCTTATGGCATAAGTTGATATTCAAATTCATATTTTCATGTTCTCTATACCGACATGTGAGAAATCTTGTAAATATATGATGCAATTTAAGAGTTAACCTCTAGGTTAAGAAAAAATTTCTTATGATATTCAATGAATTATTGATCAAACTTTAAAGGAAAAAGGAAAAAGTTTTCTCAAAATCAAATAATAAAATATAAGGCAAAGACCCAATGAAGAGATTCATCTCTACCATTAAGTATTTACATAGAACTTGTATAATACAAAATTAACAACATTCAATGAAAATAAAAGACACCCATATGCCAAATCCATTTGAACAAAATAGGTTGTGTCTTGCAATGTATATCCTTGTATGGTATGGAGTGGTGCTAACCATGGGAAATTACTTCATGTCTACATGAGAATCTCCACAACCAAACTGATATTGGTTTTGGTGGCTTGCAAACTTTGTACTCTTATTCTTCTTCTATCTCGATTCCTACATTACTTCCCATTGGGAGTTTTCTTGTATCATAAATAGGGTCTAGTGAGCACAAATACAAAATGAAAAGAAGCATAATGGCGAGTTCAAGGCAATGAGGGTCTAAAATGACCAAAATGTGGAATCGTTTCATAAGAAAATAGAGTTAGCTCTATATTTGGGGTAAATATTTAGAGCATTTCTAGTTAGAATATTAACATGATATAATTTAATACAAAATATAGGATTTTATTTCTATTTTTCAATTATGTAATTTATTTTAGCACGCAAATGATAGAATTTGGTCAAAATAAAATATGTATTTAAAATGAATTTTGGTAAAATTTTGATGGAGGAAAAAACATGCACATACATGACCCACCTAAAAACAAGTAAATGAATGTCTTTTAAAAATAATTTTGTAGACAAATGAAATTGATGTTGAGACTTGTGGTGGGTATTCTTTAATAATTTTTTTATCAGATATGTTTTTTAAATTAATCATTTAGTAGGATTAAGGTATAAATAAAATATCCCTCATATACAACCCACTTAATCTGACTTAAAATAATAATAACATAACTTTTTATTAGTGTGTATAACATGATGTGTAGTTTGAGCTCATTTTTTTTAAGTCTAAAACTTTATTAAAAATTGAAATAAGTATCATTTCAAGTTTACACAACTTTGTGTTTGAAAGTTTATAAATAATTTGAAAATTAGGTTTAATTTTTTTATATATATTTGAAAAATAGACATTCTCATCTATAATGAGTTTTAATTTCATCCAAAATTATTGAAAATCAAGTCATTAGCCATAGTGTTGGAGTAAATTTTAGTAAAGGATCTTATATCATGACAATGTATTTGTATGTTGTAATACCCCTCCGTTTTTCTCTTTTGATATGGTGGTATTTTATTTTGATGTTATCATTGTGACATGCTTTAGATTAGCATTGTGACAATTTGAATTAATGATGTTTTATGTTTTGATTATATTATTGATGTAATATTCGTTAGTTGGTAATACTGTATTGGTGAAGGGGATGAGATTGCATCACTCGCTTGCGAGTGCCCTGCGATTCCATGATTCCCTCTTCACGGTGTGTTTTCTATGATGCAAATATACATGTGCAATATTCTATTGTTCGCAGGTTAACAGGTACAGGACATCGACTCCACCTGATTTCACAAGGTTGAGCATGTCCATTGCCAATGACATTTGATTGGGAGATAGTAGCTAGGTTTTCCACGTCAAGTCATCACCCTAGTCTTGAGCGTGTCGTCAGTTGTAGTCTGGTTCAATTGTTTTTATATTGCTTTTTTGCCTTGATCTTATTAATTGCAAGTTAGAAAGGTTAAATAAATGGCTTAAGTAGTTAAGTTGTTGATTAAATGAATCTGGTTATAATTTGAAAAATGTTATTTAATTTATTAATTAATTTAATTTAATTAATAAATAATTTAATCTCAGATTAGATTTATTTTATTAATTAATTAGATTGATTTTTTTGAAATTAGATAAGTTATTCATTTTTGAAAATTTTGAATTTTATTGTTTAAAATTGAAAATAAGAGAAAAGGTTTAAAATTTCATTTTTGAGAAAATTTTAAATGCAAAAATAAAAAATTGGAGATATTTTCTATTCTGTTTTCTAAAAATTTATGAGGGTGGGTGATGAGATATTTTGGAATTTTTCTCTATTATTTGGTTTTGGATATAAATTTGAGGGAGGATGAAAAATGGGAAAAATGGAGAAGGGGAGAGGAATTTGCTGGTTGTGTGTTTTTTTGGATTTGGAATTGGGTTTTTGAAAAGGCTTAGTTGGATTTCTGGGAAGGAGCTTAGATTTGAAGAGAAGACTTTGCACCATTTTTCCAATCTCTCAAGCCTTTAGAACCAGGTTTTCTACTTGGCAAATTAGCTTTCATTTTGAAATGATTCACATATTATTTTTGTTGTTTGAAAATATTCAAAAACTTTGTTTAGTTTGCAAGAAAAACCCATGTCAGATCTTGCTTCAAAAATTGAAAACCTCTGTTTGGAAATAATGTCTTTCAAGGAAATTTTTTAATATGACTGTAAAGGATTCATGTTTGGGATTTATTTGCTCAATTAGACTTATAGTTTTGTAAATCTGGATAAACTATATATATGTATATATATATATATATCTATTTTATAAAATACAGATATATATGTATACATACATATTTTTATAATAGTTTTTTTTTGGGAAATGAACCTTGGTAAATAAATTGATTTTCGGATTTTAAGAAATCTGCAAGGTTTGAAGGCGATTTTTTTTTAACTGTTAAAAAAAAAAAAAATGAAAATTTTAATTGGAGGGTTTGGGAGGGGAGTCGTAGGGGGCTCACCCCACCACAACCCCCATGGGAGGTGTGTAGGGGAGCCTCGCCCTGCACGCCCCACTCCCCTACACCCCTAGTCAACCCCGCCAATCACCAAGGGCTTGACTGTGTGAAAACATAGCCGTGCCCCATGTGAAGGGGTCGATTCTCTTTTCACATAGTCAACCCCTCGTGGTTCTAGGAATTTGCGCCCCTTTGTTTTTAATTCTTTTTTTTTGTTTTTTATTAAAAAAAAAATATATATATTTTAATATTTTTAATATTATATTATTATAATATTAAATATTAATAGATATATTAATATTTAATATTATGATATATAATATTTTAAAGTATTAATTTATATAATTTAGTAATTATTAATTATATATATATATTTAGTGAGTCATTAATTTTATTATATGTATATATATACATTTAGAATATATACATATAATAAAAATTGTTGATTTTAAAATGTCATGATTTAATTGTAATTGATAAAATATTAAAGCAATATGCAATAGTTGAGGTAAGAGATTTATTTTAAAACAATGTTGTTTGGACAAAACAAATATTGATTTATAGATATTATGGTTAATAGAGAAAGTAATTGTTTTTTTCTTTAACTGATTTATTTTGTAAAGAAGAAATATTTGATTTGAAAATAATATGTTTTAAATCGATGAAGTAAATATTTATTACTTACAAGTAATTGAGGACTTAAATGTTGGTTTTAACTTTATACTTGGTTTGAAAGAGATACTGTTAAATTAGTCTAATTGAGACATTAAACTATTGAATTTATTTAAAGGTAGTAGATTTATGTTGTTTGTAAAAGTAATCATGGAATGGAATTGTTTATTAAAAATTAGTTTCCCCTTCTTAGTAATTAGAAAGGCAATGAATTATTTTTTTAGGGCAATCGTCTTCTGTACTCTGAAATGAATTTAAAGGGAAATGGATTTAGTATATCCAAAATTAGTTGTTTCCTCATAATTGCTTCGTGATTATTTCCTCTGTGTTTTATTTGGGGAAATGAGTTAAGTGAAATTTAGTAATATGTAAGTCTTTTAGGGGATCCTAGAGGTAGGGGCTGTTGTTTTGTGAGGTCAACTATTTGTTAATTCCCTTGGTTAGTGCTTGAGGTTGTGACAATTTTATTACCCGATTTCCACGAACGAGGATGTTTGATACCTCCTGTGGAAGGAGAGGATTATGTGATCATGGCTCCTTGTAAGGAGTGATGCTGTTATCATTGTTACCTCCAGAGTTGGAGTGGGTTCTCTTTATGTTTCCTCCTAGTGTTGGAGTGGTCGTGATGTCTTGTTGTACACAATTGGGTTTCCTTTGTGTTTGGTTATGTCTGGTATGTTGTCAGGTAGAAGGATGACTTCCGTTAGGGGCCAGAGCCGTGAGAGGTAAACCGGGTAACCTTCAGAGGTAGCTTATTCGAGTGGTAACTATAGCAATGTAATCCATGTCAATAATATTTTGGTGTACTATTAGTTGGTACTTGATTGTTATGTGTATGGTTCTCTTAACATACCTGATCTATTATTTATGGAAGCAATGTAATCATGTTAGAGTTGTACTTGGTGTAATGGTGATGTATTTGAGTTTTACATATGTTGAACTTGAGTTGTACTTGTGTGGTACATGTAATTGGTTGTGTCAGTTGGGTTCAGTTATGATTCAACCTGTGTCTAGTGGTAGTTGGTCTTGTCTAGGATTCCTTGTTACTATCTCCTAGCACGGGGGGTGGGCCTTTGGGTTTCACTTGGTTGGGTGGCGTGCACCTTACTCTGTTGGGATTTATTCTTGTTTGTGTTGATGAGGTTTCTAGTTGGAGAGCTTGTGGGATCCAGTTACTTTTTATGCTTTATTCATTTCAGTTAATCTTATAATTTATTACCCCTCTTTGTAATCGAGGTGGAATTTGTAATATGTAATCATGCTTTTAGATTTACCTCATTCAGGCAATGAGGGTTGTAATATTATTGTTAAATGAGATCTTATGGTATCTCTAGTTTCTTTGATGAATTTATCATGTATGGAATGTATGTGTTCTTGATTACTTTAGTAATTAAATGTTGTGGTTTCAATTCTTTAATGTTGTTTGTGGGTTAATAAGTAATCCGAGTCTCATAATCTTAGAGGTTGTTGCAATGTGTAGTGAACTTGCATATTAATTATAATTTAAAAAAAAAAAAGTTTGTTTGTGTAGTTAACTGCAACTTCCTCTAGGGTTGCGTGACAAGGTGTTACAAATTGTATCAGAGCATCAGGTTCATATAGTGGGTTCTCTGGGTACATTTGTGCCCACTGTGTTGTCCTTGTGAAGTGTTAGTGGAATTGTCAAGTGATCACATGATCATGGCTTTTACCTTAGCATGACATACTCTGTGGAAAAGAGTAGTGTGAAAGTAACCTAATAAAGGTTATGGTTGGAAATTTTTGTTACGTATCCCATGGGTTTTGAAATTGGATGTTCCTATGGGATTATGTATGTAGTTGTACCTTTGTAACTATAAGAAACCAATAATTGTATCTTGTTTGAGAGTTGTGAATACCTTGTACTTGCTTTGTGTATCCATGCGATGGTAATACTTGATACCCATCCTTGAGGAAAAGTTACATTTTGGTGTGGGATTTACCATACCATTATGTGTGTGTGCATGTTTGTTACTTGATTGAAGGCCAACCCATGTGTGGTTGAAACTTATATATAAGAGTAACCAAGAGTAGTTCTTCTTCTTTTGGTTCTCTAGATCCTCAATCTGTAAAGGGATAGTAGCCGCTATAAGTTCCTTTGGTGGAGTGTGTAGCGTATGAATATCGTGATGCAAAGCGTCTTAGCTCAACCAATCCTGAGGAAACATAACCACTACTTTCCCTTATGATGGATCAGGACACTTGATCCATAAGTGTTAACCTAATCCCCATAGATTTGAGTACAACAACATAGGTATGTTAGCTATGCCTGGACGTCCGTGGAGGCGTTGATCTGGCATAGCGAGTAAAACTCGTCTGTATGAGAGGTGAGACTCAGAGCCCCATAGTGGTGTTATCATATTGCATCATGTATATATACCATATCTTACTTGTGTTCTGACATGATGTACTAGATACGATGCCACACCCGATGGGCGTTCTGACATGGTGCTAGTGATGATGCTATGTAATGACACCATTGCCATGTGCGTAGAGACGTGAAGGTGCATTATGAGATTTTCTTTGTTAGCCTACTTTTGCGATGAGCATTATGGGGCTTCAACACTTGTAGAGGGATACTCATGGTTGCCTTGACCATGTTGGTCGAGTAGCATATGGGTGGATCTTAGCCATGTATACCTTTGGCTTTAGTGAGTACCTACGCCTGCCTTCTCCATGAGGTATCGCTATGTGGGGAGTGTTCTATGCGTGCCTACTTCTGTGAAGCCACAGACACTCTGCCATGCGACATATGACCAGTATGTTCCTATTCTGACTGGCGTATGACCATGCTATGTGTGGACACAATGCAAGGTGTAGCCAAGGAGTACAACCTATGCCATGTGGTTGGTGTTTTCAATCCACACCACATGAGGGACTATCGCGATAGTCTGGTGTTGTTTCCTCCTTCCTTGTTGGTGGCTAGTGTCTAGTCACACAATTTTGTATAGTGCAATTTTAAAGATTGTGAACCTTCTTTTGGTTATTGATGATTTTTCAGTTGATTGTGAGGGCTGACACTTTGTTATATTTGATTGTGAAGGTTTAGCCACAACTTGTGATATTATTTTCTTATAACCCTAGAGGTTATATATTTGATTTAGTGTTGAAATTATGCGCATTTATTGCCTTATTGTTGAAATTAAACTTTAAATTTTCTTTTTTATGAACTTGGTAGCTAACCTAGTTATCTTTGTTGTTTTCAATGTTGGTTATATGTTATATTGTGAGTTCCTCTCCATGGATGTATGAGACGAACTTGGTGAGTGTGTTCCGAGGAAGTAGACATAGGAAACATAGAGGATGGGGGTATGGGAGGCTGTTATGCAGCTAGGACCCACTACTCACCTTTGTGTGATGACTATCTCTTGGAGGCTAATCACCTTACACAACAAGAGATAGGTCATGGTGGTCTTGTTTGGATGGTTTCAATTTATGTATGACCTAACACCATCAAGCCATTGATTGAGAGATATTGTATGTGAGATGGATATTGGCTCTCAGCTTATGGTTTATGTGATATGGATATTGGTTCTTGGTTCATGGATTCTTCTATCTTGGATTTGCATGCTGCTTACCGGTGTCCAAATGGACCCTTGTGTTGCCTTGTGATGGTTCTCGATGATGTGTATTGGTGCATATGTGTATTATGTGTGTTAATCCATGGTTATGTGTTTTTGGAGACTTGGTTGGTGGTTGTTTCACGATGTTGGTCTGTATGGATTGGCAATGTACTTGGTTGAATTGTTTATGGCTCGGGTTGATGTTGTTTTTGATGTTGAGGTTTGGAGTGGTTCAATTTGGAACCCTTGGCCTTGAGTGATTGTATGGAGTTTGCACTAGGGGATTTTTTAGGCTTCCAAGAGTAAGTCTAACCCTAGGGGGGAGGATGTAATACCCCTCCATTTTTCTCTTTTGATATGGTGGTATTTTATTCTGATGTTATCATTGTGACATGATTTAGATTAGCATTGTGAACATTTGAATTAATGATGTTTTATGTTTTGATTATATTATTGATGTAATATTCATCAGTTGGTAATACTGTATTAGTGAAGGGGACGAGATTGCATCACTCGCTTGCGAGCGCCCTACGATTCCATGATTCCCTCTTCACGGTGTGTTTTCTATGATGCAAATATACATGTGCGATATTCTATTGTTCACAGGTTAACAGGTACAGGACATCAACTCCACCTGATTTCACAGGGTTGAGTGTGTCCATTGCCAATGACATTTGATTGGGAGATAGTAGCTAGGTTTTCCACGTCAAGTCATCACCCTAGTCTTGAGTGTGTTGTCAATTGTAGTCTGGTTCAGTTGTTTTTATATTGTTCTTTTGCCTTGATCTTATTAATTGCAAGTTAGAAAGGTTAAATAAATGGCTTAAGTAGTTAAGTTGTTGATTAAATGAATCTGGTTATAATTTGAAAAATATTATTTAATTTAATTAATAAATAATTTAATCTTGGATTAGATTTATTTTATTAATTAGTTAGATTGATTTTGTTGAAATTAGATAAGTTATTCATTTTTGAAATTTATGAATTTTATTGTTTAAAATTGAAAATAAGAGAAAAGGTTTAAAATTTTATTTTTTGAAAATTTTAAATGCAAAAATGAAAAATTGGAGATATTTGCTATTCTATTTTCTGAAAATTTATGAGGGTGGGTGATGAGATATTTTGGAATTTTTCTCTATTATTTGGTTTTGGATATAAATTTGAGGGAGGATGAAAAATGGGAAAAATGGAGAAGGGGAGAGGAATTTGCTGGTTGTGTGTTATTTTGGATTTGGAATTGGGTTCTTGAAAAGGCCCAGTTGGATTTCTGGGAAGGAGCTTGGATATGAGGAGAAGAATTTGCACCATTTTTCCAATCTCTCAAGCATTTGGAACTAGGTTTTCTACTTGAAAAATTAGCTTTCATTTTGAAATGATTCACATATTATTTTTGTTGTTTGAAAATATTCAAAAACTCTGTTTAGTTTGCAAAAAAAACCTATGTCAGATCTTGCTTCAAAAATTGAAAACCTCTGTTTGGAAATAATGTCTTTCAAGGAAAATATAGATATATATGTATACATACATATATACACATATATTTTTATAATAGTTTTTTTTTTTGGGAAATGAACCATGGTAAATAAATTGATTTTCGGATTTTAAGAAATCTGCAGGGTTTGAAGGCGGTTTTTTTTTAACAATTAAAAAAAAATATAAAATGAATATTTTAATTGGAGGGTTTGGGAGGGAAGTCACAGGGGCTTACCCCACTGCGCCCCCCATGGGAGGCATGTGGGGGAGCCATGCCCTGCATGCCCCACTCCCCTACACCCTCAGCTGATTGCACCAGTCACCAAGGGCTTGGCTGTGTGAAAACACAACCATTCCCCATGTGAAGGGGTCGACTATGTTTTCACATAGTCAACCCTCTTTGGCATCAACATGCAGTTTTAGGAATCCGTGCCCCTTTGTTTTTAATTCACCTTTTTTTTGTTTTTTTGTTTTTTATTAAAAAAAATATATATATTTTAATATTTTTAATATTATATTATTATAATATTAAATATTAATAGATATATTAATATTTAATATTATGATATATAATATTTTAAAGTATTAATTTATATAATTTAGTAATTATTAATTATATATATATATTTAGTGAGTCATTAATTTTATTATATGTATATTATACATTTAGAATATATACATATATTAAAATTGTTGATTTTAAAATGTCATGATTTAATTGTAATTGATAAATATTTAAGCAATATGCAATAGTTGAGGTAAGAGATTTATTTTAAAACAATGTTGTTTGGATAGAACAAATATTGATTTACAGATATTATGATTAATAGAGAAAGTAATTGTTTTTTTTTTTAAATGATTTATTTTGGAAAGAAGAAATAGTTGATTTGAAAATAATATGTTTTAAATCAAGGAAGTAAATATTTATTACTTACAAGTAATTGAGGACTTAAATGTTGGTTTAAAATTTATACTTGGTTTGAAAGAGATAGTGTTAAATTAGTCTAATTGAGAGATTAAACTATTGAATTTCTTTAAAGGCAGTAGATTTATGTTGTTTGTAAAAGTAATCATGGAATGGAATTGTTTATTAAAAATTAATTTTCCCTTCTCAGTAATTAGAAAGGCAATGAATTATTTTGTTAGGGCAATCGTCTTCTATACTCTGAAATGAATTTAAAGGGAAATGGATTTAGTATATCCAAAATTAGTTGTTTCCTCGTAATTGCTTTGTGATTATTTCCTCTGTGTTTTATTTGGGGAAATGAGTTAAGTGAAAGTTAGTAATATGTAAGTCTTTCAAGGGATCCTAGAGGTAGGGGGCTATTGTTTTATGAGGTCAACTGTTTGTTAATTCCCTTGGTTAGTGCTTGAGGTTGTGACAATGTTATTACCTGGTTTCCATGAACGAGGATGTTTGGTACCTCCTGTGGAAGGAGTGGATTATGTGATCATGGCTCCTTGTAAGGAGTGACACTGTTATCATTGTTACCTCTAGAGTTGGAGTGGGTTCTCTTTATGTTTCCTCTTAGTGTTGGAGTGGTCGTGATGTCTTGTTGTACGCAATTGGGTTTCCTTTGTGTTTGGTTATTTCTGGTATGTTGTCAGGTAGAAGGATGACTTCTGTTAGGGGCCAAAGCCATGAGAGGTAAACTGGGTAACCTTCAGAGGCAGCTTATTCGAGTGGTAACTATAGCAATTTAATCCATGTCAATAATGTTTTGGTGTACTGGTAGTTGGTACTTGATTGTTATGTGTATGGTTTTCTTAACATACCTGATCTATTATTTCTAGAAGCAATGTAACCATGTTAGAGTTGTACTTGGTGTAATGGTGATATATTTGAGCTGTACGTACGTTGAACTTGAGTTGTACTTGTGTGGTACATGTGATTGGTTGTGTCAGTTGGGTTCAGTTATGATTCAACTTGTGTCTAGTGGTAGTTGGTCTTTTCTAGGATTCCTTGTTACTATCTTTTAGCATGGGGGGTGGGCCTTTGGGTTCCACTTGGTTGGGTGGCATGCACCTTACTCCAATTGGGCTTTCTTCTTGTTCATGTTTAGGAGGTTTCTAGTTGGAGAGCTTGTGGGATCCAGTTACTTTTTATGCTTTATTCATTTTAGTTAATCTTATAATTTATCACCCCTCTTTGTAATCGAGGTGGAATTTGTAATATGTAATCATGCTTTTAGATTTACCTCATTCGAGGAATGAGGGTTGTAATCTTATTGTTAAATGAGATCTTATGGTATCTCTAGTTTCTTTGATGTATTTTATCATGTATGGAATGTATGTGTTCTTGATTATTTTAGTAATTAAATGTTGTGGTTTGAATTCTTTAATGTTGTTTGTGGGTTAATAAGTAATCTCAGTCTCGTAATCTTAGAGATTTTTGCGATGTGTAGTGAACTTGCATATTAATTATACTTTAAAAAAAAAAAAGTCCATTGGTGTAGTTAATTACAACTTCCTCTATAGGGTTGTGTGACAGGGTGTTACATATGTTTGAGGGTTCAGTTTAGTTTTCCAAACCTTAAACCAATGCAAAAACAGGGTATTTTCAATTCAAATGCAACATATAACCGATTGAAATAGATATTCATTCAAATTTGAAACAAATATCTATTTTTCTAAAAGGATTTTAGGAAATAGATATATATTTTTGTGTATAATGGATATCTATTTTTTTCATAACAAATACCTTTTTCAAACACATATAAATTTTTAATAAAAATAGATATCCATTTAAGATCAAATATTTGAATCTTAGTAAACATCCATTTTCTCCATATTGGATACAAGTGTCATGAAATATTTTTTGCACCACATTTTTTCCCCTTAATTGACCATAATTTTTTTTCTCTTACCTTGATAGAAAAAAGTCTTCCTATAATAATTTAATGATAAAAAATTGCATAGAGAATACAATCAAATATTTATAGAAAGAAAATATTCAAAAAAATACTATAACATAATATCTTGAGGAAAATCTTAATAGAGAAAACCTAGCCCTAGAAAATTGAACCAATGTATTATCAACAATAACAATTATAATATAATCAATCTCAATCCCTCACATGGCTTCACACCAACATAATTTTAGAGAATTTATGGGAACATAATCTAGTACATAAAAATGAACATATGAAACCTCCATCCAAAATATAGAAGTAAAATAGGAAATCATGAATGGACAATCAAATTCCATTAGTCAAAACCATGACCCAAATATCTCGCCTCAAAAATCAAGGGCCAAATTCTAACTCCCTATTCCAAGAAGTCAACAAGCTATTTTTAGAACATGCTTTTATGTTTTCATAATTTTTTCATGATCAACTCCCTAACATGGGTGCTCCACTTTGGCTCCACTATTTGTGTTTAAAGATGCTCTACGATGCATCATTTTTACACATTATAAATTGGTCAACAAGTCAAATTAGTATTATAACTCACTTTTTACATTCTCATACATGTAATTGAATTTGTTATAAGAATATATTACATCTTACAATGTCATAAGATGTTGTTACAACATACATATGTTGGTACATTTTATATTACTTAAATTTATTTGAGTACTGTATTGTAGGGTGTGTAAGAAGTTGAGTCCAATTTTTGGTCAAAAAGTTGAAGTGGTTTCCCTAATTTTTAAAATTTGTCATATTTGACCTTAAAATTTGAAGCACTTAGAGATAGAATCTTATAAAAAATCATAAATCATAAAATACAGTACTAATATGTAATTTATTTTAATACCTAGATGATATAAATTTATTTTCAAAAGGCGTGTCTAAAAACCACAATTTAAAAGTCATTTTTTTTACCATACCATGCTTTTGTACGTCATCCATATTTTGACCTAAATAATTGTATTTTTTTGAATCCTTTTGGGAAAATATTTGTAACACATTGAAGAATGCTCACAATGTTTTTTTTTGTATATTTTTTAATATTGCTTTTGTTAATTTTTTATCGGCCATATTTTTTGTTTTGAAAAATCATCGTGTATGTCACACATAAGATGACCTAAAATTATCATTTTTGACTTTTTTTTTTTAAATTTAAAAGAATTGTTTGAAGAATTCTCATGTTTAATTCATTTTTCAAAAAATATTTTAATAAAAAGTTATTCAAATACTAAAAACCATGATATTTCAAGTTTATGGACTAGTGTCATAAAAATATATTTGAAAAAAATTCAGTTGTAAAAAAATTACATATTTGGAATCTACACAGTCTCATCTATAATGAGTTTTAATTTTGTCAATTTTTTTTTGCAGAAAAGGTCTTCAAACATATGTCCAAAGTCACTCTTTTCTTGTGACATTGATATGAACTTCAAGGTACAAGTCAGAATAGGTCCAAATTTTAGGTTTGGGTCCCCAAGCCTTTTCTTGAACCAAAAAATAAAGCACAAGCCCGACCAAAAATTTAAATTTTGAAAAACGGGATCTCGTTCTACAATTTTTTTTATACTTTTATGAAATGGTATCCTTGTTTCTTACAAGCATATAAAAATAATTTTTTATGCCTTTATGAAACAAGATCCTATTTTAGAACACAATCCCTTTTCTACATCTTATTTTTGGCTTGGCATCCTGAAGCGAAATAGGATCCCATTTTCTAAATAACAAGATCCCATTTCATTTTGCTCGATTTTGGGTTTTTTATAAGTCCAAAAATTCCACTATAAGTGGACTCATCTTCTTTCATTTATCATGTATTATTTGCACCTAGTTAGGATAAGATCACATAGATAGTTGTGTCAATCAATCATGTAACTTCATCTTATTCACTTGATTGACACTTATCTAGTCTAGGTTGAGTTAGATTCCTTTTATCATGTTAGATCATCTAGATTTCTCTATGCCTATTATGCATGTGTAGCTTTAGCTAAATCAATCTATCATGGATGTATAGCTTTAGTTAGTTCCCACTATTTATGCATTGTGTTGCTCTCTATAAACACAAGATTATTTATACTTTGTAATAAAAAAAACAATCATTGAGTATTATTGAATCTTATAATCATTATGTTAACTATTTTATCTATGCCTCTTATTAGTTGTTTTAGATAAATTCTTGGAGAAGGTTTGTTGGTTTGATGGTTCCTAGAATTATGGAATGTTTCATTATTACTACAAGATTCTCTTATAACTTCATACACATAATGAGATTTCTAACGTGTGGCAAATGATCACAACTCAAAGTTAGATGCTTTATTTTCTCTATGTGAAAATAAATATAAATTAAATAAGAAATTTTTACCATTATGATGCAATGATTATGATACCTTTTCCTACAAATTCAATTAACTTTGATCTATTAAATATTGATGACTACCAACCAACTCACTCATTTCAACACTTCATTGAACTCTAGTAGTAGGGTTTTAGTGTCTTCTTGTGCATAATATCTCATCACCATTGTCCACACTATTTAGGTTCTTGTTAACATGGTAAAATCGATGATTTGGTATTTATTCTTTCAATCGATGTGTAAAACTCTTATCCTGAAATATTCCATGAAGGTTTCTACGATTTTATCAAAATCTATGTAGTATCAACTTCCTATCATTCTCTCTTAGTGCCAACATTCGAACTAGTAGGAATTGTTTCTCTACACACTCTTGTTGTTAAATCTAGAGAGATATTTGAAAACTCCTTAAGATACCCTTGCATTAGTTAATCTCAAATTTTTTCATCAAAAGAGTATAAAGTGTTGGAGTGGACATGAGATGAAGTCCAATATTTATTTAACTATTGCTATCTCCTTCCTCTTGACCATGACTACCTAATCTTTGATGTTAGTAGCTAAAGTGTGAAAATCAAGTAAGAGATTGAATTGAGGCCACTATTTATACCTCCTAAGAATTGACTAGGAAGAACTACCACATTTCTTCATTATTATGATTTTGTTAGCATCTCAATCTAATCCTTAATAGGATCACTAAATGAATGCCTTTAATAAACTTGAATAACTGCGTTTGTGTCGATATAAATTTTCCTTCTAATTGGTATCATTTTCTTGATACCATTTTAAAGGTCTCTATTCCCTTATCATACTGTAATTTGATGAGAGTGTCATCCAAGATTGACATAGCTTAATTTCCAGGTCATGCAACCACTGTATCTACCTCCTAGAGCTATGGTGCTAAGGTCGTGTCAAAAAATACAAAACTAAAATCAACTAGACTCTATTGGGACAAGGGTATGCATGTTTCTTTTGATTAAAAAAGAAGGGAAGGGCCTTGATCCCATTACAAAAAGAACAACATAGAAATAAAAAACCAGAGAGAGACAACTCAAGCATCAGGGCTTGAACCCTGCAAGTTTTCCCCCAAGGGCTTTTCAAACAAAACATAATTAATCTTAGGAGCACATTTATTTCTACATTGCACAAATGTCCAAGAAGAATCCATGACCAAATTTGAATCATTTAAATAAGAAGGCAAAGAAGCCCCTTTAGAGTGACTAACATATGGAGCAATAGGAACCTCAAGTGAAACAACCATGTCCGAAATTGGATCAATATGAATTGCAGTAGAGACAACCTTATCCAAAATCAAAGTAGTTGGATCCATAAGAGATGAAACACCTTCAACACCTTCAACAACAAGGATCACAATAGAAATAGCCTTGTCCAAAATCTGAGCAAAAAAATTCATATGAGAGGCAACACTATCAACAACAAGAATATTCGCCTGAGCAGGAGGAGAAGGAGGCCCAAAATCCTCATTATTAGTAGAAGAGACATCATTAGGTTACATAGTTAGATGTAATGTCCCTTTTTGGGATAACCCTGAATCTTTCCCAAATGATCAACTTCTCAAGAAAAGGGGCCCTAGAGGATACTTTGAATTGGTTTAGTCCCTACAAGTAAGTTTTAAATCCATCTCTAAAATAGCCTAACAATTAAGACTCCACATTGAGAATTAGAATTAAGTATGAGTAAATCTATATTAAACATCATAACCAACATTTCCCATAATTGATATCCCCCTCATGTTTCTCCCTGGTAGGAAGGTAGGATTACAATGGTGGATCTCATGCTTAAACTAGACCTTGAGGTAGCACCCTTTAATCCAAAGGTAAAACCCCTCTAGCCCTCACGGGCTCATCATGTCCCACCCTCGAGTGTCATATCTAGTAGAGACCAACCTAGACCCAAAAAAAGTACCCTAATTAATCAGGTAGTACCCCCTTGGCCCTCGTGGGCTCATCATGTCCCACCCTTGGGTGACGTATCTAGGTGGCACCATTACATGGATTCCCCTTCTTGTGATCTTACTTCCCTACCATGATGGGACATGGATACCATAATATAAACTAACTATACATATGCATATAATTTTTGAATATACTATAACCAGAAATAGGCAATAAAGAATAAATATTAGACCTAATAAATGACAATGAACAATGGTAAGAGTGCACCTATGATTCTATTCTATGAACTCTGAATGTAATTGAATTCAATCAACATATACACCTATGATTGCTATTTTCTAAATTATGAACAAAGTAAATATCTAATGATCTATTCTATGACTATGATTGTAAATAATCAATAAGTGACAATACTAAAGATCCTAATTCATCGATTCTAACATGTATTATATATGCAAGAAAACATCATGAATTATAGTACCCTCACAATCTACTATATTTCTTAAGCAGATTACGATTTCGAGCATATAATTTAAGTAGGTTACGATTTCTCCTTGTGATCCAATACTCCCTGATTGATGTGTTTAGACTTGCATTGACCTCTTATTTATGGTCGCTTCTTGGGATGTTTCTTCTCATGTACGTGCCTGGTTTTTGTTTGGAACCGATTCACCATCAAGGGTCGGCTCTTTTGACCGATCCCTTAGTAATAGTGTTTGACTATTTTTAATTGCTTATGATTAGGAATTCGATTTGATAGTATTTGTCTTTATTATATGAACTATAATTTATATTATATTTTATCTTTCTCTTTCTATTTCTTTGTTATATCTTTTCCTTTATTATGGTTTATGGTATCATATATATATTTATTAGTTTGTTATATTTATATTTCTTTCTTATATCTTTTCCTTTATTATGGTTTATGGTATCATATATATATATTTATTAGTTTGTTATATTTATATGATTCTCATGTATAGTATTGTAGTCAGATTTATATGTTTATTCTATAAGAGATAAATAATGGTTAAATCTAAATATAATTATAATTGTAATATTATTTATATTTATATATTATAATGATGATATTATTTAGTATTTATATATTAGTATTTTTAATATTATACGTAATAATCATAATTATAATATTATCTTTAATAATTATAATTATATTAATATATATTTTATTTATTCATTCATATTTCAACGTTTAGTTATTTTTATATTTTGGTGTTCTATTTTGAGGACATGACATTAGATGGTCCCAAAGAGCATTCTTCCACCAAGTGGAGGAAGAAGCAATATGAGAGCCACAAGGATAGTCATGAGGCAAGTGTCCAATCGCAAAACAGTGTCTGCAACGAAATTGGATTCCTTCATAGTCCATGAGTTGAGACCAAGACCAACCTTTAACTTGAAGCACAACCTCATCAGGTAGTGCTTGAGTCAAATCAACCTCTACCAAAATCCGAGCGTAGGAGGTGTGAGTAAAGTTCTTGGAACCAATGTCCACTTTCAAGAACCTACTAAGAGCATTACCAATGGCCTCAAAAGTAGAGGAACACTAGAACTATAAAGGGAGATAAGGAAATCTCACCCAAATAAGAATAACCTCAATGGGCTGAAGGAATAAATCGAAGGCCTCATCGACAAGGGATGAGAGCCCCAAACCCACAAACCATGATCTAAGATAGCTTGTCCATCCTCAAAAGAATTAAAGCAAACAACAAAAAACCTTTGGCAAAAGGGTAAATCTCAATCTTACCCTCCACAATTGGTGTCCAATGCTTTGAGATCTAGAGGTGTAGATCTAGGAGAGAAGGACACAAACGGTAGAAATTGTAGATTAATCCTATTTTGGAGAGAAAATCAATGCAATCTGAGACTTCCTGCTTGAGAGAGATCACTGGAGAAACAATGGCACACATTAGAGCGTGCATAGAGCCCACCCCCACCTTTGTGGACCATACAACATCAACAAAAAATGGAGATACCACAGCTTGAATAGAGCCCTTCAAGGTAGGAAGGAGAGATCTCAACCTCCTCCACAATAGGATACTGATGATCATTCGAAGCCTCCATCACAGTCTGCACATCCAATGTTAGATTAGACAAATCTATCACCAGTTCACACCCCAGTGAAACAAGCGGTTGGAAAACACAAGGGAGTGGGAGGCATGGGAGCAGGAGGCAAGGGAGCCAATGGCATTCAAAATTGTGGAAGGGTGGGAGGAGTTTCAGGGTCCATATTCTCTCGGTTGGCTATGGGGGCCATCTATGATCCCCTCGGTCCTTGCTACGGGTGCGCTTTTCTCATCATGCTGTCGGCCCTATTGTAAGTGGAGCAACTCTGAGAGAGGAGGGGGGGGTGAATCAGAGTTACAAAAATTTAGAAAACCTTTATGACAAGAAAGGCAGAACTGACCTTTTGGAACAAAATGTAACTCTAATATAAAATTGAATTTGAAAGATAAGACAAATTGCTCAAACAACTACAACATGAATGTTTACCAATTTTTGTTAAAGCAAGACATAAATTGTTCATATAATGTTGAGTGAACAATCTTTTAAATGCTTTCTTTTGCAAGGAAATCAAACTTTCTTATAACAAAAAATAACATTTAAACTTTGCACATTCACATCTGAACCAAGAATATGTAAATGAAATTGAATAAGGACAATGTATCAAAGCAATTGAAGATACTAACACAACATAAATGGTAGAGAGAAAGATTGTGCAAAAAAGACACGAAACAATACAAAAGAGAGACACAGATAGATGTCGAGTGGAAAACCCTCTTGGGGTAGAAAAACTACTCCAAACTGCCTTGTAGGCTTGATCTCAAAAACTGATTACAATGTTGTTTTGAGAACCAACTCAATCATTGAAACAATCTGAAGCACCCACTTCAATAGGAGTACCGAATCCTTTTCAATGTTTCTTACTACATAAAATTTGCAAAGTAAGGACCTTACAATGACACTATGTGTGTAATCCTAAAATCTCTACAAAAAAAAAGAATGTTTTAATAATCCCAATTAAACAATGTACTGACTGCAACAGTACAAGAGAATAATCTCTCTTACACAAATTTGGATATGAATCTCTGTTTTAGAAACCAGAGACAATATACAATATAGCTCTCCTTTTTACTTTCTTTCTTTCAATAAGACTTCACTCTTTCTTTCTCTCAACAAGTATTCACTTTGTCTTTCTCAACATCTCAACTTAAATACAAAATGATATAACAACTATAAAGCCTGAACAATCTTCTATTAAGTCTTTTTGTTTCTTCTTCACACCGAGTCATGGCTTTTTTCATGCATTTAAACAAAGAGCATAAGACAATTATCATTTTTCAAAATCGTATCCACACTAACCAGGGTTTTGTAAAAATTGAAGAACCATGCTAATAAACCATGATACACATAAAGGGTGTTAACAAGAATCATTGAAATTTTGATGAAAAAAAAAACCACTGAAGATAATAGAACCCTAGAGTATAAACTCGGGTTACAAAAATTGAAACTAATCTTCATCAATACTTTAATCACAAAAATAGTTACAATTTAAACCAACACAATATCTTGTGAAATGAAAACCAAATACCTGTCATGGTGGCCAGAAAATTACCACCTGTTTGCGAAGAAAATTCATAACGGTCTCACCAAGATTCTTCCAACTTTCAGGTCGAAAGGAGTCCACAGTAAAAACCGTCACTCTCCAAAGCTCATCAATCATCATTCCTTTAGCTCGAGCCAAGTCTTAGCACAAAATAACAAACTGTATTTTCAATGGTGACGCTGTATCATGTCTTCAAGACAAAAAAGAAATGATAAAGGGTTTTCCCTAACACCCTTTCCACAAGATATTCAAAACATTTGTATCTGAATAAAAATTTGAAGTTTGCGAGGAATAAAGTAGGAGAGACATCATGATAAATTTTAAATGCTGTCAAAGATCCTATAAAATGACATCATTATAACTCTTCCTACTCACAATCCATGTGAGTCAAGAAAACAACCAGCAATTTCCATGTCATCATAATATCACTGCCAAAGTCAACTGTCAAATGTAAATATGTCAAAAGTCACATGCAATAATGGACTTTGAAGTGCTAAAAAAAGACTATCATAGTCGGCTTAAGTGCTGAATGAATGCACTTAATATCAATAAAATCTGCCATGTAAACAACTAAATTCAATAACAATATAGATGTATAAAGTGAAACCCAATCACAAAAGTATGTTAAGAAAAGCTTATAAAAATAATATACCAATGGAGCTCAATAACAAATGTAGTGACCAATATGAAAACATGAGATTGCACAAATACTGAGTCATAAACATTTTCCAATGATATGACATGAAGTCAAGAAGATATACATCTGTAGTAATAGAATGAACACACATAAAGTGAAACCAAGATATACCTTCACTCTACAATGCCATAACCTATATGTGCTATGTTAGAACTAAAAACACCATGAATTCATCTGTCTGCACATGAAGCTCCAAACATCAGTTAACAAAAGCCATAACACTGTCCATAGCCAAAGTACTGAATAGACCACTAAAATGTCAATAACCAAGTGAACCAAAACATTTCGTGAAAAGCCAACTGAAAGACAATAGCCAAGACATGTCAAATGTATCATGAAGCACAACCAAATAATTTTGACATCAAGGACAAAAATATCATAGGTCCAACAAACTCCCCCTTTGTCCTTGATGGAAAAATTTGAGCCATCGAATACAAATCAAAGATAAAGTAACAGACTAAGCCATTGAAGACAAAGTAACACAATCTGACCCAAAAAATGCAATAAGATTTTCTCCCCCCTTTTGTCACAAGGACAAAGGGACAACATTGTAAACCAACTGAATGAAACAATTGCAGATATAACATGAAGCAACAAAAAAATATGAAGCAACAAGAAGCTTCTTAGAGACCTGAAAATCTCCCCCTCAACAAATTATGGATCTTAAGAGACAAATGATTGAGAGACAAATCCCAACCAAGAATGAAGCCTTTCAAAAACTTCTTTAGCCAAAGGCTTTGTAAAAATATCTACCACTTGTGCTTGTGTGGAAACATACTGCATTGTTACCTCATTAGCCAAAACCTTTTCCCTCAGAAAATGAAACTTAATGGCAATATGTTTAGTCTTGGAGTGCATAACATGATTTTTAGACAAATTAATTGCACTTGTGTTATCACAAAAAATAGAGATAGGTTTAGCAACATCAATACCCATGTAAGATAATGTTTGAGCCATCCAAAGAAGCTAAGTACAACAAGATGTAGCTACAATATATTTAGCTTTAGCCGTTGATAATGAAACTGAATCTTGCTTTTTACTAAGCCAAGCAACAAGACAATCACCAAGATAAAATGTTGCACCACTAGTGCTTTTTCTGTCATCTAAAAAACCTGCCCAATCAACATCAGTGAAAGATGTCAAAGTAAAATAATTCTTTCTAGGATACCATAAACCAAAATCAAGAGTACCTTGGATATACTTGAATATTCTTCTTACAACAGTAAGATGAGACTGTTTTGGTGCTGATTGAAATCTAGACACCATGCAAACAACATGCATTAAATCAGGTCTAGAAGCAGTCAAGTATAACAAGCTGCCAATCATTGATCTATACTTAGTTTGATCAACATTAGGAGAATCATCAATTTTAGACAACTTACAACCAGTTACCATAGGTGTGCTCACGGGATGATATTTATCCATTTGAAAAATTTCAACATCTCTTTAGCATATTTTGTTTGTAAAAAAATATTCCTTGTTCAAGTTGTAAAACTTGGAGGCCAAGAAAGAATGTTAGTTCACCCAACATTGACATTTCAAATTCAGATTCCATAATCTTTGAAAACATTTTAGACAATGCATCATTATTGCAGCCAAAGATTATGTCATCTACATAAACCTCAACAACTAGAATATCATCACCTTCAACTCTAACATAGAGATTGCTATCAACACCACTTCTTTTGAATCCATTTGCTATTGAGTGGGCATCCAATCTCGAATACCAATCTCTAGGAGCTTGTTTAAGACCATACAGGGCCTTTTTCAATCTATACACATGATTAGATTTATCTTTTGCAACAAATCCTTATGGCTGTTCCATATATACCTCTTCATTAAGGTAACCATTCAAGAATATGGTTTTGACATCCATTTGGTAAACCTTAAAATTATTGAAACAAGAATATGAGAATATGCTAAGAAAATTCTAATTGATTCAATACGAGCAACATGTGCATAAGTTTCACCAAAGTCTATACCTTCCTATTGTGCATACCCTTTGCACACAAAAAATGCTTTGTTTCTCACTACTTTACCATATTCATCCAATTTGTTTCTAAAAACCCATTTTCCACCAATAACATTTTTATCATCAGGTCTTGGGACTAGTTCCCAAGTCTTATTCTTTTTAATCTGACTGATCTCTTCCTGCATAGATTTCAACCAACAATAATCATTTAAAGCATCATAAATAGCTTTAGGCTAAAAATCAATTACCAAACAAAAGTGCTCAACAATTTGTGCTTGCTCATCAATTTTTGTTCTTCTTCTTGTTAAGATCCCAACATTACCATCCCCAATAATTAGATCTTGAGGATGATTCTTGAAGATAATCTTGGAGGGTGGCTTTGGAGGTGTTACTACCTTAGAGCTTGAAGTATCCTCATGTTTTACATTATCTGCTTCATCAGATTTGGGAGTAATGTCAAGACCTAACATAGATTCCTTGTCAACATCCTACACAAGATCATCATCTAGAAGCAAATTTTCATCAACTTTGATATTAAAAAATTCAAAAATATTATTTAGCCTTTTATTGATACACCTATAGGCTTTGCTATGAGTAGAGTATCCTAAAAAAACACCTTCATCAAATTCAGATTGAAAGCTAACTAAGTTTTCATCATCTCTTTTGATAAAACATTTACAACCAAAGATTTTGAAGTATTTAATTGAAGCGGATTTACCATGCCAAAGTTCATATGGAGTGAAATTGGATTTCACTCTGATTTGTACTTTGTTCAAAATATAAACAGTTGTATGAACAACTTCTTTCCAGTACTTGTCTGGCAGTTTTGCTTCATCTAGCATTGTCCTTGCCATCTCTTTCACTATTTTATTTTTCTTCTCAACAAATCCATTCTGTTGAGGTGTTCTTGCAGTAGCATATTGCCTTTTTATTCCATGTTGCTCACAATAATTAATGAAATCTTGAGAGGTAAACTCACCTCCCTTGTCTGGCCTCAAGCATTTAAGCTTCATATCAGCTTCTTCTCAACCATTTTTCAAAAGATTTTAAATCTATCAAAGGCTTCTGAATTTTGTTTGAGAAAGGTTACCCAAACCATTCTTGTGTAGTCATCTAAAAATAACATGAAATATTGCTCTCCATTTATAGACCTTGTCCTAGTAGGACCACACAAATCAATGTGTATAACCTGCAAAGGTTTATTTGAAGCATGTTCTTTTGATTTAAAACTAACCTTCATTTGTTTACCTCTTAGACATTCCTTGCAAACAAATTTTTTGGTTTGCTCATAATAGACAAACCTCTCACATTCTGGTTTTTTCTGATCCTAACCAGATTATCAAAGTTGACATACCCTAACCATTTATTCCACAACCAATTTTATTCAAATTGACCCATAAGACATATGCCTTCACTGCATTCATGATTGGAAGAGTCAAGAAGATTGTAAAAATTACCTTGTGTCCTTAGACCAGTTGCAATTATTTTACCAGATTTGTTCTTTAAAGCACAATCTTGCGAGTTGAACATAACATTACAACCATTGTCACAAATTTGACTAACACTTAAAATATTATGTTTAAGGCCTTCTACATAATATACATCATAAATGGGTGTGTCATCGTTTAAAAGCAAAGAACATTTAACTTTAATCTCAATTCCTGTGTTGTCTCCAAACTTTACAAATCCTCTTGAATAATCTTCAAGCTCAATAAAATTGTTCTTATCGCCTATCATGTGGTTGGAACAACCACTATCCAAAACCCACAATGCCTTATTTTTGGAAAGAAGAGTAGTTTGGACAAGCATGGATTGTTCTATGTTTCGAACAAACTTGGGTCTCCAAAAATTTTCAAAGATACGTTTACCTTGTTTGCACTGTTTGGATGTGTAACCAATAGTATTGCATATGAAACACCTAATAGTATTAGGAAATCCAAAGAACGATTTGTGACCAAATCTAGGAATTCTAGACATCTTTATTTTGCAATTGCTTACTTTGTGTCCGAACTTATTTCAAAAGAAGCAATAACCATGAAAGAAAGCATTAAACCTGAAATTGGTTCATTGATGCTCAAATGGTTGTTTCTTATCAACTACCTCAAAGTTGTGATTTAAAGGTTTTGAACACTCACCAGTCATATCCTTATGTTATTTTTGTTTCCCAAGTATATCATTCAAGTGAATAGTACTTTCATAACCTTCGACTTGTTTTTTAAGATTGACAACTTGCTGTTCAAGGGTTTGAATCTCTTTATCTTTATGAACAAGAAAAAATTTGAGAGTATCCACCATTCTTGTAGAATAATCAATTTCAATTTATAAGCCAGTGACCAAACTATCTAGACCATGCTCTTGAGAAGCAATATGTTTCTTTAGTCTTTTTATTTCTTGAAGAGCACAAAGCAATTCAATTACATAGTTTTCTACTTCAAACTATTTTTCTGATTCTTTGTTTGAAGATTTTTCTGATTCTTTGTTTGAAGTTTTTTGAGTTTCTACTTCAGCCATAAATAAAGTTAAATCTTCATCATCCAATGAGTCATTTGACTCAATATCCGAGTCTTCTTTTGAAAAGACTCTTTTTCAGTTTGAAGTTAAACTTCTTTTTAGGGTAATAAGTCTTTTTCCTATGCTATTTTTTTGGTTTTTCATCCTCATAAGACTGATCAACATAAGGAATTTAGCAAAAAAGTGACCAGGTTTGCCACAAGTAAAACATTTAAAAGGCATCTTACCCTTATACTTATTTTTTAGTTTTTTGACAAGAAGAGCTTCTTTAGAATTTGATAATTGGAATCACTGTCATAAGATAAATCTTTCTTTTTTGTCTTAAAGGTAGTTTCTTTTCCAGAGGCATTATTTTTGTTTATTCTAATTTCATAGGCAGTCATATCCTTGTAAACTGTCTAAGGTAAGCTGGTCAAAGTGTTTCTTTTCTTCAAGAGTAGCAATCTTAGCTTCAAATTTATTTGCTAAAGTTCTGATAACCATAGTTACAACATCAAATTCTTTTATTTCTTCTCCTAGACCTTTCATAGCACTGACAACTTCATCAACTCTTAAAAAATAATCAGATACCTTTTCATCATCCCTTAATTTTATTTCTTCAAATTGATCTTTTAGAGTGAGGACTTTTGACTGCTTAACTTAAATTCATTTCCTTGATAGATGGTTTCAAGTTTAATCCAAATTTCCCTAGTAGAATTGCAATGCATGACCTTAATAAAGACATCTTTAGTCAAATCACACAAGAGAGCATGTTTTGCTCTAGCATTTGTTTCATATTTTTTCTTTTCATCAATAGATGTGGGCAAAGTAGTTGATATAGTGTACCTAGTTAACACTATACTCCATACATCAAGACCAATAAAAGTCAGATATGTTTCCATTCTGATATTTCAGAAAACATAATTTGTCCGATCAAATAATGAAGCTCTAGTCATAAATCTTCCTTCATGAGCTTGAGACATTTTTAAATAGACTCCAAGACCAGAATCAATCCTAAGTTGGTTAAACTTGATAGAGGACCCTATGCTCTGATACCACTTGTTGGAAGAGGAGAAAATCTGAGAAGGGGGAGGGGAATCGGAGTTACAAATTTTTTAAAAACCTTTGTGACAAGAAAGGAAGATCTGACCTTTTAGAACAAAATGTAATTGTAAAATTATATAAAGCTGAACTTAAAAGATAAGACAAATTACTCAAAAAACTACAACTTGAATTTCTACCAACTCCTATTAAATCAAGACATAAATTGTTCATATAATGCTAAGTGAACAATATTTTAAATGCTTTCTTTTGCAAGGAAATTAGACTTTCTGATAACATAATTTTTTTTTAAAACTTTGCACATTCACATCTAAACCAAGAATATGTAAATGAAATTGAACAAGGATAGTGTATCAGAGCAATTGAAGATACTAACACAACATAAATGGCAGAAGGAAAGATTATGCAAAAAAGACACGAAACAATACAAAAGAGAGACACAGAAAGATACCGAGTGGAAAACCCTCTTGGGGTAGAAAAACCATTCCAAAATTCCTTGCATGCTTGATCTCAAAAACTGATTACAATGTTGTTATGAGCACCAACTCAATCACTGAAACAATTTGAAGCACCCACTTCAATAGGAGTACCAATTCCTTTTCAATGTTTCTTACTACATAAAATTTGCAAAGTAAGGACCTTACAATTGCACTATGTTTGCAATCCTAAAATCTCTACAAAAAAAAAAAAATGTATTAATAATCCCAATTAAACAATGTATTGATTGCAACAGTACAAGAGAATAATCTCTCTTACACAAATCTGGATATGAATCTCTGTTTTAGAAACCAGAGACAATATACGATATAGCTCTCCTTTTTAGTTTCTTTATTTCAATAAGACTTCACTCTTTCTTTCCCTCAACAAGTATTCACTCTGTCTTTCTCAACATCTCAACTTAAATATGAAATGATATCACAACTATAAACCCTCAACAATCCTCTATTAAATCTTTTTGTTTCTTCTTCACACCGAGTCATGGCTTTTGTCATGCATTTAAACAAAGAGCATAAGACAATTATCATTTTTCAAAATCGTATCCACACTAATCGAGGTTTTGTAAAAAATGAAGAACCATGCTAATAAACCATGATACTGATAAAGGGTGTTAACAAGAATCATTGAAATTTAGATGAAAAAAAAAAACACTGAAGACAATAGAACCCTAGAGTATAAACTCGGGTAACAAAAACTGAAATTAATCTTCAGCAATACCTTAATCACAAAAACAGTTGTGATTTAAACCAACACAATATCTTGTGAAATGAAAACCAAATACCTATCATGGCAGCCAAAAAATTACCACCTGTTTGCGAAGAAACTTCATAATGGTCTCACCAAGATTCTTCTAACTTTCAGCTCGAAAGGAGTCCACAATAAAAACCGTCACTCTCCAAAGCTCATCAATCATCATTCCTTTAGTTCGAGCCAAGTTTCAATAGAAAACAACAAACTGTATTTTCAATGGCGGCGTTGTATTATGTCTTCAAGAAAAAAAATTAAATGATAAAGGGTTTTACGTAACACTCTTTCCACAATATATTTGAAACATTCATATCTGAATAAAACTTTGAAGTCTGCGAGGAATAAAGTAGGAGATACATCATAATGACTTTTAAATGCTGTCAAAGATCCAATAAACCAAAATCATTATAACTCTGCCTACTCACAATCCACGTGAGTCAAGAAAACAACTGACAATTTCCATGTCATCATAATATCAGTGCCAAAATAAACTATCAAATGTATTTGTGTCAAAAGTCCCATGCAATAATGGACTTTGAAGTGCTCGACAAAGACTATCATAGTCGGCTTAAGTGCTGAATGAATGCACTTAATATCAATAAAATGTGCCATGTAAACAACTGAACCCAATAACAATATAGATGTATAAAGTGAAGCCCAATCACAAAAGTATGTTAAGCAAAGCTTATAAAAATAATATACCAATGGAGGTCAATAGCAAAAGTAGTGACCAATATGAAAACCTGAGACTGCACAAATACCGAGTCATAGACATTTGCCAATGATATGACATGAAGTCAAGAAGATATACATATGTAGTAATAGAATGAACACACATAAAGTGAAACCAAGATATACCTTCACTCTGCAATGCCATAACTTCTATGTGCTATGTCAGAACTAAAAACACCATGAATTCATCTGTCTGCACATGAAGCTCCAAACATCAGTAAACAAAAGCCACAACACTGTCCATAGCCAAAGTATTTAGTAGACCACTGAAATGTCAATAACCAAGTGAACCAAAGCATGCCATGAAAAGCCAACTGTAACCAAATGCCAACTGAAAGACAATAGCCAAGACATGTCAAATGTATCATGAAGCGTAACAAAACAGTTTTGACATCAAGGACAAAAATACCATAGGTCCAACAGGCCTCCACTGTGTTCGGCATATCCCTCATTTCCTCGGCCGCTGATTCATAGCGGTCAGATTTCTTACCGGCTTCTCGCTCGCGACCTTTGAGTTTTGCCAATACTGGATGAGCTCCATGTTTAGTACTAATATCGTTGGTCTCGCTAATGACACTGTGGCTGGGTGGGGTAATATGGGCGGCGGTGCCACCCAGCTGATTAAGCCTCTTGTTTTTGAGCTCATACATAGTAAGTTCGGTCTACTGCTTTCATTGCCTGGCGCATCGCCTTCTTCGTCCCGGGTAGTCTGCATATTTTAATGGGTATTCTGGTGATCACTCTGGGACACGATCTTCCTGACGGTAACTTCCAGGCGCTGCAGAAGAGTGGCGAGAAAGTCAAGGATCAGTTAGCCAAGGTAATTGATCTACCATACATATAAATTTTTGATGGCCATAGATACAACTGGCAGGGAGTTTAGTTTTCGAATTTTTGTCTGGTCCAAGTCAGATGAAGTCACAAACAGAGGATTGCATTTCTGATATGAACATAGTAGTTTAGGGGCATAAAGTTCGTGAACATGAGTTCAGCGAGAGTTTGAAACACTAAGTCAGTAACATGAATGTCATCAGCATCTAACATGAAGGTTTAAACCTATGAGTACAATGGATCAGCCTGCTAACTTTTTGTTATATTTTATTGTCAATAATTTAAGTTATAATATCCCAAACTTGTGACGCTGCAGGTATTCTGGTATGGCGTATGCAACTACCGAACGTGGATATTTGCACTTCTGTATGGATATTCAATGGGGGTGGAGCTCACAACTGACAATGTGATTTCTGAATATTTCTGAAATAAGTTCAATTTAACATTGTAGACAGCCGGAATTATTGCGGCTACGTTTGGGATGGCGAATTTCGTGGCCCGACCAATGGGCGACTACCTTCCGGACAAGAGCTCCGCCATGTTCGGAATGAGAGGACGCCTTTGGCTGCTGTGGATCTTGCAGACAGGAGTAGGGATGTTCTGCATTTGGCTGGGAAAAAAAGGATCCCTTCCTCTCTCTATCGTGGCCATGATCGCCTTCTCCATTTGCGCGCAGGCAGCCTGCGGGGCAACGTTCGACGTCATTCCTTTCGTCTCGCGCAGGTGAAATTGAACACTAGTCTTTAAATTTCAACAGTCATTGCATTGATTTTCATTTAAAGCTTGTTTGTTTAAGCTGTAACGTGATTATTTCGAATATGATTGTTTAACCTGTAACGTTATTAATATCAGATTTTCACAGTCTATGAGGCTGCTACTGCTGTTTTTGAATTTTCTCATTTCACATTCTCTGATCTATTATAAGAATATTTTTATCTCTATCCAAAATCACTGTAACTTATTGTTTAGACATACTTTATTACCATTTAAGTGCAAACATGAATAGTACTGAGGCCGAGTCACATTGCACTACAGGTCCCTTGGGGTGATTTCAGGGTTGATGGGCGCAGGAGGGAACTTGGGGGCAGGTTTAACTGAGCTTCTATTCTTCACAAGCTCCGCCTATTCGACAGGAACGAGAATCACACTGATGGGAGCGATGATAGTTGCGTGTACAATACCTGTGTGGTTGGTGCACTTCCCCCAGTGGGGAGGCATGCTCCTTCCGCCCTCCAAATCCGTCTCTGCTACAGAAGAGTATTACGGTTCCGAATGGTCTGAAGAAGGAAAAAGCAAGGGTCTACACCAGGGTAGCATCAAATTCGCTCACAACAGCCGCTTTGAAAGAGGATCTGCCAAAAGATCACATACCATCGTATCTGCGCCCACTCCGCCCTTCACTTCCCCGCTTTCCCATGCTTGATCCTATTTATCATGCTCTCCAATAGTTTAGTAAACTATTTTAATGTTTTCAGGGTTTGGTTGCATGGGTACAATCTGGTGCAATTCAAGACTTAAAGAGACGACTTGTAAATCTTGTCAATGTATATGGAGGAAGTTTGCCACTTGTATGGGTTTCCTTCTGAGTATCATAGAGCTTTTGGAAGACCCTTGTATCTGGAAATAAATGGTTCTTTTAAGTTGATTAATCAGATTAAAAAGATGGACGATGCCCTCACAATTGAAGGAAAAGGGCATACGAAGTTCCCGTGTCTAAAAGAGCCCGCGAATAAGTGCAAACAAGGCATTGATTTCAAAACAGCTAGCGAAAACATAGTTTTTCTAGGGTCACAAAGAGTACCACATAACCACACCATTGGAGGGATGGTTGTTCTTGAAGGAAACTATAATTCTAGAATTGAATGCATATCAATTATTGATGGTAACAAATTATCAAGAACTTGCAAAGAGATTAATGAATTTGGGGTACAAATTGCTAAATGGAAGTAACAATCATCTTGTCCTTCTTAGTTTGAGATCCTTTGACATAGATGATGTAAGAGCAGAAAAGTTTTGGATGCTTGTTTAATGATATTGAATAAAAGCTATATACTTAGACAATAAATGTGTTATGGTTCTAGGTGAAGATTAGGATGCTTGTTTAATGATATTGAACAAAAACTATATACTTAGACAATAAATGTGTTATGGTTCTAGGTGATATTTGTATTGGGGTCTGACTTTGATATTAGAATTATAGATTTAAAAAACTGAGAATTGTTCAAGGATCCAAAATGATATTGATTTCCTTTGTTAGTTGTTAAAGAGCTATGTGATAATTATGATTAGGAGGAATACTAACAATATTTAAATAAGAAGTTGGAACATCCATAACTGTACCTCAAATAAATAAAAATGTAGTCATATTCTTGTCTTAGATAACTAAACTTGATATGGAGGAGACAAGATTACTTCGAACATGATCATTTATCATGGGTTCTTTGAAGTTTATGACATATTGCTTCTAAAAATATTCATCAACAAGAAACATACATGCGAATTGCTCAATAAAGTGCTACAACTATGCACCCATCAATTTTTAGCAAGGACTCAATATTTTAATATAAATTCAGTTAACTAATGGTGAAACTCATTTTATTTTAATGAGTTAAATATGTACACTCATTGAAAGATTTTGTAATATCATTTCAAATGTTTTGTACAGTTTGAAAGCAAGTTAGTTATCTAGGAAAAGGGCTATAGATGGAATCATTTTTAATGGGAAGGATTCTTTTTTAGAGATTTGGATTCTCTCACATTGCACAATAAAAAAAGAGTCTTTGAACTTTTCACTTCTAGACTGAATAAGGAATGATAGACTAGTTTATGATCTACGATATTGTCTCTTTATGCTGTGGAATCTTCTTATGTTGAAATGTAGCTATTTTTTCAAGTACTTTATGTCATTTGAAGAATGCAATATACATGTTTAATCTATGCAATTAAAATGATATAATAGGCTATTTATTGATTTGTAAGTCATAAAACCTATGCGAATGCATCTTTCTTATGTTGGAAAATATTCCCTCTTTAAAACCCTAGTTGCATTCTTTTCTTTTAAACCATTTTTTTGGGCAATAAATCTTTGTGTTCATTTATTTTTATTTTTCAAAACTTTTCATTATTATTTTAATCTTTATAAAAAAATCTAGAGTTTTGGCATCATTTCAGCCATACCTAGGGTTGCTCTATGTTATTTAGGTTTTAATTTGTTTTCCTTTAATTATTTTTGATTAAAAGAATACCCCTGAAAAACCCTAAAATTATATCTTATGAGGGAGCTACCCCTCTCAAATATAGAGAAAAAATTTAATCCACTAGAAAATCTCTAAATTTGGTGATTTTTTTTGTTTCCTATTGGGTGAGTCATGTTATTTTTGAAAAATACTACAAACATAATTTTTTTTTATCAAAAAATATGTCAATTCTACTAGGAATTGAAGTGTTGGTGCATTTTTTTTCTTGGAAATCTAAGGATACCTCCCCTGAATGGAATTTGGTGACTCTACAAAAGTGAGATACCCATTGCCATTATCTTTATGCGAACCACAAGTTTTAGGGGAAAAGAGGGTTCTCCAATGCTTCTAGGGTTTTCACCTAGAATGGGAAAGTTATTTTCACTCTAAAACTTGGGGGTCCATTCAATGTTGACTAATAAATATGATTGAAGTATGTCTATATGAAGTGTCCTAAATGCAATAGTTTGTAACTAGAAATAAACTAACTATTGAATGCAAACTAATGAGACTTAGGTTATTTGAAAACACATGATGATATGCAAAAAAGATAGAATAAAGACTATACAAGACAAGATAAGAGAAAAAATAATACAAGTGCACCTAGAAACTGACAAGGGCTAAAGTGGAGATTTCAAAAGCTTATTAATTTCTAGAAAATCAAATTTTTAGGCCAACTGAGACACTTACACCAAGCTGAGTGACTTAGTCCCAATTCTAGTAAACTGTTCTGGGCTCCGTTCTGACCAACTAGGTGTCCAAATATTCAAAAATCCATGATAGAAACATGCAGTGGGACTAATTTGCCACTTTTGGTGACTTAATCCATTCTGGCTTTTCTAAAAATCCGAAAGTGGAAACAAAAGCCTATAGTCTACAATCTGCTTTCCCACTAAAATTTGGGTCCAAATTCATAAAACCACCTGCAAAATAGAATATATTTTGGTTTCTAATGTGGAGTTTTCCTTGGTCAAATCCCTAGTTGGTATTTAAACTTTGAAAGAGAAAAAATCTGCATAAAATTCTAGCCCTAAGTGTGTAAGACTAGGAAATCTGAAGTATGATGCAACCCTATTCTAATGTGCAAGAATACGATGCATAAATGAAACTAGAAAAATGCAAGACTCATTTTAAGAGACCAAAATCATATTAGAGATGAATCTTAGTGACATGCAAACCTTCCTTTGGCTGAAGATAGAGAGAAAATGGAAGATGAAACCACTTTGAAAACAAGTCTTTAGATTGATTTGATGGCTAGTTGCATCTCCTCAACCTATATTTCTCCATGATTCTCCATAGAAATCCATAATCAAACCTTTTCAATGTGAGATCTTGAGTGATAAGTGAGCTTGAAGACTTGCAATAACCCTAGTTTTCTTCCCTAAGCTTCAATTTTATTGTAGATAGACTAATGAATCTTCTTGTGGAAGATGTTCAACACTTGATTCTTGAGTTTACTTATGAAAAATGACTAAAGGTTATGAAAAATGACCTAAAAGTATTTATTTAAAAGAAAAAAAACCTGATTGTTGATTATTTTGACCTAAGAGGATGACACCCTATTAGAACCAAAATTTTTAGAAAAATTCTAAAGGATTTTTTACCCAATTTTATGCTATCCTTTTCATAGAGAATTATTTTTTTCCATCCATGAAGCCAAAACTGCCTTTTACCTCCATACCGCTGCCACATTATTCACTATTCATAGCCCTCACCTCATACCTCCTTACTACAAACCTTTGCAAAATAGTTCGCAGTATCACAAATAGCAACAATCATGATAGACTTTTACTGCCACATCATGAAAGGACATAGCAAGACCCGTGGTTGAGCGGTATACATGAATACAGTGACATGCATATACTGCCATACCATGAAGGGTCAACAAGCAGCTCATGATAGAGAGGTAAAGGAAGCAATCCACACGCGGATTTGGCCATGCGACAATGACTAGAAAGCCGTGAGCAGTATCAAGCATGACCGAGAGGAGATCTCATGACCAAAGGCTATGTTTGCAACAATGAAGCTTCCATGAGAAGGCTCAAACCATGGCGTAGGGTATGAAAAATCATCAAAGAATTGAAGAACTCTATCTGCACTAGGGTAAAAGGAGGAAGCACACGAGAATCAATGAACAAATGAGATAGCAGATCAAATCTTGACCCTTCCTCACAATCTCGCGGATCTAAAATGCTCACCAATTAAAGCTCATGAGGTGTGCGATATGGCGCCACATGGCAAGTAGGCAGAGCTCAACCAAAATAAAAATGAGCACCCAAAGGAAAGCCTCGATGAGCCTCCACATGGTGTGCTCTTGACAAGCTAGGAGCGACAACGTAAAGGAAAAGCCATAAAAGAACTTAAGACCGCATGTGGTTGAGTGGTACAGTCTAGTGGTTTTGGTGATGCGGTAAAGACATGAAGCCATGAAATGGAAGCAATATGATGTGAAGTAAAGAAAGACAAGCCATTGTGACAAGCTACGTGTCAAGCAGTTGAAGCTCGACGAAAGAAAAGAGTAGCATCCCTTAGGGAAGTCCCTACAGGATGCCACATGGAAAGCTCCAAAAAGTTGTGAGTGATGTCGAAACCAAGGAAGAAGTTGTGAATGAAAAGAGTGACAAATGTTTCTTAGAAATGAATGGATTTGTGATTATTATCAAGTTTTGTTTCATTTTATTTAATTTCCTACTTTGTTATCAAACGATGCAACCCTTGGTCTAAAGTTGGTTGCTTCTCATGAGAATATGAGAAGACCAAGACCAAGGGGTGTGGTGGATTATCTGGGAAGGTATAAAAAAAGGAGACAATATATGAGAGCAAGGGGAGAGACATTTTTTCAAGAATGTATTACATAGTGAAGACCATGATGCATGAATAAATTCTAAAGTAGTCAATGAAAGAACTCTGATTTTGTGGCTCCATTCTAGTATCAGTTTTTTGTTGAATTAATCGATAATATTATTAAGTTATCTCCAAGGCTAATATTTCTTTGTTATTTAAATTGATATATCAAGTATATGCTCAATTTATCGATGCACATTTGCTGTATTTGTGTGGTATGATTAATTGGTTCTTTCAAGTAAAGATTAAATCCTTCTAGTCACTCACAATAATTTGGAAGTATCATCTGGATCACTAAGAAGAGCTTGATAATTACATTCTTGCATGTTTATACAAGTTATAAACTAATATATGTATGCCAAACAATCATAATTTATGCAGAATAGAAGCCATTCATATTAGAATTTCATTTGACTTCATTTTACCCAACAAGGCATTGGTCTCACCCATCTTATTTATTTAGTTTCATTAAATTGATAAACCTTACATTCGTTAATTGAACATATTAAGTTTCACCTTGATAGTGCTTATACAACTTGTACCAAATTAGGATCATATCTCTCCATTGTCAAATTGCCATTGTGGATAGAGTGATCAAGTAGGAAGCATAGTTAAAATTTGCATCATTCACATAGGTACACCCACCTAGGTTTAGTAGAACCTAGAGAGAAGAAGGTTTAAATTCATTATTTGGCCTTGTACGTTAGCCAAATAATTTGTGAGAGCTTGACAACCTCTCATGGTTCAAACTCGTGTTTTTGAGACCTATCACACCCATCGAGAAATTTTATCAAATAAAAGATTTTCCTACTAAAAACTACAAATAACCCTAAAAGACTAGGGGTTTTTGAGGTGGGATTTGTGATATTTGAGTGATTTTAATGCTGTTTGTCAAGACTTGTATGATTTATTAGGTGAAATAGGCCTCAAAGTAAAAGATAACAAGTCTTAGGGGCCTATAAATGCTATTTTAGGAGGGTGATTGATGTAAGGGTGCCTAAAGTAGGACCAAATCAGGCACAAAATTGTCCTTTTCTTCGAAGGTATACAATTTTTGGTGACTCATTTAGCCCCCACTTTAGCACCCATATGAATTTGCGTGAATATGTAAGCTAAAGGACTCTAAACAATGCAATTTGTTTCATAAAAGGATACTCATTCAAAGGTGGGAGAATTAAGCCCCCAGTGTAGTTATCTGCAAAACCACAACATTAGGACTGACATCCTACAACACAAACTCATTAGTTATCCAAAAATGATCTTATCTAATTCTTAGAAATCAAATTTGAGGGTAGATATATGCCCCCCTTGACTCCGCTTGCTTTACAAAGGTGGAATCAAGGTAGCAATCTAGCCACATCAAATGAGGACACACATGTCAGAGGGAATTTCCAAGTACCATACCACATAATGATAGGTGATTGATGATATAGGGTGTGGAAGCATGAACAAACGACATCAAAAATGGAGTTCAATAGCACCTATTATGTTATTTTGAATGAAAAGCACTCTAATATGTCTAAGATAGTAGAATTATGAATGTGCTTTCATGAGAATGAGAAAGAGTAAAAAGAATAAAAATGAGGTAATTTTTCACTTACTTGTTCATTTTACCTTTTTGTAGCTTGAGAGTGACAAGAGAAGAGTGAAAGATGTTGAGCAAATGGGATTTCACACCTACGAGACTAGATGTGCTGCAAGACGAGGTGGCATGCAGCGAGTGGCACCACAAGGTGAGTCGATTATGCTACCTTCACTTTGTGTTTTTGTAATTATTTAGTGATTTATATGCATATCTAGGTTAATTTAGGATCTTGGAATTTTTTTCGCAAAGTGTCCCCTATTTTCGCAAAGCGTCCCTTTGGTTCACAAAGTGTCCCTTTTGTTTGCAAAGTGTCCCAATTTTTTGCAAAGTGTCTCGTTTCTTCGCGAAGTGTCCCAAAAGGGTTCTAAACTATTTAGGGCCTTAAAGAAAGCACACTAGGACAACATTAGTACACTTGCATGATGAATTAGAATAAAATTGAGGATATTAGATGATTTATATAGAGCATATTTTTATGTTTTTTATAGGTACCCACATGTTCACAACAACGTATGGGTGGGAGACAGTTAATATTTTTGAGAGATTTAGCCCCTACTTTATTAGTAGAGGATACGTAGAATTTGCAGGTGATTGGGATCTACTGGGCATACCTCATGGGTATGTGCAGGATTATGATGGGCCAAAAAGTGGTGATATGTAAGTGATATGATGGCCCATGTGGCTGACAACTTTTTTTACCCAAAATTGATGAAACGAAAAGGGTTTTTAAAGGAGATTCTTAGCTTTCCACCAATATAAACTATGCTTTACTTTGAATTTAATAAACAATTATTATTCATCTTCTATTTGAACTACGACTAAAGTCCTGATTGATAGGTTGATTGAAAAAAATCTATAGCTTTCAAAGGGTATCTCATTTTTTGAATATGATACATGTGTCACATTCTATGCTTCACATACTATAAGATTAGAAAATAAAGAATTGGATTTTATGAAGTTTTGACCAAGTTAAGGTGGTCAAACATATGAGTTTTTATATTTTTTAAAATTTGTAATAAAAAATCATAATTAATTATTTACTTGAATTTTTTTTATAAAAATATATGCATCACATTAGGGTATGAGTCTCCTACTTATATCTAAAATATTATAAAAAAATATTATCATTTTATTGTGGTTAGGGTGGTCAGACAGACACCTTTTTCTTATTTTTTCCCTAAAATTTAAGTACTATTGCATTGAAATTTCAAATTTTCACCAAATTTAGACTTTTTAAAAATATTAAAAATCCTAGTAGTTTAGAAACTACATTCAATTTTCAATAGATTCTATTCTTACATATTTTTGAAATAATATAATTAACTTATTCAAATTTTTTACGTCAAGTTGCCTAACTCTGATTTTTTTGAATTTTATTGCCACTTAAGGGCCTATTTTTTCCATGATGATCCTATGCATGCCCTCATGCATGCCCTCATGCCCCCCATAAGTTATCATGATGTGATGCTGATGGCATTATATGAGCGGTGGAACAAAGATACATGAAATTCCACCTACTGACTAGAGAGATGGAAGTTACTCTAGAGGACGTGCACCATATATGAGTTCCTATTCGAGGGGAGTGAGTGCACTTCTAGAGAGACCATACCTTTCATGAGCAGTGGGTAATATGCATTACCGTCTAGATGGGCCAGTTCATGATGAGAGGGTGACATGACAAATTGATCTGGTGATGTTACTCTATTCACCAACACCAGTGGTTAGATGGGTTATGATGCATACCGTTTCATTAGTACTCCTTCTAGATGGACATGCAACACACCTTAAGGGTGGGCTAGTGCATTTGATATGGGGGATGGAAGAGTACATGATAGTATACACCTGGGGATGTTGTATCCTCATACACTTGTATTATGATTTGGGACGGTTAGTGTTCTGGGAAGTAGATAGTATGGTGCATTATGCGCTTCTGCAGGTTTGGTTCTTGGAGAATATCACATGCATGAGGCATATTAGCTTCTCATGTCCTACAAAAGTTGGGTATCCTCGAGCCTTCAACTATCCTTTGTGGTGGTTATGGCCGATGGTGATTTTCACTTTTGGAGAGTGAGGTTCGATCGACTGGAGGAGGAGGCAATCTTATGGAGACCTTATTAGTTTACACTATAGTGACTGAACTACACAAGACATATGAGGAGATTATAGATGGATAGATTTTTAGTTGGTTGACATGATCACATAGTACATCCTTTCTACTATGATTGAGTCATGTGATAGTTTGGACAGATTCAAAGGCCATGCAAGGCATGATCCTCTTTTAGGAGGTCAGTGTGGAGTGCCCAAAGACCTAGTGATACAATACTACTCACTATGGATGACGTTGTCAAGAGTCACTCTGAGTTTTTTGATCATGATCAACCACCAATATCCAACGTAGATGACATTGGTGCCACATGGGATCATGAGGAGTGGTGGACAATATCATGACCAACTCCTATGTTTTTGATTGATGAGCCTATAGGAGATGCAAGATCATTTCCAGATGAGGGATATGAGAGAGAGGATAGAGCCAAGGAGACAATCTACAGGGTTGAGGACATATTTACCAAAATTATTGATGAGGAGTATGATGAGGATGCAAATCCATACTATGATGGACAAGAGGGAGATGAGGAAGATGAAGATGAGGAGCCACCCTTGAGTGAGATTGATGAGGCAACAATTGAGAATCAACATGAGTGGGGAGAGACCTCACCCATTCATATGACTAGATCCCAAGGAGCAGCGAAAGTAGGCACCAGTACTCATAGTCGAGAAGAGGCTAACACATCATCCATGCCCCCTACATAGAATGAGGTTGATGTCGTTCATCCTAATGGAGATATAGGTGATGATATTTAATTTAATGCATGTATTGTGTGCTTTGTGTATTAATTTATGAATATATATATCATGATGTGTACTGATTGTGTATTTTTCCTACCTTGTAGGGCCCACGGAGGATTGGTGGGATCTCTACTGTCAACCAGTTACAAAGATAGTGCTAGTGTTTATCGACGAGGAGGAGATGGACTCACCTTATCTTCCCCCACCTATTGTGGATAAATATCTAGAGTCACTTAGACCATTCATGAGACTACGAGTAGCATATGAGAGATTAAGGAGATGAGTCCACTGAGTTGAAACTAAATCATAGGAACAAACATCGAGGACTCCAATAGAGTTTGAGAGACTAGAGAGAGAGGTGGCATGACTAGAGAAAAAGATGGATTAGATAAAAGGAGAGCATCAGGTGACTTGCATGGATGGAGGGGTTAGAGTTTGCGATCAAATTCAGTAGATCATGATCACGATCACACACAACCATCTCTCAATATCTAGCTAGTGATGTTGTGTGAGTACTAGATCCTGAGGGATATGGAAATCACAATCCTTAGTGATATTGTATATTTTGATGGTATACAATTTTTTTTTTGATATATATAAGCATTTTGATGTTATGTCTTGTCTTAATGTGTGAATGTTAAATGACATTGTGATTAATTTAATAGTCTGCATAAGATTACTTAACTAATGTCTTAACGATTTAACAAAGCTTAAGTGATCTGATTAAAAATTTCTAGAGTTTCTTGTAGATACAACATGAAGATTAAGTATGTTATGCAGTTATGATTTTAAGTAATATAACACACAAGAGGAATTTGAATAGTTTGAAACCTAAAGTAATTATAAAAGTAAATTAAATAATCAATTTAGTGCTCAAGACACATACATAACTTATTTATCAAGAATGAAGCAATGGGAAAGCATATAGGATATAATCAAATAGCTCTAGCAACAGTACTTTATGATTTATACCATTCAAAGAGGCTAGACATAATATCAACGTAGATGCATGACATTAATAGGGTCTTTAAGAGGAGTGCCATCTTGCTCTGTTAATTTGTAAGTGCCAAATCCATAATTTGTATTTATTACATAGGTTCCTAACCAATTAAGGCTGAATTTTCCTTTTTCTACATAATCGACAGTAGTGTTTCATGGATTTTCATATAAAGCTAAACCACCCTTGTTAAATGTTTGAAGAATGACACCAATATCATGTTTACATTGTAATTGCTTGGTTTAAGCCTAAAGATGCTCGAAAGCGTTAATGCACTGCTCATCAAGAATTTCAAGCGGGTGTATTATCGTTGTTGCATATAGGTGTCACTATTGAAAAGACCTTGGAGAGAAATCCACAATTTTGGGATTTCTAACTCCAAAGGTATGATGGCCTCGATACCATAGACAAGGTTGAAAGGTGTATTTTTGGTAGAGAATAAAACACTTGTGCGATAGACCCATAACACGTATTGCAATTGTGTGTGCCAATATTTTTGGTTTAGATTAACAGTTTTCTTGAGGATTTGTTCAAGGTATTTATTAGTTCTTTCAACTTGACCATTAGATTGTGGGTAATAAGGTGTTGAAAAGCAATGTGGAATATGAAAGGTCTCCAATAACTCCTTCATATCATTATTTTTAAATGGTGTTCCATTGTCTAAAACTAATACGGAAGGAAGTCCAAAGTGAGTGATGATGTGTTCCAATAAGAAACAAA